>JAAGEH010000045.1:46563369-46597149 GCA_011751065.1 Lasiurus cinereus | reverse complement strand
CTGCACAGACTGCTTGGTGGGGGGAGGGTGGATTCTGAGAGAGACAGGACCTTTATGAAAAAAGAGAACTAATATTGATGTGTATTAGGAACTGTGCCAAGCTGGTCATATATATATATATATATAACCATAATTATACAAATATATATACACACACACACATACACTAGAGGCCCAGTACATGAAATTCATGCATGGGAGCGGAAAGGTTGGCTCCTCGGTCCGGCCTGTACCCTCTCCAATCCAGGACCTCTCGGGGAATGTCCGACTGCCGGTTTGTGCCGGCACTTTTAACAGATGACAGCTTCATTGTTATTTCTTTCCTTTCATGCTTAAACCCATTGAAATGAGTAGGTATTAAAAGTGTGTATACATTTTTTTTTGGGGGGGGGGCATCCTGTATATCTTTAGTCAGTGGCAGATTTGGAACCACCAGACAGGGAACCTCACTCACTCCCCACATGTCTCCCCATTCCACTTTCCACCTTCCCGGGTAGCGGGAGAATCAATGTTTTCTCTCATTAACTTGGAAAATCACATCCTGTCACCCGCTGCCCATCAGGAGTGCGCTAGGCCCCAAGCAAGCAAGGCTCAGTCATGGCAGCCTTTGCTCATGGGTGCCGGCACCCAAAGTACACATTCCTCTTCTGCAGCCACTCTGACTATCCCACCATTTCACTGAGAGGACGGAACTCCTTGCTTCCTCTGGGTTCCTGATCTTGAACCCTGGGTTCCTGATCTTGAACACTTCCTCTGGGTTCCTGATCTTGACTGAAGGCATCTCAGTGAGGGGCCTCCCTCCTGGCCCCTGGCCCCGCCCCTCAACCCCGAACCCACCAGGTGTGTCTGTCCATACCTGCTCCTGCCTCAGCACCTGCATTAGCCTCATGGAGGTGATCTTATCGCTGCACTGGCCTTTGAGGGAACAGGGCATCACCACTCCGCCCTGTGGGGATGTAGGCATGCTGGGGTTGATAGAAGTGTGGCAGAGTGCTGGGGTGAGGACATCAATCTGGCCCACCATGATGGCTGTCCCTGCAATTGCACACCTCTGGGCCAGGAGCTGAGACTTGCAGGTGCTACTTCAGCTCGGCCCACAGGCTCCACTTGGCGCTCTCATGGCTGCCACTGTCGCCATGTGGGGGAGTACAGGCCACACTCCTCTGGCCCGCCTCCCCTTCCCAGAGGTTCTCTGCACACTGCCCACAGGCCCAGAGCATCTGTGCTGGTAGAAAAAGGCTTGTGAGTCAACTGCTGGGGTGCATGTAAGAGTCCCTGGAAATCTATCCACAGGGAGCCACTGAAACACAAATAGTGTTCCACCTCAGAAGTTCACCCTCCCCCCTTTCCATGTGCTGTCCACAGGCCCAGAGCGGCTGGGGTGGGGCAGGATGCTTGTATCATTGCTGTGGGGACATCCTGGCCCAGCTTCCACCATCTTTGTCATGGAGTGGCCCTCAATTTGCAGATTCCTTCCTTATTGGCCATCAGTGTTGTCATTTTTGTTGCAGAGTGACAATCAATTTGCATATTCCCTCTTTATTAGATAGGTTATTTTAAATGGACTTTATTTTTTAGAGCAGTTTTAGATTCACAGCAAAACTGAGCAGAAAGTACAGAGATTCCTCTCAGCCCCCAGCCCCAAACCCACACACAGTGTCTGCCACTAGCCATATCCTGCAACAGTGTGGTCCCTGTGTTCTAATCAATAATCCTCCGTTGACACATCCTTCTCATGCATTATCATTTTTTCCAGCTTAAGTAATAAAAATAGAACATCAGCCTGCAAGATGAAGGGTCCAGCTTTTATTCCAGTCAGGGGGACAATTCTGGGTTGCAGTTTCCATCCCCAGGAGGGGACATACAGAGGCAGCTGATTAATGATTTTCTGTCATCATTGATGTTTCTAGCTCTCTCCCACATCCTTCCTCTCTGCAATCAATAAAAGCATATTTTAAAAGAAGAATTACTTGTTTATCTGACATTTAAATTCAAATTTAATTGAGCATCCTGTATTTTTATTTGCTAACTCTGGCAAACCCTCCCCAGGAGGCTCCTTGGTCCATTGACAGAGAGCCCCTCGCTTTTGGCAGACAGGAGAGGCCCCTTTATCAGCCTATGAAAGAGCCTGTTGTAGCCTCTCCTGGGGCAATGAACACCTGCTGGCCCTCCACTTACACAACTTCAGAGAGCTGATCAAGTGACAAGAGACATTGTACCCAGTGGAGAAATGCTGGAAGCATCTCTCTACAAACTGAATTTTTGCCTCAGTTGGTTCCCTGTTACCTGTAAAAAACAAAACAAAACAAAAATCTGGTACATCATTTCTGGAGTTCTGGGGTTCCATCCCCATCATCTCAGGTCCATGTTAAGAAGAGGTTTGAGCGGGGATGGGAAGCTGGCCCCTTTATCCTTGCGAGAGCCCCCAAGAACTCTGCCTGCTTCCCTTCCCTTTGCAGTAGCCAATACCCACATTTTCTCTGGAGGTTCCTCTTTCCTAATCCCCCCAACTACCTCTAAACACCAAACCACTGATGCTTCTTATATTTGAAACATTTACTGAATGAGAAAAGTATTGATGGAAAAGTGACAAGGATTATTTTAAAAAGTTCTGAGAGTTGTGGTCCCTGCTCTGCAGTCCTTGACTCACATGGGCTTTTGCTTTCTTGCTCTTCTGTGTGGCTGGATTCTGTCCCTACATATTCCCTCTGAAGTTTTCAGACCAATAATCAACTAGATTCTGGGGCTGGCTTGCCTCAAGTGGGCCATCAGAGGACATTAGTTAGGACTATCCCAGTTTTGTGGCTGCCACATGGGACTGGTCTTTCTATTACTGTCTCCATCTTCCTTGTAGCTGTAGATGACAAATGGGCTAAAAGCATCTTCCCTTCTCATCCTCCTCCCAGCAGTGCCCAGGACATAAGCGTGAGAGCTCCTGGGAAGTCAGTCCACTTAGACTCATGGCTCACAAAGTTGTCTTATTCAACACAGGCTCCAGCACCCAGGGACCAATCCCTTTACTAACAATGAATCACACCGAAGTGTGTGGGGACAGAGATTGAACCTCCAATCCAGTTAGGTGCCCTTGACCAAATCAAATCCAGGACCCTTTGGTGCATGGGCCAATGCTCTAACCATTTGACATACTGGCCCAGGGCTATTATTTTAAAAATAAAATTAGATGATCATGTCATCTGTGAAAAAAAAATGGCCATTTTATTTCTCTCTTCCCAATTTGCCAATCTGTATTTTTAATTTCCTTTTTGTTTTTGTTTTTATATTTGAATTAGCTAGGACTTATAGTATGATGCTGGAAAACAGTAGTGAGTGGGGGACTTCTTTGCTTTGCTCCTGATCTTAGCTGAAAAGCTTTGTTTCTCACCACTCAATATGATAATAGCTGTATGTTTTTGTAGATTAAAACATTTTAAAAAATGTTCAATTACAGTTGACATACAATATATTAGCTTCAGGCATAAAACATAATAAATAGATATTTATATGACTTACAAAGTGATCATTCTATAAGTCTAGAACCCATCTAATACTATACAGATTTTTTTTTTATCAACCTGAGGAGGATCCTTTTGATTCCTAATTTGCTGAGAGTTTTTATCATAAATGGGTATTTGATTTTGTTAAATGATTTTTTTGTTTTTTCTTTTGTTAATCCTCACATGAGGATATTTTTCCATTGATATTTAGGGAGAGTGGAAGAGAGAGGGAAAGACAGAGATACATTGATGTGAGAGAAACACATCAATTGGTTGCCTCCTGGATGAGCCCTCACCAGGGCCTGGGCTGGGGAGGAGCCTGCTATCAAGATACGTGTCCTTGACCAGAATCAAACCTAGGACTCTTTGGTCCACAGGCTGATGCTCTATCCATTGAGCCAAACTGGCTAGGGCTATTAAATGCTTTTTTTGCATGTACTGAAATGATCATATGATTTTTCTTCTTTAGACTATTGATGTGATAGATCACATTAGTTCAGTGGTTCTCAACCTTCCTAATGCCACGTCCCTTTAATGCAGTTCCTCATGTTGTGGTGAGCCTCAACCATAAAATTATTTTCGTTGCTACAGTAGAAAATAATTTTATGTTTGGGGGTCACCACAACATGAGGAACTGCATTAAAGGAACATGGCATTAGGAAGGTTGAGAACCACTGCATTAGTTGATTTTCATGTTGAACCAGGCTTGCTTACCTGGTATAAATACTACTTGGTTGTGATGTATAATTCTTTCTCTTCATTATTGGATCCAATTTGCCAATATTTTGTTGAGGATTTTTTGCACTTATCTTCATGAGAGCTATTAGTGACTAGTTTCTTTTTCTTATGGTGTCTTGTTCTGGTTTAGTATTAGGGTAATGTTGGCTTTATAAAATGAGTTAGGAAATATTCCCTCTGCTTCAGTCTTCTAAAAGAGATTATGGAGAATTCTTAGGATTGATCCCTGAAATGTTTGAAAGAACCCACCAGGGAATCCATTTGGACTATGTGCTTAATTTTTTTTTTTAATCCTCACCCAAGGATATTTTTACATTGATTTTTAGAGAGAGCGGAAGAGAGAGGGAAAGACAGAGAGAAATATCAATGTGAAAGAAACACATTGATTGGTTGCCTCCTCCATGAGCCTGGACCAGAGCCTTGGCCAAGGAGGAGCCTGCAACCAAGGTATGTGCCCTTGACTGGAATCAAACCTAGGACACTTCAGTCTGCAGGCCAATGCTCTATTCACTGAACAAAATTGGGTAGGGCTGTGCTTAAGTCTTTTTTTTTAATATATATTTTATTGATTTTATACAGAGAAGAAGGGAGAGGGATAGAGAGTTAGAAACATCGATGAGAGACATCTATCAGCCACCTCCTGCATGCCCCTACAGGGGATGTGCCCGCAACCAGGATACATGCCCTTGACCGGAATCGAACCTGGGTCCTCCTTTCAGTCCGCAGGCCGATGCTCTCACCACTGAGCCAAACTGGTTTTAGCTGTGCTTAATTCTTGATAAATGAACACTGGAATGAAATGAATATGGCTTTATATCAGTGGTTCTCAACCTTTCTAATGCTGTGACCCTTTAATACAGTTCCTCATGTTGTGGTGACCCCCAACCATAAAATTATTTTTGTTGCTACTTCATAACTGTAATTTTTGCAACTGTTATGAATTGTATCTGTGTTTTGCAATGGTCTTAGGCGACCCCTGTGAAAGTGTTGTTCGACCCCAAAGGGGTCTCGACCCAAGGGTTGAGAACCGCTGCTTTATATGAATACATTATTACATTTTGGGGTATTTGAGTGTACAAATGAGAAGGTCTTCACCTGCTGGGAAATGTTTCTCTATGTAAAGCAGACTGTTCGGAATCTCTGCTCAAGAGTAAAGTTCATGTTTCCATGGGAACTTCCTCTAACACCACTACTCACTCACAAAATGAGCCTGGGGCCCAGGTTTGTATCATGTGAACTCCTTTCCTAACCTGTGGCCACACTTGATTGGACCAGAGATGAACAACTGGACCAATTATATTATCTTTCTAGGGATTTGGCATTTAGGACCAAGAAGCTGTTACCCAGTTTCTGCCTAGAGGTGGAATTGAGGTGTCCAAGGACACAGGAGTTGTGGACCAGTTGTGGGAGCTGTTAGACAAGGGAGGTGCAAAGTTCTGCCTCCTACGAGATCAGTGGAAACTGATCTGGTTGCTGGGAACAAATAGAGAGAGGGGGGCTGAAGGACGATAGGCTGGAGAAGCTCAGAAGACACTACCTGGGACCCAGGAAAGGACAAAGAAAGTGTGGGAGGTATTGCTACCCTTCTCCTAAGAGGGCCAGACCTTGGCTTATGTTGGGGTGAAGGGAAGAAAGTGAAGTGGAGGCAGAAGCAAGGATCCTCTGCTCCTCCACCCTGTATCTAGTCCTTTAGCCAACAGAGAAAAATACCAAGGGAACCCACGGCTTTGCAAACACAAAGTCACAGAGATTTTATCTAAATAGACTTTAATTAGAAGTAAACTGGAGAGTTTTACATACAAATGCATTTTGGTTTTTAAGTTAGAACCATCACCCCATTATTAAATCTGGTTTGTGTGTGTATATACATGTAGGTGTCCTCCTTGTGAGTGTGTCTGTGTGAGCATCCATCCTTTTATGTAGTAGATCTTTATGGTCTCTTGCAGTACCTCTGTGTCAACTGATTAAGTTGTGCTCTTAATCTTGATCATTATTCATTCCTGTTAGTCACTCTCCTTGAAGAATCCCAAGTCACTGTCAGTCATCTTCCTTTTCCCAGTCTTCCCAAAGGTGCCTGGACGAAAGTGGATGTGTCTGGGGTGGGTCTTGAGGTATCTTAGGCCACAGCTCCCACCTGGGGTTGAGGCTTCAGCTTTCTGAGTCCAGGGGATAGGAGTATCGTGTCTTGGTGCACCAGAAGCGATGGAGCACAAATACCATGGCCCCGAGCAGCAAGAGGGCGCCCAGGGCCCCAAAGAGAATCCCGAAGAAGGCTCCGAGTTTCATGCTCAGATGCTCACAGCGCTCGCCCCAGGGCGCGTAGATGGAGAAGGGCGTACAGCTGGGGACAAAGAGAGGGAACACGTCAATAGGGGAGGTGGGGTGGAGGCGGGGTGGGAGTAGTGGAGGCCGGCGCTCAGCCTCTCCTTTCCCCATCCCCTCTTGTGGCGGGGTCAGAGGAGTTTTCCACGACAGGTAGGGCTTCCCTTTAGGGAAAGACGTCGAGTCAGCCCTGCAGTGGTGCTGGAGAGAGGCCACCGGGCAAAAGAAACTACGTGATGCGTTCGAGGTCAGCTTCACTGGAGCAGCGGGGATGGAGGTGGGGTTCGGGGTGGGTGGGAAAGGCGGGGCTGGCCTCAGGTGAGCCTGCGCAGTCGCAACCCAACCCCTTGCCCGTAGTTGGGCCCCGCCCTCGGCTCCACCACCTCGTCCTTGGCCCTGGGAAGGGAGGGCTAGGCGGGTCTGGAACTGCTTTGGGGACCAGGGTAGTCGGAGGGCATTGAGGTGACAAGGGGGCCCAAGAGGGCACGGCCCTTCTCCTCCTTAGCAGGCACGTAGCCTTAGTGCATTCCCTCCCGGGAGTCCCTCAGACTGTTGATGAACTAAGGGGACATAAGGTGCCAGTTTGAGAGGGCCTCCCCTGCCTGGTACTCTTAAGAAGGGGCAAGGCCAGGCCTAGACTCAAGACAAAGGGTTCCTTTTTTTCCACGATGAGACAGCAGGGTGTCCACCCAAGAAGCAAAAGCAGGTGTAAGAGTTTGACTTTGGAACCCATATCCTACTACTTAACATCCTGGGTACCTTGGGCAGGATCCTTACTATCTCTGAGCTGCAGTTTTCTCATCTTAAAAAAAAAAAAATACCGACCTAGTAGCTAGTTTGAGGTAATACAGTACCTTTATTCTCCACACCGAGTGGGCACTCACACGTTTTGTTTTCCATTATCCATTTTTTCTCTGATGCCAGTTCTCTCAATTACACAGGGAGCCATTGCTAATTTGCAGATATCTATTCTGGACCCCCCTTGCAGTATCTTTTCCCAGCTTGGATTTCCCAGCACTGCCCTCTGCCTCCTGCCCCCTGTTCCCTAACTCACTCACCTGCAGTGGGGCCCATCCGGCCGGTGCTGACACTGGCCTCCGTGCTCACAGTAGCCCTCACTGCAAGGGGACACACAAGTGAAGCCGCCCTGCGGGCTGTAGACCAGCTTGTAGCCCTTGTAGCCACTGCATTTTAAGTAAGTCTGCAGCGTGCCCACGTCCGCTGTGAGATAGGAGACAGATGAACAGCAGGAACAATTAACACCAAATCTATTTCTTTTCCATCAAGAATTCAATTTTAGGCATTTATTCTTAGAAATAATTGGAAGAGTGTACAAATACACATGTTCATGGAAGTCCAGAGCAGCATGTTTTAAATAGTAACAATGTTTAACAGAAGTTTTATTAAGTAAGGAATATTGTGCAACCAGTAAGCACAATGGTATGGAGAATGTATTTATTAAGAGAATGTGCTTTGAAGTCAGCCAGACTTGTGTTGAAATTCAAACTCCACTACTAACTAATTGTGTGATTTGGGGAAATTTCTTAATTCTTTCAGCCTCAGATTTTTTTGTTTTTTAACCGTTACAAGAAAATGATAATAGCACCTACCTTGTGATGGAAGTTTAAATGAGATAATACATATGGATATTCAGTATAGTGCCTGACACAGTAAGCACTAAATTAAAGGTCACTATTAGTATAACATTCTATTTAAAATGTATTAAACCACACTATATTACAAATAATATATAAAATGCAACTATGCACACAATATATAAGGTAATGTGTTCACAATTGTTTAATAAGGCGATCAAACATTAGGTATAATTTGACCCCTTTATTGTAAAAAAATGATATGTGTGAAGGTGCCTATGCATAAAAAAAATCAGAAGGATATGTGCAAAATGAATTTGTCTCTAGAGATTGGAATTACAGATGATTTTTTCTCTTCTTTTTGTTAATTTTTGTTTCCTAAAGTTTATACCAAAAACATATTGTACTTATATAATAAAAACTATGGTTTTTTAAAAATACGTTTTTGGTGTTTTGGTTTAAAAAAATATATAAATGTATATGTATATATTATTGATTTCAGAGAGGAAGGGAGAAGGAGAGAGAGATAGAAACATACATGACGAGAGATAATCATTGATCAGCTGCCTCCTGTACACCCCACACTGGGGACCGAGCCGGCAACCTAGGCATGTGCCCTTGACTGGAATCGAACCTGGGACCCTTCAGTCCACAGGCTGATGCTCTCTCCACTAAGCCAAGCCAGCTAAGGCTGTTTTTGTGTTGTTTTTTTTAAACAGATAGCGTGGTCTGGTCTAGGGTACTTGTTCCCTTATCTCTGTCCCTACCTCCTGCCACACATACACAGTAGATTGGAGGATTTCCCATTGGTTGTCTCCAGGAGGGAAGCTGGTTAGCCTGCATTCTAGAAGAAGCTCTTGTTTGGTTCTAGACCCAAGCAGCACAATAGCTTCTAATGGGCTTGGCATGGTCACTGTCCTGTTCTCTGTTTCACTCCCCAAATAGGGTGGGCTATTCCTTTCCTTCTCTGACAGGCTCATCAACCTATTTCATTCCTGTTCCAGGATAGTCAGGGGCTGTCAGAGCTGAAGGGGACCTCAGAAGTCCCATCTCATTTTCTAGATGGAGGTGTTGGGGCCTGGGCTGGAAATGGCTTTTGCAAAGGATCACACCCTTTTGGGGCGAGGATATCTCTGGCCCCCCGCACCGAGTCTTCAGCCTTTAACATAAGTCCTCCAGCTGGAGGGCAAAGGCAAAGGATGTCTGTGTTTATGTATATCAGGCACAATGGCATTTTAACAAAATCAATAACAATTTTATGAAAAGAAAGTAAACTGTGAGCAGCAGTGGTTAAGGAAGCAGAAGTTAGGATACTTGTTCTGTGAAACTGAACAATGGACTTTTCATATTTGATCTGTTCTTGGATCTAGAAAGCTGGTAGGTAAAATGTTTATAATTTCTCTCAGAAATTATAAACAAGAATACTTTTTTTTCCCCCACTACCATGGGTTTGTGTGGGCTAACAGGCTCCCTCCATTTACCTCCTCCCTCAGCTCTCCCTGGGACTGTCCCCAAGATAGTGACTCACAAGCCTTCAGACTGTGCACGTCTCTCCTGGAGATAGGGTGGAAGACCACGTCGTTCCTGGGCTCCTCATTTTCCTTCCATCTGCCCTGTGGGGCCTGAAATAAAAATGCCTCCACCACTGCGTCCAGTAGCCGGGTGTTCAGGAAGTGGATGACAGGACCCCGAGGGCGATACTGGAACTCCGAGATGATGCCCCATTGTTGCCCGGAGCTACTTCCTGCCGGAGGGCTGCTATGTGGGAGGGGAAGAGTGAGAGGCTGAGGGTTGAGGGGTAAGAGGGAGGATTTGGGGACCAGGCAGGAACAATTCCACTTACATTTTTTGCACTCTGCTATTCCTGAGAAAGGCCCGCACATCCAGGTTCTCCAGCCTGTAAGCCACCTAGGGCAGATGGTTGCGGGTAATCGGGGTGGGTATGAGACCCAGTCCAGAGAGGAGACCCTTCCATTTCAATGCATTTCTTCATCCCTGTCTGTTACCATCTTAGAATGTGAACCCCAGGATCCCAACTCATCCATTTCTGCATTCCCATACCGCAGTCTAGCCCCATGACTGCCACGAGTCCTTGCTTAATAAAAGTTTGTTGGTGAGTGAAGGACTTTACATATCTCCCCCCACCCCAGCCTCCTATTACAAGGGGAGAACCAGAAATGAATGGCCCCCACTTTGCCTCTGATCCCTGATGCATCCACTTATTCTCTCCCCACATATATACTGAATATGGATTATGTTTAGGCAAATCTAGGAGATGTCAACGTGATTTAGACTTGAGAGACAAATGCCCACAGATTTTACCAGAGTGTGGAGTGCTATGGTGGTGGTGGTAGTAGTAAGTAATAATAATTATTCTGATTTTGAAAACATGTTTCAGGTACAATGTTAAATACTTTACATACATTACTATTTAGACCTTGACACAACCCGTTGATATAGGTATGATTATTCTATTTTTATAGACGAGACATCAAATAATTTGTCTAATTATTATAACAGATCTAATGGGTGGTAGAACCTGGATTTGAACCCAGGTATGTAGGATTCTAGAGCTTCAATAACTCAACCACTGTGTTACTTTGCCTGTAATTGAGGAATGGACAGGAGATGGGAACCAGAAAGAGGGAGCCCCCAGGTCCCTGTGGGAAGTCAGAGAAGGCTGCCTAGAGGTGAAAGACCTTCTTGTGTTTCTTCCATATAATACCCAAGTGCAAGTCTCGAAGGACTCTCAATTGGACAGGCAGGGGTGACTCAGTCACCCTAGACTCTGTTCATGTCAACTTGGCTATTTCAACCCCCTCAGAGAGTTTTGTCCTCAACTTCCTGCCTTCCTCACCCCGGGCCTTTTCTGAGGCAGAAGGCTCCTGTCTCCCCTGGCACCTGAATCTAGGTGGATGATGATTGATATAGAACACACAAGTGATGGCTAAGATCCTGCCCTGAACCTGCCAGGATCCTTCTTCCCCCTCAGAACCACTTGCAATACTAACCGAAGCGTTGACCTCTGCTTCAGTGGCGTTTTCTTCTTCAGTGAGAATGAGCTGAATTGTTCTTAAAGGGAACGCTAGAGATGGGAGAAGCAGGTTTATAGTCACTTCCTGGGTTTTTCCCAGATTTACCCACAGAGACCATTGGGCCAGTCTAGGGAGAATGCCTGATTCTACAGTGATAGATCAGGAGAAGTGGCTGAGTCTGCTGACCCTCACCTTAGAGCATATTTGACTATGATCAGAAGTTTCCTGACTCTCTTCTAACTGCCATAAGGCCACCTTTAGTCTTTTATCATAAGACCACTCAAGCCCGTTTTTCATGCTGCCCTCACAGATCTCCTAGCCTACAACTTACCACCACCCAAAAGAAATTTGAAGTTCTGTCCTGTGAGTTTAAGAATCTTTTCCCTGGCCCCCAGAGGTCCCCTTCTTCCCCCAAGAGAGAGAATGGTAGTGAGGGTGGTGGGGATATCGGGTGAAACCTTGATCGATAGTTGGAGTGAAGTTGTTCCCAGCCAGGAAGCAACGATTGTCTGTGAAGGCTGGGGGGCAAGTGCAGGTGGGCTGACAGCCCAGAGTCTGGGAAATGTAGCAGTGGCCGTGGTTGTAGCAGTAATTCACAGGGCAAGACTTGTTCTGACAGTGTTCAGAGTCGTCCAGACCTGCAGAGAATGCAGAGGTCAGCAACACCAGGTCCAACAGCAGTGGGGAGCCCCCAGCCCCTGGAGAGCTACTTCCAGGACAGCCTGGTTTCTTTCCCCCAAACCCCACTCAATCTAAGTTCTGAACCCCAAACTATCCTTCTCCCTTTTCCAGGCACTATCCTTCTCCCTTTTCCAGGCACTTCTCGACTGAAAAACCTTTTTCCTCTACCAGGTAGATATTCGCCTACTTCTGCTGAGGGAAGAGGTGTTTATCAGTCCCTCCACATCAGGAAAGGACCCAGAAGGCTTTCCCCACTCCTATCCCCTTTTCTGCCTTTATGAGGCTGTGGTTCTTCCCACTCTGGCCTCTGTGCAGATTTCATTTGAGCTTAGTGGAGGCCTCACTGTGATTTCTTTCCCTCATCATGACTCCAGTCGCTTAGAAGTCGAACAGATGCGGCAGCAGGACTCAAAGGGAAAACGAGGTACACCTGCTACCAGATGCCCATGACAGCCCCTCCAAATATCCTAACAGGGGATGTGAAGATTCACATCTCTGAAAACCCCAGTTTGCCTTCGGTTCCCTGTCTCTGCTAGAAGTCCCCTCTCTTCTCCAGGCCACCTTCAATCTTTTGCCCTGGGTTTTCCCAATCAGTGTCTCAGGCCTGCTCTGCCCTGGCCTCTCCTCCATGCCTATATAGTCTCTTCTCCTTCAGCCTCACACCCTCCATACAAACCTTGCCTCCTTACTGCACCCACTATGTTGAACATTCTAAATACTTGCTAGAAAAGGGAGAGAAATCGTTTGCTCATGGCTGTCTTAGACCCTCTAGGTATCACCTGTCCCCAGAACCTTTTCTTACCCGGGCCCTGTACCTAGCTCACCTGTACAGTGACGTCCATCCCCAATTAAGTTTGGGGGGCAAGGATCGCAGCCCTGTCCAGGAATACACTTCACATTTGGGAAGCACTGCTCCTCACAGAGGTCCTTGGAACGCTCGCAGAACTGGCCGAAGGTGGTATTGTCACACTTGCAGCTGGCCACCTGGAATGGGTTGCTGATCACTGGGCAGCCAGGAGGCTGAACCATTAAGGGCATCTAGGTGTTTCAGTACTGACCCCTCCAGTCTTCGAACCCAGGGACCTGAGACCTTGTCTTATTTCTGCCAGTATTTACTGAGCACCTTCTTGACCAGGCCCTGGGCCTGCATGGCCTTGCCCAGAGGCACTTGGTCTCTACCCCAGTCACCTCCTTGAGCCCTTCTTTCCCCACCCCTCTATCTGCCTGTCTTCTACCCCAGTTGCTCTGCCTCTTCTTCCTTCTTACACCATGTCTCTTTGCCCGTAATCCTTTTTAGAGTAAGATAGAGCTAAATAAATATTCTACTATTCCTTGATAATGGGACTGCCTGAAAGCTACAGTTTCCTGCTCATCATCCCCTTGTTGACTCCCAAACCAAGAAGACAGAGCCTCTCTGCACAGCACTGTGAGAACACGGTAAGCAGAACAATGGCACAATGAAGGCCCGAGGTTCAGGAACCTCATAAAGCTCCCTGGTCTCTCTTTTCTGACCCATCTACTGAGAGGACTCTGGAAATCGCCCTGAAATGCAACTCCCCAACACTTTTACTTCTAAGACTGGGAATTCTGGGATCTCTAAAATAATACATTGACCTTAACCTCTGTTTGCCCACTCTATGTTTTTTCCCTTTCCAGCTCCTGTGCTCCCCACCTATCTTCCCAGCACCATGATGATGAGACCCCAGAGGGAAATGGTTGTGCTGGACAGTAAGCCATCTTATTAAAGGCTGCCTGTGTCTGAGCCAGGCACAGAACCCCAGAGCACTTCCTGTATCTAAGGAAGGGAGAGTCTGGAGTTTGGGATCAATGTAGATTCATGCCCAAGGACCACATTCTCCCACCCCACACATCAGTGTCTAGTTTCAGAAACATGGAATTCCCAGGAGGGATGTTAGGAAAGCCTGAGGTGGAAGTTCCCTGCCAGCCTGGCAGAATGGGAGCTGGAAGATAAAAATTCAACTGAGCTATAAGCAGCAAAGAAAATTCTATTTCTCACACGAGTAAGTTTGTGGCCTGAGATTGGTATCTGCTCTACTCATCTTCCTCAGTTCCACCCACTTCCCAACACACATTACCACAGAGGGGCTTTGATATCCCTTCAGATTCCACTTCCTTCCCCCTCCAAAATGGAATCCTCCTTCTCACCCTCCTCCCATCACTCACCTCCAGGGAGGAATTGCCCACCCATCTGGTCTGTTTGAATAAACACTGTTCCTCTCCCTTGCAAGCACAGACTATGGTCTTTGGCTGGAGTAGAGATGATAAGTTGTTCCTGATGTTTCTTGCTAGAATCTCCAGAGTGAATGGTTCCAGAGAGTTTGGTGTCCAGAGCAGT
This sequence comes from Lasiurus cinereus, assembly GCA_011751065.1. NCBI lineage: Eukaryota > Metazoa > Chordata > Mammalia > Chiroptera > Vespertilionidae > Lasiurus > Lasiurus cinereus. The sequence goes on along the minus strand of JAAGEH010000045.1, from coordinate 46,582,928 downwards.
GTCCCATTCTCTGCCCCAAGGAAGATGAGGTCATTGAGAGATGGAAGTCTTGATTACTCTGCCATGCTGACACATCTTGGCATCTAATACCCTAAGAGCTGAGGCCGGAATCCCCCACTTCCTTCAGACCACCCCTCAAACCTCACCAGGCATTTCCTCAGGTAAGGCTGGTTTTCTGGGGTGGTCACACTCCAAGCTGGAGCCCAAATAACTGAGTGTAGGGTGGAACTCCAGAGAGGGGAAGGCAGTTGATCCTGAAGAAACCCCCAAAGAGCAACCTGCCTAGGCCTGTACCAGGACAGGGCATCCAGGGGATATGGAGGGTGAAGGCCAGATCCTCCCGACACACCCCCACGCTACACTGCAGGTCATACTGGCCTCACCTTCACAGCAGTCCCATCCCTTACTCTGATTTCTTGCCCACCCTCTCACTTCCTAGTATTGACCAGCTACCCCTTCAAGACACGAGACTGCAGCGAAACAGTGCTACATATTATAGGACTCCTCCGATCAAACCAGTGTTACGTTACTGAAGAAAACAGGAAAATCTCCTTAAAACAGCAGGTTAAGAGGAGCTGATAGTAGGAAGAGGCAAGAGTAACTTCCAGGCCATCACTATTCAGGAGAAGAGTCCAGTAAAGGAAAAATATCTCCTGATGCCATTGTTTAGCACCTGGCAGGATGCCACATGGAGCAAAGGGTACAGACAAAGCAGTCCCTCCTGATGCACAGAGAAAGAAAATTATACAGAGAGGTGCCCAGAGCTCAGAATAAGGTCCCTAGAGGCTTTGGTTTGGCAAAGAGCAGTCATCAGCATAATCAGTGCTGGCAACGGAAGGCAAGCTGCATCCTGTAGGCTTTGGCTCTTTAACCCAGACCTCGTTGCAGGTCTAGAGCATTCCACAGCATCACTGAAAAAGAGTGATGAAGCTTTGCTTTGTCCCAGCACAGAACAGCAGACAAGGAGAGACAAAGTTATATAAACATGGTTGACAAACATAAAAATAGTGACAAACGTTCCACACAAAGGTATTTGTGTTTCTTTAAATCTTGTTCCGCGTTACGTGCAACAAGATTTAAATTAGGATTTCTTTGTTATACTTTATTCTAATAATTTACTGGTTACACAAAGATGGTTAAAGGTGATTATATATTAGTAGATTGAGATGAAATGATCATTGAATCAGTTGTACATGCCCAGAGTCAGTCTAGCTAGCTGGCCAAATCTCCATAAGCCCATCATTATTCACCATGGGGGTGGGCACCTGTTTGAATTATAGGGATTATTCCTAAGAAATGCTGGTCTTGGATATTCCAATAGAAAAGTGACATGAAGGGGAATCCAAGATAGCAGCATAGGTAAACACCTACACTGCTGCCTCGCACAACAATTTCAAAACTATAACTAAAAGACAGAACGGATATCATCCAGAACCACAGGAAAGCTGGCTGAGTAGAAGTTCTACAGCTAGAGGGAAGGAGAAGGGCTCATGGAAACCCAGAGGAGCTGCAAAAAGCTAAGGTACAGAGACGCGTGCATGGAGAGAGTGGGTGCCAGAATACCTGGCTGGTTTTCTCTGGCAGGAGGGAAACAGACTCTCAAAGGCATTGAATCCCTATCTTACAACACTAAACCCCAGATCCAGCCGAAACTCATACGGGGGGAGTTTGGACTGTGAAAAGGGAGAGGTGCACGGAAATTTAGGGGAGTCGCAAAAGATCAGAGGTTTGGTGGCGCGCATGGCACTGCGCAGAGGACAGACTGCTGATTGTGCCACTGGCTTTTGCGAGTGGGCGGGAGACAGACCCTCCCAACTGTGCCACTTCTGACTCCACTAAGCCCCTGTTTCCGGTGAAACCCTGGGGACCTAGACTCGTGTGGTCCTGGAGCGCAGGGGAGCCAGAAAGGCAGCAGTCTAGAGGTACTGCGGGCGCGCACGCACACGGACCACTCCAGCGATTACCCAGTCACATGAGACTCAGGGACCATGGAGGGCGGGCCGACTGGAAGGCAAGGCGGTCCCTTAAGCCCTGAGATTCTACCCACCCCAAGCTCAACAGAGGCTTCTTGGGTTTTGCAAGTCTAGTATCATAAGGCTGAATCCAACACAGAAGTTCTCCCGGCATAGTGAAAATGCCGAGACAAGGAAAGGGATCACAAACAAAAGAAATGGAGGGGAAAAAAAAAAATGACTGCATATAGAGTTCAAAATCACGCTTATAAGGTTTTTCAAGAATATGCTAGAAAAGTTGGATAAAATTAGCGAGAACCTTGAGGAGATGAAAAAGGACCAACTAGAGACACTGACTGAAATAAAAAATATTATAGAGTCCTAACAGCAGACTAGAGGAAGGCAAGAATCAAGTAAAAAATTTGAAATATAAAGAAGCAGAAAATATTCAACTGGAAAAGCAAGAAGAGAAAAGAGTCCAAAAATGTGAAGATAATGTAAGGAGCCTCTGGGACAGCTTCAAGCATACCAACATCAGAATTGTGGGTGTGCCAGAAGAAGAGAGAGAGCAAGATACTGAAAACCTATTTAAAGAAATAATGACTGAAAACTTCCCACATCTGGTAAAAGAAATAGACTTTCAAGTCCAGGAAGCACACAGAACCCCAAATAAAAGGAATCCAAAGAGGACCACACCAAGACACATCATAATTAAAATACCAAGAGCAAAAGACAAAGAGAATATTAAAAGCAAGAGAAAAACAGTTCATTACCTACAAGGGAGCACCCATACGACTGTCAGCTGATTTCTCAACAGAAACGATGCAGGTCAGACGGGAGTGGCAAGAAATATTCAACATGATGAACAGAAAGAACCTACAACCAAGAATTCTCTATCCAGAATTGAAGGGCAGATAAAGAGCTTCACAGATAAGAAAAAGCTAAAGGAGTTCATCAACTCCAAACCAGAATTATATGAAATGCTGAAAGGTACTGTTTTAGAAGAGGAAGAAAAAAAAGGTAAAAGATAAAGTATGAACAACAAATACATATCTATCAAGTGAATCTAAAAATTAAGTGAATTAAAAATTTGATCAACAGAGTAAACTGGTGAATATAATAGAATCAGGAGCACAGAAAGGGGGTGGACTGTTAATTCTCAGGGGGAAAGGGGTAAGGGGTGTACAGGGAGAGACTGGACAAAAATCATACACCTATGGATGAGATCAATGGGAAGGAGCTAAGGGCAGAGGAGGGGTGGGAGCTGGGAGGAGGGGTGCTATGGAGGGGAAAAAGAGAAACAAATGTAATAATCTGAATAATAAAAATTTAATTTAAAAAAATTCATGGCCCATGAGCAGAAGTCGGTTTTTGGCTCTCAAAAGAAAAAAAAAAAGTGACATAAAGTTGCGCAGGGTATAATAATGAAAAATTACCCAAAGCTTGTCTCTGAACTCATCCCCCATATCCCCAGCCAAGCATTCTTACCAAAAAGCTTGAATTCCTTAGTGTAGCTGTTTCTGAGTGTGAATGTGATATCCTTAGAGCTGCCTTTGTATTGAATCAGCATGGTCTTCCCCTTGTAGGCTTTCACCATTTGGGGACCATCAATAGAAGGTGGGTACTGATCTGGAACACAAAGAAGGGGTTTGGAGCCTAGGGTAGGACACTCTCTTGCCTTGTGGGCCTCCTCTCTGTTTCTCCAGTCTCCTGGCTTGTGTGGGGCATTTACAGGACTGTGACCCACCTCTGGAAGTATCTGCTCTCAGACCTATGCAGAGCAGGTTGGGATTGTACTGCCCACCTGGCCAAATCTTTATTTTCTCTTTATCTTTTCCTCAAATGGAATTCATTTCAAGTTCTTTTCTGCTATGCTGAGTTTGGTACGAAGTGAATCTGAAAACAGATTGTTTAGACTGTCACAGAGTTTTACCTTTGGAAGAGGGCTGAAAACTGTGAGGGTAATATTTAAGTGCGTATTGCATTTTTCAGGAAATAGGGAGTTAAACCTTTTCACTGGTCTCTGTTTTTTGGAGCCTTGCTATTTCCATTTCATTTTTTCTTCATTCAGTCAGTCATTTAAGTATTTATTGAGCACCTACTATATGGCTAGCACTATTCTAGTTAGTGAGGACACAGTCGTGAACAAAAGATATCAATGAAAATTAGAAAATATGTTTGATAGTTATAAATGCTAAGAAGAAAAAATTAAAGCAAGGAAAGTGAGTAGGGAGTGTGGGTGAATATGAGATTTTAGACAGGCTAGCCAAGAAAGGTGGCATTTAATTAGAGACATGAAGGAGATGAGGGGCAAGCCTGTGGCTGTCTAGGGGAAGGGCACTCCAGGCAAAGAGAACAGTCTGTGTGGAGTCTCAGAGTTGAGAGTGAGCCTGGCATGTTTGAAGGACACAAAGAAGCCAGTTGCACTGGAGTGGAGGGACCAAAGTGGGAGTGCTAGGAGATTTCAAGAGGCAAATTGGATACAGCTTTGAAGGTCATAAGAGAGTGGGCTGGGGAATAATGGGAGGGTTTGAGCAGTGGAATAACATGAGTCAAAGAACCTGGTAAATGTAAAAAATGTGTAGCTAAAAGGGGTGTTATGGAAGGGGGCTCATCATCTGCCCCCCAAACTCTGAAAATGTCTCCCTGGGCCTCATGCCACTTACTGAGGGTATTGTTCATCTGCTGGAATCTTCTGAAGATCATAGTAGTGTCCAGTCCAGTCTTTGTGTTTCCTGTGGCCAGGGTGTCATAGATGCATTGTCTATCTCCATTACACTTGGAGGTTGAATTTTTATCCAAGGAGTTGTTTTTCCACAGTTGGGAAAAGAAGACAGGAGTGAAGTTGGAAGGCAGAAGGTCATCCCTCTTGCCAAGGAGGCTTGTTCCGTTGATTTTCCCTATAACACACGAGGTTCGATGTTGGTGGTATCAGGGGTGGGACTCTAGCTATATTTCTTCAGTGTCCACCCCTTCCTCTCACTTTATGTGGCTTCAGGTAGGTGTTATATAAAAGACCAAGTTGGCTTCTGGCTTCTGAGTCTGAAAATCCCTGCTGTAGTGCCACCTCCTTCCCTCAGGAGGGAGAGAGACTCGGGTGAGAGTGGGGTGGAGGGAACAAGTCTGGGGTGGAACTAGAATCCTCCTAAATTTTCCACCCCTCTCTCACAAAGAACAGAGGTCTGGTTCCCACAGGCCTGAGGGAGACATCCCAGCCCTGTCCCATCTACCGCCAGCATTCTGAAGTCCAGACTCACAGGTCATTCCATAGTGAAAAAGCATCTCTTCATTGCTCTGTTGGGGAATGGTGGTGCCATTGGGCATCTTGAAGTCATCTTCTGGATTATCGTTCCAGATCCCTGAGGGACAGAGTAGGAGGTTGGCCACCCTGGGACTGTGGTTCTCCCCATTCCCTGGTAAGCATCCAATGGGGCACACTCAAGATGTGAAGAGGAGCAGGGGGCCCAGGAAGCCTCTTTCTTTGCATCTGTTCTTGGTTCAGACCTCTAGGAGGAAGGTAAAGGATGGACCATAACCTTAGAGCCCAACTTTCTGCTTCAGGGAGAGAGAAGGAGAGAAAGAGAAGGAAATGGAGGTGATGGAGGAAGGGATGGGAAAGTGTGAGGTGTGAGAGGAGAAGGTAGCTGCTGACCCCACCCTCCTCAGAGTCCATCCTGATGCTCCCTTGGTTGCCTCGGAAGTGGAGCTTTAGGAGGACAGGAAGTGAGACTCAAAGGTAGCTAAAGAAGTCCCTGTCCTTCCCTGCCCCTCTGTGGCCTCAGGGTTCTGTTCCATGGAGGCTGAGAAAGGGAAATGCAGCCTGGGTGTACATAGGCCAATGGGCAGGGGACCACCTGGGTTGGGGGTAGGATCTGAGCTCCTGTTGTGGCCACTTCCTCAGATTTAGAGTCCTGACTGTTTCTTACCCAGGAGGCCCTCTGTGTGGTCTCGGTACTCCTCTGGGAGGCTGCAGGAAGCATGGAGGATGTTGGAGAGAGCTGTCACTGAGATGACCACTGTGCCATCTAAGCTGGCTGACACCAGGGAGCCATTGCGGATCATTACGACTCCAGTGGTGTTGAAGGTTTTCTGGTCTAGAATGTTGGGAAACAGATGAGAAGAAACCCCTGTTGGTCCCTGCAGGCCCAAGCCTTGGTGGTAATGAATGTTCAAGAAGCAGAGGGACACTGGAAGCAGCTCTGGGATGTCCTGCAGGCGCCTTCTCCAGTGGCCCCCAAACCAAACTCACAGGATACCCCTCAAGGGTACAACACCCACTTCTACCTGGGGCCGGAAGACAGGGGCTGCCACAGGAAGGCTGTCCCAGCACTGGAGGAAGGAGGGAAGTGAGGAGGGGATGTTTAATGCCCAGCTCCTGGTGAAGGAGCTGCTTGGCACAGATGCTGAAGGGACAGCTGGGTGGCCACCACTCTCCTCTGCCCCAGTGCTGCCACCCCTATACCCCACCACACTGCTCCCAACCGTGGGGCACCCTCTGAACCCTCATGGCTTCTCCAGCCTACCTTCAAATGTCACAGTCTGGTTATTGAGCCGCACGTGGATTGTGTCACTGGGCTCAAGGAGCCACTGAATCTGGAAGGAAATTGGAGGAGGACTAAGGCTGACCTACAAGTGGGCCCAGGGGCCGAGAAAGAAGGCTGCAAAGAGCTTAGAACCTGGGCCCTGGACAAAGATGAAGGTGATGGAGAGTGTGACAGTGATGTTTTTTCTACCAACACCTATGGAGTGCTTAGCATGAGCCAGGCTCAGAGCTAGGCACACTTCTTAGGTGACCTCATTAAAATCTCACATTAAGATTATTATTGCGATTTTACTGTAAGAAAACTAAGGCATTAGAAGTTTAGTCATCTCTTCAAACATAACTGTTGAAGCCTGGATCCTAATCTTGTGTCCCCGGGGTTGACCCTCAAACCACACTGGCAGGAGGCATTCTCCCTCCTTCTGCCCCCTTCCTTTCCTCTTGGGCCTTGATTTCCAGCTGAAGGTCCCTGAGGGCTCTCTGTGAGGGGAGCAGGGATGTCTAGAGCTCCTGCTTCACTCACGATGATGGGGTCCAGTCTGCTGGAGCTGTACTGAGCGGCAAACGCAATGAAGTTGGTGGCCTGGGCAGAGCCAGTCTGGGCAGTGCGGCCCTGCAGCAGGAAGGAGGAGTTTTCGTCTCTGGCCCTGACCAACAGGAAGTCCCCCAGTCCATTGAAGGTGTAATTGACATCATCGAAGGTGGTGATGTGGGGGTCCCCAAACATCCAGGCTGGAAAAAGATGATACCACATTGGCATGGCAGAGGAGAGAAAGGTCTGAGATTTCCCCACGGCCCACGCGTGGACATTTATCCAGGTAAATGCAAGCCTGGGAGTTGTTCATGGCTTGTAGAATCCTCCCTGGAAATCCTCTTGCATTTTTGTGCCCCCACCACACCCATGTCTGCTCATTATCTCCCATCCCCCAGTCCTACCCCTTCCCCACCATGCACAAAACTCCTCTGTTTGCCATCCACTGAACGCCAGAACTATCTCCACCTTCCCTTAGGCTACAGTCCGGCCCAGGAATCTAGTGCTGCCCTTGTCCAAACCCCAAGAGGCTGTCCCACTCCCAGATCCTTTGCTTTGGTTCTGCTCCAGGGCAGGCCCTAGCAGCCTCACCAGGCCTTGGGGGCCGGTACCCAGCACAGCTGATGCGGGGCCGCCTTTGTTGGTACAGGGCGCAGAAGGAGGGCTGATCGTTCCAGCGGCAGCACCAGTCCTGCGACTCCAGTTCTTGCTCTGTGGAGAAGAGCAGTGCTTAAGGGGTGTATATGAGGAGTGAGTTATGGAAGACCTGCAGATACCAGCTGGAAGGTTTGTGGGGCAGGATGATATGTGTGGCAAGGGCATGGTTTGGGAATCAGGCATAACTCAGTTCAGATCCCACCCTGCCCAATGACCTTAAGCCAGGGACTAGTTGTTGTCTCCCTTGCAAGCTTATTGCAGCTGGGCTCCCAGGTGGGTCAGTACAAGGTCAAATATAAAGAACCTCCTTTCTTGAAAGGTGGGATGCTGAGTCCCACTATTTTCAAAATGCTGGGAGTGGGAGGGCATGGCTGCTGGTCTGGGACCATGGAGGCTGCTTGGATTACAGAAAAGAGGGAGAGGACACACGTTACCTGTCTCCACTCTACCCTCCCCTCCCCATCACACCTGAGCTCTCTAATTCCTTTGAAAAGTGATGGAGATGATGCCATGCCTTCCCCAAGATAGCCTGCTAATATAGGTCCAGAGGAACAGGGTTGGACTAGGACTTCTCCCCTTCCCTAGAAAGATGTCTCCACTCTGGGCTGGGACTATGGAGCCAAGTGGAGATGATCAAGAGGCACTCAATCATAAACCCCTAAGTTGTCAGCTGGAGGTAATGTTGGGAGCTGCCTACAGTTACAAGATCAGGAAATTGAGGACCGGAGAAGGGAAGGAAATGGAAGAGAATGGGGACAAAAGGTTCTGATCCATAGGTCCCACTGCTTGGTACGGAGCCCAGGGCTGGTCTCTGATGGGGAAGAGCAGAGAGCTCCAGAGGAAGTGGGGTTGAGATCTCTGTGGACACACATACCAAGCTTCCAAGGGCTCTGCACTCTCCAGCCTTGCAGAAGCTCTCCCCATGGCCCATAGCTGCAACACACGCCCCCACGCCAGGAAGTGAAGCTGCACAGATGCCTGCTGCCGAGGCCCCACCAGCCTGCAACAAGTCCAGGAACACTCAGGCCTGATGCCTGTGGTGGGGGCAGGATTGGGGTGTAGTGTTTCTGGGGAGATGCTGAGGATACCTTGAAAAGGACAGATTAGGGGGAACTGTAGAGATGGTGGGTGGGCTTGTGGGACAATGGAGATACCCCAAAGACAGGAAGGAGGAGTCACCTATGTGGATGGACTGGAATCGTAAGTCCCATACTCCCTGCTGCCAGGAACAAGGGCAGGAGATGTGGTTCCAGTTCCAGCTGGGCCACTGAGACTGCCTCAACCACTGCAGGCACCTGAGACGGTAGTTGGGTCTTTCTTCTTTGTGCAGCCGATAGACCTGCAGCCCCCTGAGGCCTGGAGGAGCAAAGGAAGAAGGGGTTATCTGAGGGCCTGGGGCCACAGGTTCTGCTTTACTAGTACCTTTAGGGAACATCAAGATTCAGAAATGTACCCTCTGTATGCCACTTGTCCCCTCCGGACAGTTCTTCCATGAATGAGACCCAACTCAGATTGGCAGTAATTCCATCCCCCCAAACCCCCTTTGATGTGACCTCCAAAAGCCCTTGAAGCTTAGATCTTAGTGTGAAACCTTCGGACAAGAGCTAGGCAAGAAGGCCTCACCTACACCCAACTCAGAGCCAAACCCTGGTGTCGAGCTTCCATTCACTCTACCCTTTTGTCTGTCACTCTAAGCTTCAGCACCTTCTAGTCTCCTCAAACCACAAATCAGTACCTCCACATCCACTCTATATCTAAGTGAATGATGCTATCACCAACTAGCAACCTACTCAGATACTTGCTTTCATCCTTGATGCTATCTCTCCCACCAGGTATGTCAGTGGCCAAAGCAGCCAGGGCAGAGGACTATACTCAGAGGCCAGCTGGGAAGTCACAGAGAAGTTGGCATGTGAAGCTGGGACTTGCTCCATTACCACAAAGCTGAGGGAGCACCCTCTATGCCCAGACACCATCCTAGGAATGTTGAAGTAATTGGGAGTAGAGACCCTGTTGGGGGGTTTGAACTTCAAATAGACCTTCAATTAATTGTAAGTTACATACTGCCCAGCCTGGCTGCCATGAGTGAGAAGGGGGGCTCCAGAGTCCAATCTTATCTAATAAAAGGGAAACATGCAAATTGACTATACCTCTGCTATGCCCACAGGCCATGCCCACAAGCCAGCCAGTCAGGAGTGAGTATGCAAATTAACCCAACCAAGATGGCAGTTAATTTGCATACCCAGGCATAGATTAAGACAGCATAGAAGGAAGCCAAGCACTGCAAAAGTTGCAGAGAAGTAAGCAAACAGGGCAGCAGAGAAGGGAGGGAAGCAGGTGGGGCAGGGGAGAAAGGAGGGAAGCAGATGGGGTGGGGGAGAAGGGAGGGAAGCAGGCAGGGTGGTGGATAAGGGAAGGGAAGCAGGCGGAGCAGTGGAGACCTCCACAAGAAGCCCTATTTCAGGAATCTTACTGCAATGGGCCTCTAGTTCAATATAATAAAAGACTAATATGCAAATCAACAGAACAGTGGAATGCTGGTCTCTATGACGTGCACTGATCACCAGGGGCAGACACTCAATGCAGGAGCTTCCCCCTGGTGGTCAGTGTGCTCCTATAGGGAGAATGCCACTCGGCAGAAGCCAGGCTCACTTCTGGTAAGCGAAGTAATGGTAGTGGGAGCCTCTCCTGCCTCTGTGGCAGTGCTAAGGATGTCTGACTGCCAGCTGAAACCCACTCCCTGGGGAGAGAGGGCCTAAGCCGGCATTTGGACATTCTCCGAGGGCTCCTGGATTGCTAGAGGGCACAGGCCAGGCTCAGGGACACTCCCCCCCATGCATGAATTTCATGCACCAGGCCTCTAGTAAGATGTAATAGGACATTCGATTTGACCCTGTTCCCCCACAAAAGAAGTAATTGTCAAGAAAACTACGATTTGTTAAGGTTTTGAGAAAGATAATCATTATTTATGATTATCTGTTTGTGTATCTTCTCCACAACACCCTGGTATCAAGGGAAACATATCAAATACTCTCCCTCCAAATAAACTCTATCATCTATCTATCTATCTATCTATCTATCTATCTATCTATCTATCGTACTGCACCCCCTAGGCTCAAGTCAAAGCATCTTGACAGAAGATCCTAATGATTGGGCAGCATTCTCCACAAGGTGTCACCCATGATTTGACTTTGCTTCTGTTTACCAAAAATTCCTGCCATTTAACAAATAGAACTGAATTCATGCTTCACAATTTACATGGCTGATTTCAAATGCTAAAATGTCCTTTGTTCAATCACATTTTGGAAAAGATCATTTCTTTCCCTTTGGGGCTCCCCAACAGTACACTGAGTCATGGAGGAGGCCCCATAGGCTTCTTCCTGACACGGAAGTACCTGGTTGCTTGCCAGAGTGACAGTTCTTTGAAAGCAAATTTAGTCAGGCTTTTCCCTTTTATTTCACATTCCTGGTTCTTAGCACAGTGTCCAACATGTAGCAGGTGCTCAATAAATAATAACCAAATGAATGTCAGATCTCTGGAACTCCTCTTGGTAGATTCCTTTAAGGGATCTTATCTGGATTCACATTTCCTTTCAGGAACAGGACACTTGGAGTACTGCCCTAACTACCCATTCATATTCCTATACCTAGCCACACCCCTGTTCTCACTTCCAGGATCTGGGCCCCCACTGAGAGAGCTCTTTGGTTTGGCTCATCCCAGGAGGAGACAGAGCCCCAAGGAAGATTGCACTGCGTGAGAGCACAGAAGGTACCGGCTGCTCCCTGGACAGTGTCAAATCCCTATTGCATCTGTGGGAGGTCAGTTTGTGCTGGGACTTCCTTCAGGATGATGGACATAGATGCTAGAGAGCTGCCCCTCTAGTACTGTCATGGCCCACAAAAAAGAGGATTTAAGTCCAGCCCAAGTGTGATTAGGCGACACTTTTACCTGAGTTGGAATTCAGGAATTGGTCTGGACGATACTTCTGCCACACTGGCTGGGATGTCAGTGGGCTGTTTTCATAATGCCCATCTCCACTGCGTGCAAAGGAAAGAATGGAAGGCCTCTGTCACACTCAGGGTCTTTCCTCTCAGCCAGCCAGTTATTCATCCAGTCAGTCAGTCACTCACTCAGTCCAGTTAGTCTTTACTTATCAGTTGGTCAGCCAGTCAGCCAGAATCACTGACTCCCACCACTAAGCAGGAAAGGGGGAGAGGTAGGTGGGGAGACTAATCTATTCCACATCTGATGGATAAGAGCCAGACCCTGGTCATGAGGCCAATGTGAAGACAACAGAGCCCAGGCCTCCTTCTGGTATGTTTCCCTGCAGCTACGGATTGGTGGGGACAGTATGTTGGGATGGTTAAGAGCCAGTTTCTGAAGTTAGACAGGCATGAATTCAGCTCCTGACTCCAGCACTTCGCAGCTTGGTAGCCATGGGCAAGTTGCTTAACCTTTTTTATTCTGTTTTCACATCCGTGTAAAAGAGATTACACAGCATCTATCTCATAGCATTGTGAGAATGAAATGTAATAAAGTTTTGTAAAGCTCTCAGAACTGAGTGAGGATCTGATGTGATGGGTGCACCCAGCCCTGCCCCCGTGATGGGATTCAAAGCCCTGCTCCAGGAAGGAGAAAAACCCCAGACCAACGCCTGCCGCCTCTCTGGGTGCATGCCTCAGAGCAGTGACTCCTGATATTTCCTCCTCTGGCACAGGATAGGTGACACACACAGGTGTGACACCTGAGGCAGGCTAACTCCGGATGGTGTAAAATTCCTAGGTAGTTAGATAATTTCAATGCTTTCTCCTTCACCACAAGTGAAAGCAGTGTAATTATAGGGGCACCCTAAAGAGAAAATCATTTGCAGTAATTTCCAGTAACAAATGACAATTGACCTTTGTGATGATAACACACACCAGCACCAGGAAATACCAGGGTCGAGAACTATTGTTCAGAGACTGAGCCACCTTTATACTAGGAACCAGCATCACCCTCTACAGCCCCATCCCTCTGCTCTCCCACAAGCTGCTGGTGGCCCTGGGTGAGGGGTGAGGTCCCAACGCAGGAGCACCAGAAGTTCAGAAGGCAGATTTCAGCCTCAGATGTCTGAGTTCAAATTCCTGCTTTACCACTTCCCAGCTCTGTGACTTTGGGCAATTACTTATCTATTTGTACCTCAGTTTCCTTATCTGTAGAATGGGAAATAAATAGTATCTCTTTCACGCGTTTGTTGTAATAATGAAATGAAATAATGTATATTAAGTAGTTAATATAGTAAATATTGGCCATTATAATGATGCTACTTGAGAAGTCAAGAGAGGTCAGCTAATGTGAGTGGAAATCAGAGAAGTCAAAGCTCTGGGAATGATTACATTGAACAGGTTCTGAGGGAGAAAAGAGAATGGCAGTGAATAAAGATCTTTGAATGTGAGTCAGGAAGAAATAGCATCTTTTAATGGAAACTGGCACCAGTGTGAGTCAGAACCATCAGCAAGGAGGACTCAGCCTGCTTCTGGGGTTGGGGAGTGTGTATGCAGCAAAAACACCACTCTGCACCACTTCCTATCACCTGCTCAGAGCTGACAACCCCTCCCCATCCTACCTGGAGAAGCCCATGAGGACCCAATTGCCTGGGTGCTGGGTCACATCCCACTGCATCCTACCATTTTGGTAGAGAAACAGGGCGAAGGATCTGCTCCCATCTGTAGAGAGGATGGCCTGGTAGGTATTAGTCTGGGGGTTGGATGGAGACAAACATGGAGATTCCTGTGAGAAATCTGGAGTGTCCTCCCTGATATCCCATCGTTTACCCCACACCCCTGCCTCAATGCACACAATCTCTTTTCCTGGCCTTCCTGGAGAAAAGGCATGGGCTTAACATGCTGACAAGTTTGGCAGTGTGTAGGGCACCTTTCACCATGGTGTCAAGAGCCTAGCATGGTAAATTTGCCTTCTCTTCTGATTTCTTTCCAGGGAGGGTGATAAAAGGCTCTGGGTTAGGAACCAGTTGGAAGACAGTTTGTATAAGAAAGAATCAGAAACCCAAGAGATTCGCCAAGACACCAGAGAGCTGGGAGAGGCCCGTGTAGGCTCCTCGAGGATGTTTAAGGACATTGTCCAAATGTCTCCTCAACCTGAATAGTGGGGAGGACCATAGCAGGTGAGACGAGAGGTTTTCTAAAGGCAAATGCCAAGCACTATGCTTGTACAAAGTAGGTAATCAATGAACTTGTTGACCCAATGAAGAGACACATGACTTTAGAACAACCACAAGGGAGGACTTCTGACTGTAGGAGCTGTGAGTCCCCAGAGGGAAAACTAGGGAGACTGTGTGGTGTGCCCATTTCCCCTGGAAGGCATTACAGTTGAGAGCCAGCATTTGAAGTTAGGAAAACCTCAGTTCCAGGCCTGAAATTGTCATTTGCTAGGGAGGTGACCTTGAGCAAGTGGCTTAACCTCTCTAACCATCATCTTTCTCATCTCTAAAATGTGGATAATATCAGGTTGAACCATATAAAATTGCCAATAGCCAGTCATTTGACTTACAAAAATTCCGTTTCCTAAACTTCAACCTCCTAATACCCAGTGCTCTGGGCTGCTGAAGTTGTGACATAAGGGGTTGGGGCAGCCTGGTACATAGTGAGAGCTCAGCATTGGAGTGGGAGCAGGAGTGCTATAATCAGCAATCTGGCCTGTAGTCAGAGAAGGTTTTAGAAGGTTGGCCCCTGCCTAGGATTCTAGGAAGTTTGACTTCCAGGTGGTTCAAAGGGAGCTGTCCATGGGTCACTCACCCCAGAGGTCCACTGGGCAGGATAGGCAGGGGCATTGATCCATGTGACCTTTAGGGTCCACCTGGCTTTGTAGTTCCAGGTGTTTGTAAAGTTTTCAATCCAAGACTCCACTTGCTGGACGACAAGTGGTTTGTTGTCATCGTAGAGAGTCTCATATTCCTAGGAAAGGAAGGAGCAATTAAGGACAAGGAAATGAGGGTCCCAGCTCAACACCCCTGAGGGACCCCACTTTCTGCATGGTAATCCTGATCACTTCAGTCTACCCACGTCTGACATCCTTCCCTCTCCCAGACCTATATTTTCAGTCTGTTCCTTGGATCTCAAGATTAATTTAAATTAAGTAGCAGGGAGGCCTAGGGTGTGTGGAGTGGAGTGTCAAGGCTCAGAAATCCAAGTCTTCTTCTGGACTTGAACTCATGCATCTCTTAGCACAAAATAGCTTGGACAGCATAGCCGCCTCTGCCCATTTGAACTTCCCCATGTCCCACCAAGATTCCTTGAGGACAGGCATGTGTTTTTTCATCTTTTTGACCTTCTTTAGTACCTTGTCGATGGCAGGGGCACAGTCTACATTCGCCTGCAGGAGCTTTCATTATGCGCTTCCACTGACTGGAATCATTAACCCAATCCACACGCAGAGGTCCAGCTTGACTCAGGCTTATTAGGAAAGACCCCCTACAACCTTATTCTAAACTAAAACTCTGGATTGCTAACCCCCATCCCTGTCACCTGCAAGTCTTCCCATGGTTGTGTCAAGGTATTCCTGAGTTTATGTAATAGTTCTAATCTGCTTCCTCCCACCCTCATATTTAACCACTAATCCCTGTCCGCACTGAGCCTGGCTCTGGCAGCAGTAACACATGTACCTTCCTGCAGCGCCCTTTGTCTCCCCTTGTTGGTTTCTGGAGTATTCTGAATGCCAGACTTTGAAAGGCCCACCTGGTAAAATATGGTCCCCTGGCGGCTGGAGAAATCAGCATCATCCCAGAATGGAGCCACCACAGCCAGACGGTCCCTGCCTGTGAAGCCTCCACGAGGAGGGTGAGGGTGGGAGAAAATCTGGTACTCTGACTCCGGGAAAATGATCTGACCATTATCTGTGAACTGAGCACAAAGGTTCTTTGGTTAACATTCAGAGCAGCCTTGGGACAGCTCCTCAGAAGTGTGACCCCCAAAGACCTCCCTGGAAGGTCATGTCATCCATCTCCCTGCCTTTACTTAATTCTCACACAAATAGTCTACCCGCAGGACATTCTTCTAGTCCTAAGTCCTTCCTAAGGTGGTAAGTTTTGTCCTGCTTAGCATCAGGTCCTGTCTATGGGCTAGCCTGTCACAGAGCAGAACCCTCTGGGTAAATCCCTGAGGTTCCATCCTGAATCTGGTGCCACATCATATGGGGCTAAAAGGACCGAAACCCTCATCCCATCACTGAGTAACACACTGTGTCCTGACTCAGTCCCGCTCACTGAGAGCCACAGGGGACATGGCTGTCTTTCCAACTCTCCTCCAGGACTCATGGGTACCTGGTCCAGGGAACTGGGAAATAATTACAGAAAATGTAAAATGCCTCAGTTGTTTCCCAAGTAGAGCTTCTTGTTCATATAAATGGCCCTGAAAAAACAGAAGAAAACTTAGTGGGCCCTGGGATCTCTTTACTGAGATAGACACTTTTGCTTATGTGGGAAGGCGAGCCTTGCCTAGATTCATGTCTACCTTGGCTAACACTCTGATAGTAAAGATTGTGACTGCAAACTAAGCCAGAGGCAGGAATGCAGTAGGAGCCTAACAGTGTTGCCTTCATTCTCCCTTCTTTTCCATCAGTATCACAGTCACAGTCACTGGGCCATCTTGGAGCCCTGGAGAGGGAAGCAGGGTCTTGGGAACACAGGTATTTGGGCTGCAGCCTGGGACTCACGTAGAGGAAATTTCGGAGAGTGGAGCCAAAAGGAAAGCCAATCTGGGGCTTGAAGAGTGGCGAGGTGAAGTCCACCCTCCTCCTCACAAACTCCTGGTCGTGAACATGTGGCCCATAGGAGAAGAGGGAAACACCTGGGCCAGAACAAAGAAGAGCAGGAAGTTCTCATGGACTGACTGGGATCCCCAGAGAATCTCCCCAGCTGATCCCCTACCCTGTCCTTGGTTCCCTAACTGGGAGTCATCAAATCCTTCCCACTCCCCCTTTCCACCTGCGTTTAACCCATCTCCTCATTTTATAACTTTAACTCGTTCTGTCATCCTTCCCCAGTTTAGAAAAATCAGGTCCTGCTGTCAGCACATTATTCTGCATTGGTTATGGCACTCATAATTCTTTCAAGGGTGAAAAGACAAAATTCCTCCCAGGCAGTGAAGAGGAGTAATTGAAAGACCATTTCATAGAATGAGACTTGTTTCCTAAGATGGTATTTCTCTAGATAAACTTGAAGACCCCCTAGAATTTGTCCTAGAACTCCTTAGAGGTTCTTGGATAGTTTGAGAAACTTTGTCCTAAACATTTCTCAAATGGTTCGCTTTCTTTCCATACTCATTCAGTCTTGCTTGGAATACACAGTAGTCTCTACACTGCTCTCCTGGCCTCCTGCAAATTCATCCTCCATCCCAGCCAACATCCATAAATGCAAATCTAGCCACCTCCTCCCTGATTCCAGTTATATACAAGCTTCCCTTACATCACAGCCTCACTTCTCAACACACTTCACCTTACTTCCAGCAATCCCAAATGTTTTGGGGATCTCCTCCCCTTGCTATATTGAGACTCCTTATGTCTACATCTTTATTCCAACATCTTCCTGCTGGCTTGGAGTGTTTCTTCTTCCTCAGTTCCTATTAATTCTTTCTAGAAACCTTCTCTTCACTTTGGAACGCTCCCCTGACTCTCCCCATCCCTGACACATATACATTCCTTAGGGGCCTTTCTTGCATGTGCCTAATAGCCTGGGATTATTCCTCAGTTGCACCTACTGAGGCAGCATATTTGTCTCTTGCTGAACAGCACCTTGATCATTTTTATCTTCACTACCTACCACAGTGCCATGTACAAAGCTAACCCTCAGCACCCAACTCTGATGCTGTCTCATTGTCCCTCATGAGGCCCCTCTGACATGAAAGAGCAGTCTGTGAGCAAGCAGGCTGAGACTAAGCATGCAGTTACATAATCATTTAAAGGAGATATGGGGAGATGCTCGACTTCCCATGGCCCAGAAGTGGCAGTGGAGATGTCCACAGAAATAACCACAAGGGCCCTTATTGGTAGATCCAGTCCATCTGCCACAACTACAGGATCCACCTCTAGCTCAATCCTCTCCATCCCAGGATGGAAAGGTCCCAGATCTATTTATTGCATAACTCACCTTTCTCAGGCTTTATAGGGACTGTGCTGGGAGTTGAGGTTCTAAGGCTCTGGATAGTTGTTGAGAGTAGTGATGTTGCTGTGCTTTTCTGACTATCTGTCATCAGTGAAGTTGTGATTGTTCCTGGCATGCAGGAAGAGAAGATTGGAGTGGGTCTTACAGTCAGACAGTAGCAGAGTAAAAAAAAAAAGTCACAGATTTTAAGAGCTGGAAGAGACAACTAGAAACAATCTTGTCTCTCTTCTGGTCATACCCAAACCACTCTTTGTAGATAAGCAGTTGTCTGCTAGGGCAGAGGGTATTGTCACTCACCACTCCCCCTTCACTTTACCTTCTTGTGGGCCTGACCTCAATCCTAGACTGGTAATGTTAATTCTTTCTCAAGTGCTCCTCTAGGCCAAATTGAGCCAATGCAGCCACTGTAAGAGACTGACACTTTAGTCTCCACTTACCTGATGTCTCAGTCTTCACAGTAGAACTTGAGAATGCTGTGGATGGTGGGAAAGTACTGGTACCAGACAAAGTTATGGGATGACCTGTGAATATGGTGGTGGGGCTCCAGGTGACTGCAGTGTCAGGGGCTGATTGAGAGAATAAAGAATTACTGGTTGAAGTATAGAAACTCAATATGGTCTGAATTTTGTACACATTACCAGAAGAAATAGAATCAAAGAAAGCAGAGCCTATTGATGGCTGTGGTATAGGCAATGTACTCATAGAATACTCAGGTGCTGAAGAAGTATCAGGAGTGGTCTTGATTGAAGGGTAGGTTATGTAGGTGGAGATAAAAAAATCAATGTGGAAAAGAAAATGTCAGTGTGGATCCAACTATGCTATTACAACTCTTTGTAGAACTCAATATATTGGCCTTGTAGTAGGGTTGGCAGTAGAGGCTACCCTTTAAACATTACAGGTTGCTTAGGGGTGGGTGTGCTTGACTTGCTTACTGAGGCTGCTGAGACTTGCATGATATTTCTCAGGGAGTTACTGACAGAAACTACAGTGGGAATGACCTATGTAGTCATGATTTCATTCATGACTGAGCTTGAGAGTGTTGCCAGAACATCTCCACTTGTGAAAAAGATAGTGAAAGGAGAAAGAGAAGTGTCAGGAGTAGAAGTTGCAGTTATAGACAGTGACATTGGCTATGATTTGCATACAGTAGTTTCTGCTAACGAAAGTATTGTCATAATTTCTGATGTCAGAAGAGTGTCGCTGACACAGAAAGAAACTGAAGAGATGTTTCACCTAAAGAAGTCTCCTCAAAAACAACATTCCAGTATTGTGCCCAATTGGTAAGAATAAGAAAAGTGATGAGTTAATTGCTATAATGATGCAGGTTGATGAGAGTCTGGCAAACACAGTACTCTCTGTCCTGTGGTTCTGAAGAAGGTTGATATTTTCTGGGTAGAGGTGCTGGAATACAGAGCTATTGGTTGTCTATCTAACTTGTAAAAGGACAAATGAGCTGAGTGAAATAGAAGCTGTAGTAATAGAGATAAATCTCCTTTTCAATAAAGTAGAGTCTGTTGAGATTGGAATCATTTTTTTTTCCAATGTGAGAAACAGGAAATGACAATACAATGAGAAGAAATGGTTGTCTAACCTGAATCGGATGTATTGTGAGGTAAAGTTGATATAGGAATACTTCTACTTGTAGAAGGTGAAGGAGTTGAAGTGCTCCTTTCTCTCATGGTGCTGGCTGGTGGTTGCTTGGTGGTGTCAGTGCTCTCAGTGTG
>JAAGEH010000045.1:46502609-46563177 GCA_011751065.1 Lasiurus cinereus | reverse complement strand
GGTGATGTCTCATGTAAAATAGTCCTTGTCAGCATTTTTTCGCCTTTGGTGGACTGAGCACGTGTTGTTTCCTCTCTTGAGGGAGTGTCTTTAAATTAGGACATAAAGATTCATAAAATATTAGCTTTAGAACTGTGAACCTGGGTCATTTATAACTCAATTAATTTGCACCTAGACCATTCTGTACCACAGTGCTGCAGACTGTATGGCTGTAAGGTTTTAGTTATTCCCATCATAGGTGACTCATAGTCATAAATAGCATTGTAAAGAATGTCTTTGTGGTAATAATCTCCAGTATCAATTCCTTCAAAAGGAAAGTCATGAATTTTTTTTAGTGCATCTTCTACTTTCCCCATCTAAGGTGTAATAACCAAGAACATATACTTCAGTCTCATAATAGTTTTAAATTAAGATACATATGCATTTCATGCAATAACAAAATTCAGAATTGTCACATATTCTCTTTACACATTTCTCCCACGATATAATTGGATGAGTACTTTTCCCTTTTTTTTTTATGGAGCTTCTTATTCTTATCCTCATTCCAGTGTTATGCCTACCAGTTTTCCTTTTGTTGGCCCTCTAATTCCATCCCCACAAATCTTCCTATTTCATCCTCAATGAAAATCTTTTAACTTTTTACCCTCCCTCTTTTCTCTCTACTATCCCATAAAATCTTGGTAGCCTATCAGCACCTTTTCCTAGAAAGCGGAGAACAGTTGTGAACTCTATATTTTAATGCTCACCAGGCCTATGTACATGCACTACTGACAGTACATGTGAACAACTTGCACTGTCTTAAACAACTTTGATTTTAGTATAAAGCTTTTGGGAGTTCACCAAGAAGTACAAGAGAATTTATCAGGACTGAAATTTAAAATGTCTCAATTTTCTCTGGAACAATGTGGAGTGGGACCATGGCGGGATGGTCCCTGCCTAATATCAAAACATAGATCATTTTAATTTCATTTTACTTTCCCTGAGGACTTTCTTTATGGATGGTCCCTTTATGTACAATTCAGATCATTCTCTTCCTACTTCACTTTTTCCTGAAAGTAGAGTAAATTCTGTTTACTTTTCAAAGTAATGTGAGGTCCTGATCTCAGGACAAACTCATGTTTATAAACCTCAGCCAGTCTACACATTTTCAAGGCACCACTACCTTATGACCACCAGGAAGACCCTGACATGTGAGATGCAGAGTCCATAGAGCCCAGGACCCAAGCTGAGTTTAGCATTTCACAAACTGTTCTCATGTGAAATTGTCATACAATCACAAGATAAATAATCAATCCTCCTATATAATAAAGAGGTAATATGCAAATTGACCATCACACCAACACATAATATGGCTGCCCCCATGTAGACCCAACATGGCCACCACAAGATGACTGGAAGGGGAGGGCAGTTGTGGGCAATCAGGCCAGCAGAGGAGGGCAGTTAGGAATGACTGGGATAGCAAAGGAGGGCAGTGAGGGTGACCAGGCCTGCAGGGAGGACAGTTGGGGGGGGGACCAGGCTTGCAGGGAAGGGCATTTGGGCGGGGGGACCAGGTCTGCAGGGGAGAACAGTTGGGAGGAACAAGGCCTGCAGAGGAGGTCAGTTGGGGGGCCCCAGGCCCACAGAGGAGGGCAGTTGGGAGAGACAAGGCCTGCAGGGGAGGGCAGTTGGGAGGGACCACGTCTGCAGGGAGGGAAGTTGTGGGCAACCAGGCCATCAGGGGAGGGCAGTTAGGGGCAATCAGGCTGGCAGGGGAGGGCAGTTAGGGGTGGCCAGACTGGCAAGGGTGGGCAGTTAGGTGTGACTGGGCTGGCAGAGGAGGGCAATGGGGGTAATCAGGCTTGCAGGGGAGGATAGTTGGGGTGGAGGGATCCAGGCCTGCAGGGGATGGCAGTTGGGGGGTACCAGGCCTCAGGGGAGGGTAGTTGGGGGCAACGAGGCCATCAGGGGAGGGCAGTGGGGACAACCAGGCCTGCAGGGGAGGGCAGTTGGAGGTGACTAGACCAGCAGGGGAGTGCAGTTAGGGGCAATTGGGCTGACATGGAAACAGGCAGTGATAGGATGGCAAGGGAGTGGTTAGGGGGTTATCAAGCTGGCAGGCAGAAGCAGTTAGGGGCAATCAGGGAGACAGGCAGGCGAGCAGTTAGGAGCCAGCAGTCCTGGATTGTGAGAGAGATGTCTGACTGCCCATTTAGGCCCAGTCCTAGTGGGCAGTTAGACATCCCTCGAGAGGTCCTAGATTCGAGAGGGTGCAGGCTGGGCTGAGGGACACCCCTCCCCACATGCACAAATTTGGTGCAATGGGTCTCTAGTGTAATAATAATGAACATGTAGTCATGAATCCAGCCTTGATTGCATTAATCTTTAGTCCAAAAGAATCTTAAAACATAGTTTGCAAATGTTTCTTAATAGAGGGAGGGGCCCAGGAAAGCAAAAGTGCCTAGGTTCCATGAAAGTCATTTTGTCACCCTTTTGCCAGATGGCCTAAACAAACTTCTAGGCACATTAATAAAGATATAGGGATATAAACATCTCATCATTATATTGTGCAACTAAAACTAATATAACATTATATGTTAATTATACCTCAGTTTTTAAAAATATATATTTTTATTGAGTTCAAAGAGGAAGAGAGAGGAAACTAGAGTAAGAGATAGATAAATCAATTATGAGAGAGAATCACTGATTGGCTGCCTCCTGCACGCCCCATACTAGAGACCTGATACCCTGATGTGTGCCCTGACCAGGAATTGAACCATTGACACTGAATTACTAAACCATACCAGTTTTAGAAAGAGATAGGTATGTTCACCTATGACAATCGAATTTCATTTTATATTTACATTAGTTCATGCATTTTGTATTGATTTTCCCAACTACTATCGTTAGCTTCAAAAAAAGTTTGTTCCAAAAACCACAGAGCCAACCTCTTTGGTCCCTCCCGCAACTGCCATCCTCTGCAGGCCTTATGTTGATGCTAAAAATTTTCCCCATGCAGTTATTGAGATATTACAAGGAGTGCAGTTTTAACAAATGTATAGTATTTGATTCTTTATTGAAAACCTTTTTCCACTTATCATGAGATGTTTTCTTAAGAAATATGAATTGTAGGCTAAGATACTGCTCCTTTTTTGAAGAGTTTTTTTCTCAAAGGTTTCAAAATGTTTAACTAGAACTAGAAGGTGGTTTTTCATGATTAGCCAAATTCAAAGGTTTCAGAGCACTAACACGGTTAATATTGTGAAGAAAGTGCTTCTCTGGTGGTTAAGGTCTCTGATGGTTACATTCAAGACCTCAAAAGAAAATTTATTAACTACTTACACTAAATATATTTTTAAAATATATTTTTATTGATTTTTTACAGAGAGGAAGAGAGAGGAGAGGGGTAGAGAGTTAGAAACACCGATGAGAGAGAGACATCGATCAGCCGCCTCTTGCACATCCCCTACTGAGGATGTACCCACAACCAAAGTACATGCCCTTGACTGGAATCGAATCTGGGACCTTTCAGTCCACAGGCCGACACTCTATCCACTGAGCCAAACTGGTTTCAGCCATATACTAATTTTTTTAATCCTATAATATAAATGTATTTTTTCAAATGAAAATGCATCATCTTTTTTTCCAAGAAATTTAGAATAAAATAAAATTTTAATTTTTAAATTTGATTTGAAGTGCCCAGTCTTTCTTGCTAAAATACCAAATACTCCATCCCTTAAGAAAGCCCTGTGAACTACAAAGATAAAAACAAGTTTCTTCATTATGGAGGTAAGTAACACCCATGTAGAAGCAAAGCCTTCAGTCCCATGGCATGATGTGCAGCCTGGGCAGCTAGGCAGCACCAGGGTTAAATGAGCCAGATGTTTGCATACCTATATATTTATTAATATGCCTAAACTGCTCTCGGTTGAAAGTTTAGACATGCCTGGAAGGAAGCTTAAAGAAAACATTCTGCAATAAAGACTAAGGAGTGGAGAATTCAAAAAGATACATGCACCCCTATGTTCATTGAAGCATTATTTACAACTAGAGGCCTGATGCATGAAATTCATGCAGGGGCTTGGCCCTCACAGCCCTGGCTTTTTCCGGAAAGTCTTCTGGAAGATTGTTTGGCTGTCCATTCTAATTATCATGTTGTGCTTTTATTATTATACTAGTAGATAGCCAAGATATGGAAACAACCTAAATGTCCATCAACAGATGATTGGATAAAGAAGTGGTACATATATATAATAAAACTAGAGCCCTGGTGCACAAAATTTGTGAGGGGTTGTCCCTCAGTCCAGCCTGCACCCTCTCCAATCTGGGACCCCTTGAGGGATGCCCAACTGCTCGTTTAGACCCAATTCTACTGGAATCAGGCCTAAACGGGCAATTGGACATCCCTCGCACAATCCAGGACTGCTGGCTCCCAATTGCTGGCTCCCCTATAGGCCTGGGTTCCCCACAACTGCCCTTTATTGAAGACCCAGTCAACCCCAACTTCCCTCCTCTGCTGGTCTAGTCACCTCTAACTGCCCTCCCCTGCAGGCTTGATCACCCCCAACTGCCCTCCTTTGCAGACCTGGTTACTGCCAACTGCCCTTCCCTGCTGGCCATCTTGTAGTGGCCATCTTGAATCCACATGGGGACAGTCATCTTTGACCACATGGGGCAGCCATCTTGTGTGTTGGGGTGATGGTCAATTTGCATATTATTCTTTTATTAGGATAGAGGCCTGGTGCATAGGTGGGGGCCAGCTGGTCTTCCCTGAAGGGTGTCTCAAATCAGGTTGGGGGTCCCCTTGGGGTATAGGGCAGCCTGGGCAAGGAGCCTGTGGTGGTTTGCAGGCTGGCCATGCCCCCCAGCAACCCAAGTGGAGGCCCTGATATTTGGGATTTATTTATCTTCTATAATTGAAATTTTGTAGCCTTTAGCGGAGCCAAGCCTCCTGCTTGCTCAGTGGCCCAGCCATTTTTGTTGGTATTTATTTATCTTCTATAATTGAAACTTTGTAGCCTTAAACGGAAGCCAAGGCAGGCCAGGGTGCAGAAACTTGGCTTCCTCCATTGCAAGGGAAACCCAAGCCTCCTGCTCTCTCTGTGACTGCAGCCATCTTGGTTTGGTTGATTTGCATACTTGCTCCTGATTGGCTTGTGGGTGTGGCTTGTGGGCGTAGTGGAGGTATAGCCAATTTGCATATTACTCTTTTATTAGATAGGCTATTACTTAGCCATATAAAGAATAAAATCTTACTATTTGTGATAATATGGATAGACCTAAAGGGTATT
Source organism: Lasiurus cinereus (assembly GCA_011751065.1). NCBI lineage: Eukaryota > Metazoa > Chordata > Mammalia > Chiroptera > Vespertilionidae > Lasiurus > Lasiurus cinereus. The sequence continues at coordinate 46,557,907 of JAAGEH010000045.1, read as the reverse complement.
ATGTTAAATGAAATAAGTCAGGCAAATACAAATACCATATAATTTCATATATATATGGAATCTAAGAAACAAAATAAGTGAACAAGCAAAACAGAAACAGATTCATAGGTACAGAGAACAAACTGATGGTTGTCAGGTGGAAGGGGTTGGGAGAATGTGTGAAAAGGTAAAGGGATTAAGAAATACAAATTGGCCCAGCTGTCATGGCTTAGTGGTTGAGCCACCTATGAACCAGGAGGTCATGGTTCGATTCATAGTTGGGGTGCATACTCAGGTTGTGAGCTAGATCCCCAGTGTGGGCATGTGAGAAGCAGTGATCAATGATTCTCTCTCACCATTTGTGCTTCAATCTCTCTCTCCCTCTCCATTCCTCTCTGAAATCAATAAAAAAAATTTAAAAAGTAAAATACAAATTGGCAGTTACAAAATAGTCACAGTGATGTAAAGTACAGCATAGGGAATCTATATAATAAAAGCCTAATATACAAATTGTTTGGTAGTTCAACCGGAAGTTCGGCTGCTCACTATGATGTGTACTGACCACCAGGGGGCACCATGGAACATGGTGGGTGTCAGCGTTGCAGCACTGGCAGCGTGTGCCAATGGAGGTGCTGCCAGTCCTGATAGGCCCTAACAAGAGGAGGAGCAGGTGAGTGGGTGGTGCCAGGCCAAGGCAGATGTGAGCAGGGGCCCAATTGCCCCACTGATAGCCCTGCAGATGGTGGCCAGTGGCAGCGATAGAGGGTGGGGCCTCCCCCAGGTACTGAGGGAGCCAGGAAGGCCCTTCCCCCAACCCCCCCCACTCTAGCCTGACCAATCGCCCTATAGATGGCAACCAGTAGCCAGCAGGCCCTGATTGCCTAATCAGGGCTGGGCCTCAGGCTAGGACAGGGAACTGGGTGGCTGCAACCAACCTCCTGTGGCGCCTGGGCTGGGGCTGTGACCTCTCACTGGCTACCTGGGGGCAGGGGTAATAGGGATGGAGGTGTGGTGAGAATGCAGCGTGTCTGCTGAGCTCGCTCTCATTTGCCCTGCTACCCTCCCCTGGGATGCCAGAGCTTGTGCTCTGGGGAAGCTCCTGTGCTCAGGTGCCAGGTGCCCATGAGGAACCTGCCCTGTACCCACATGGCCTCTTTCAGGTGAGCCAGGTTGCAGCCACCAGGAGCGCAGAAGCTGGTCGGGCTCCCCGTGGGTTCGTGCAGGAGCTGGTGTGTGAGGTTGGCCAGGAGAGAGCATGCTGCCTGCCGGCTTCTGTGCAGCAACACTGGGCAGCCCAGAGGGCCATGCTGCACCCCAGCCTGCAACGTCTGGCTGTGCTCACCACATCTCTGTGTGGGGACTCAGTGCCATGACTCAGGTGGAAGAAAGCATGCAGGGGCCCTAGTCAGCTGGGACCCAGAGGTCCAGAGGTCAGCTGGGACCTGCCCTTCCACACCAAATGCTCATGCTTCTATCACCAGCCAGGCGTAGGGACTGCACCCATGCATGAATTTTGTGCACTGGGTCTCTGAAATCTAGTGTTGGAATCTATATCCTATCTAATAAAAGAATAATATGCAAATTGACTATTACTCCAGGACACAAGATGGCCTGGGTCCCCTGCAGGCCTGGTTCCTCCACAACTTCCCTTTCCTGATGGTCTGGTATCCCCCAACTGCTCTCCTCTGCTGGCCCGATCACCCCTAACTGCCCTCCCTGGTGATCTGATTCCCCCCTACTCTTCTCCCCTGCTGGCCTGGTCCCCCCAACTGTCTTCCTGATCCCTCCACTGCCCTCTCTGCTGGTCTGATTGCCCACAACTGCCCTTTCCTGCAGGCCTGGTCACTCCAACTGCCCACAACTTCCCTCCCCTGCTGGCCATCTTATGGTGGCCATGTTTTGTCCACGTGGGGGAAGCCATATTTGACCACATAGGGGCAGCCATCTTGTGTCTTGGAGTGATGGTCAATTTGCATATTACTCTTTTATTAGATAGGATATAGATTCTTCATTTATCTTTCTTTTCCTTATTTCTTCCTGGTGTTTCTAGTTCACCTTTTTGCTGAGGGTTCCAGCTTTACACCAAACATATTCAATTTATAGCATCCTGATTTAAAATCACTGTTTCCTTTCCCCCTGCATACCTCTCTCTGGGGATTGAGCCCAAAATCCGGACATGTGCCCTTGACCAGAATCAAACCTGGGACCCTTCAGCTCACAAGCCAATGCTCTATCCGCTGAGCCAAACTGGCTAGTGCTATTTTTTTAAAAAAAAAGATCAACAAAATTGACAAAATTTTAGCTAGATGAAATTAAAAAAAAAGAGAGAGAGAGAGAGAGAAGACTCAAATTATTAAAATCAGGGAGAAACCAAGATGGCAGCATAAACACCTGAACTTGCTGCTTCACACAACCACTTCAAAACTACAACTAAAAGACAAAATGGACATCATCCAGAACCACAGGAAGACTGGCTAAGTGGAAATTCTACAACTAGATGAAAAGAGAAAAGCACACTGAGACTCAGAGGAGCTGCAGAAGTAAAGCACAGAGATACGGAGGGACACGTCACGCAGAGGACTGGTAAGTAAGTACATGGCTGTCTTTTTCAACCAGCAGGGAGACACAAGCTCCTAACTGCTCTGAACTCCAGTTCCAGGTGAGACTCTGGGGACCCAGACTCATTTGGGGAGAAACTAGACTATCTGGCAGTGAGCAAAACTTGAGGGTAGCTTTCTCTCAGAGGTGCTTACAGCGTTTACTATGAGACACTGAGACCTAAGGGCCTCTTAGGGCAGGGCTGATGGGAAGCCATTGCTGTTTGCTCTGCCCTGAGACTCCCCCCACACACACAAGTAATGCACAGAGGCTTCTGCATATGAATGGCCTGGTCTTTTGAAATCTAAACTTACCTAACAAGTTGCAGCTGAGTCAGAAAGATCCAGAACATCCAAAAGAAGGCCCAAGGCCCCACAGCAGCTTGCACTGCTTCACAGTTGGACCTCATCTGGGCCTCCAAAACCCAAACAAAGAAGAGGAATCTGCAGATCTCTCTGTAGCTCCTTCTGGGTGGCCTCAGGGAGAAGCTAAATTAGCACCTCCTTGGAGATCCAAGAGCCAGTGTACCCATGGTTCAGAGTAGGACAATCCAGATTACAACTCCTCATATCCATAAGGGATACACTCAGGGGGCAGACTCAGTGAGCACCAAAGCCCCACTGAAGCAAGTCTTGCCTCATAAGTGTGTCTCCAGCACAAAAGTTCTCTCATCATAGACACAGCTGGTCCTTACAGCCAATTAGCCTGGAGGTCAGTTCCTCCCAGTGATACCAACAACAACCAAAGCTTAACTATAACAAAACTGTGCACACAGCCCACAAAGGGCTGCACCAAGATTGTCCACCTCGGGTAACTGGGGAGGCTGAACCACTGGACCTTATAGGACACTTAGCACACAAAGCCACTCTATCAACACAGGGAAGCAGCCAAAGTGTGGAGACAAAGACACAGGTCACAAATGAAAAAAATGGAGGAAAGCAAACTACTGGATATAGAGTTCAAAACCATGGTTATAAGGTTTTTCAAGAATTTTCTAGAAAAGGCCAATAAACTTAGTGAGACCCTTGAGGATATGAAAAAGGACTGACTAGAAATTAAACATATACTGACTGAAATAAAGAATAATATACAGAGATCCAACAGCAAACTAGAGGATTGCAAGAATCAAGTCAAAGATTTGAAATACAAAGAAGCAAAAAACACCCAACTGAAAAAGCAAAAAGAAAAAAGAATCCAAAAATATGAAGATAGTGTAAGGAGCCTCTGGGACAGCTTCAAGCATACCAACATCTTAATTATAGGGGTGCCAGAAAAAGAGAGCAAGATACTGAAAACCTGTTTGAAGAAATAATGACAGAAAATTTCCCCCACCTTGTGAAGGAAATAGACTTACAAGTCCAGGAAGCACACAGAACCCCATATAAAAGGAATCAAAAGAGCACCACATCAAGACACATCATAATTAAAATCCCAAGAGCAAAAGACAAAGAGAAAAACAGCAAAAGAAAAACAGTTAGTTGCTTACAAGGGAGCACCCATACAATTGTCAGCTGATTTCTCAACAGAAACTATGCAGGCCAGAAGGGAGTGGCAAGAAATATTCTAAGTGATGAAAAGCAAGAACCTACAACCAAGATTACCCAGCAAAGGTATCATTCAGAATTGAAGGTCAGATAAAGAGCTTCACAGATAAGAAAGAGCTAAAGGAGTTCATCAACACCAAACCAGTATTATATGAAATGCTGAAAGGTATTCTTTAAGAGGAAGAAGAAGAAAAAGGTAAAGATAAAAATTATGAACAACAAATACATATCTATCAACAAGTGAATCTAAAAATCAAGTGAATTAAAAATCTGATGAACAGAATAAACTGTTAAATATAATAGAATCAGGAGCATAGAAAGGGAGTGGATTGACAATCCTCAGGAGAAAAGGGATGTGGGGGGTGTGGGAAGAGGCTGGACAAAAATCATACACCTATGGATGAGGACAGTGGAGGCGGGGGTAAGGGCAGAGGGTGGGGTGGGAACCGGTGGAGGGGGCTATGGAGGAAAAAAAGAGGAACAACTGTAATAATCTGAACAATAAAGATTTAATTTAATAAAAGAATTCTAAAAAATCAGAAATGAAAAGAGACATACTAACAATTCTACAGAATATAAAGGATTATAAAAGAGGACTCTGAACAATTATACACCAGCAAATTTGGTAATCTAGATAAAATGGTCAATGTTTGTTTTAGATACACAAAACCTATCAAGACTAAATCAAGAAGAAATAGAAAGTATGAATAAACCTATAACTTGTAAAGAGTTTAAATTGGCAATCAAAATATTCCCAACAAAGAAAAACCCTAAACCTAATGGATTCACTGATGGATTCTACCAAACATTTGAAGAAGAGCTAACACCATTCTTCTTATACTTCCCCAATAAATTGAAGAGGACGGAACACCTCCCAACTCATTTTCTTAGACCAAATCCAGACAAAGACACTATTTTAAAAAGCACAAAACTATATCCACTATGACCAACATTCCTTATGAATTAATGCAAAAATCCTCAATAAAATAGCAACAAATCAAGTTCTGCAGCATATTAAAAGGATTATACTAGTAGGCCATGAAGTATATTAAGGAAGACATATTCATTAAATACAAATTGCAAAATAGATAATTGAGAGACCAAACCTGTAATCTCCCTACCCAGACCACTACATTGTTTTCATGTCTTTCTAGGATTTTTTCTTTGCTTTAAAAAAATATATATATAGTTTAACTTACCCAGTATTTATGACTTGATATCCTGTTTTTAAATTTTACCTGATTGCATGAGCAAGTCTTTATTTTTTATAAGCACAGCCTGAGGATAGACAAATCTTTTATGTCTTGAATGGTAGTTTTTTGTCTCTTCCCCTTTTTGGACAGTGTAGGAGCTGGCTCCTGGGGACTGGACCAGCTAAGCCCAGCAGGAAGATTTTGGGTGTTGCGTGTAAATAACTCCCCTTGCTGAGCTCTGGAGGGCTCCTTTTCCAGCAAAGCCATGTCCTCAACCTGGATCTTTTCCTTGTTGCCATTCCCTTGCCCTCAGCAGCACAGAGTAGGTCTCTGTCCTGGAGCACTTCCCTGAGTGTGTCCAGCTGTAACCACCTCTCTGTGGCCTAATGAGAGCTTGGAGCTTGTGCACTCTACTGCTTCTTTGTTTGTCTTTCTTTAATATAATTTACTTTATGCTTATTCTATTGTGTTGCTAGTATGTTTGTGATAGTGTGTGTGTGTGTGTGTGTGTGTGTGTGTGTGCATGCGTGCGCACATGTGCGCACCCATGTTCCTTCTGGAACATTGGACATCACCTTTATGCATTAAACTAGAGGCCTGCTGCACAAAATTTGTGCAAGGGGCTCAGCCCTCGCAGCTGTGGTGGCTGCCTTGGCCCTTGCAGCCCCAGCTTCATCCAGAAGTTTGTTCAGCTGTCTGGTCTAATTAGCACATTATGCTTTTATTATTATAGATAATAGTCATCATAAGAATAGCCCATAATTGACTTACTATTTTTTATGTATTTTTTATTGATTTTTTTAATGAGAGGAAGGGAGAGGGATAGAGAGTTAGAAACATCGATGAGAGAGAAACATCAATCAGCTGCCTCCTGCACACCTCCTACTGGGGATGTGCCCGCAACCAAGGTACATGCCCTTGACTGGAATTGAACCTGGCACCTTTCAGTCCACAGGCCGATGCTCTATCCACTGAGCCAAACTGGTTTCGGCTAACTTACTATTTTCAATGTGTCTCTATTATCCGAGAAGCTTTGATGACTACCTTTGTGTATAATATTTTGTTTTGTTTTTATTACTCCAGCTCATTTAGTTAACGTAAGTAGAATTACTGGTTAATGCTGTTATAAAAGTTTTCATGTCATTAATACACATTGCTAAATTTCTTGGCAAAAATGTCATGCCAACCTACAGTCCCATTAGCAGTATATGAGAGTGTTCCTGTTCCCAAAGATCCTCCCCCTTTGAAAAAAAAGTATTTGCTTGGTAATACAAATTTTAAATCTCATCAAACAGGGCTGTGCCTGTCTTTTAAATCTTTATTTAAAGAGCTCGCTAGTCCTGGACTGAATTAATTAAATGCTTCTCTAGGGAATAGCAAGGTGGGCCACTTCCTGTCTCTGACAGTTTTATTGTGTCAGAAGGGGAGTAGGTGCAGTCTTAACAAGTCTCTAAATCTGTTGGGCTTGTTGCTAGAAGGAAGAGATTAGCATTAGTTACAGCAAAACTACAATGTTGTATTTGTCTTTCATCGCCATTTAAATAATACCTCTCAAGCCACTCCTTCAACGGATTGTTCAGCTATTTATGGAAACAGTTTGCAGTTAACCCAATGTACTAAGCTTGACTAGGTTATTCTTAGGCTAGTAAACTATGGGGGTTGAGAGCACTCCAGCGTTTCTAGAACGAACTGACTTCATCATTTACCAGAATGCAAGCCAGGCTATCCAGTTTCCATCAGTGTTGGCCAACCAAAGCTTGTTGATCTCACCTTGGCCAAATACATAACATATTTGCAGAACAGAGAGCTAGGCTTTTGACTGAGAAGAATTGATATCTGAGAGAAACCGGTTCTCTTCTCTTCTCTCTCCTTTCTGTATGACACTTCAACTTCAACTTCACCAAAAAGACATAAGCCACCTTACTTCATCTCCTTTGATGTCCTGAAATCTTCTCCATCAGGAAATATCTCTGCCTTCACCAGTCCCCCTATCCCACACCAAAAGAGAGGCCCAGTCTCCACTGAAAGGCTGAAAACACACACACACACACACACACACACACACACACACACACACACTCACACACACACACACACACACACACAGTGTCCTGTCTGCTTCCCTCCTCCATCCTTGGATGTGTAGTCCATCACTTCTCTCTGTCCATGAGTTTCTTTTTGCATTGTTCCTTTTCTTCCGCTGAAAATCACATTTAGGTCTCTCTTAACCTAAATAAAACCCTTTTCATTTGTCTTGTGTCCTCCTAATCCCCATCTTTGTTTCACCCATGAGCATTCCCTTTTTCATCTTCCAATTCTCAAAATGTGCCTTCCACTTGAATGACCTCACTGAAAACACTTGCCTCAAAAGTTACCAAAAAAATTTTTTTTCTTAATCACTAAGAATAATTTTCTTCTCAATTCCCATTAGTATCTCTGAAACTTGGGATACATCCATTCATTCATTCATTCAACAAATATTTACTGAGCAGCTACCTCAATATTCTTTCCTTGAACAGTGTCCCTTGATATTTGCACAGTCTTGCCCCCACTAAAGTTGGATGATTCTCCACCCAACACCTTCCCTTTTCCTTCTGTTCCTTTGCTACTTTTCTCTCTTTTCATCACACAGATGACGTTAGTCTTCCGGGTATTATCTCCAGTTCTTTCCCTCTCCTTCTATACCTTTTTTTTTCTGGCTAAATTACATCTACTTTCATGCCTTACTAATCTGTAATACTACCCTGACTTCGCACCCATTTTCCAGACTCACCTTTCCAGTGATTTCCTGGCTGGTAATGTCAGTACCCCAGGTATTAGGGCCAGAAACCCCTGAGTCATCATTGATTCCTTCCTCTTCCTTGTCCCCAACATCATAGTTTGGCAGCAACTATTATTCCTCCAAATTATTTCTCCCATCATGGTCTCTTATGTTAACCTCGTTACTCTTACTTTTTGTTGACATGCTTATTGATTTGAGAGAGAAAGGAAAGGAGAGAGACAGAGAGAGAAACATTGAATGGTTGCCTCCTGTATGCACCTTGACCAGAGATTGAACCCCAGGTATGTGTCCTTACCAGGGACCGAACCCATAACCTTTCAGTATATGGGACAATGCTCCAACCTACAGAGCCAAACTGGGCAGGGCTCATTAATCTATTGTCACAACCTCTTAACTGCTCCTCCTGACTCTCCCATTCTCTACCTTGATTCTTAGCTTCCATCACACCACTGCTGAATTGATATTTAGCTATGGAACCTGGGAAAAGAGTTTCTTATATCACCTCCTTAGCAGCGATTGCTGTAGAAAATGCCTAATTGCCTGCCCTGGAACACAGAAGCTTGGATCCTTAGGACATGGGTCTAGTTGTCTTATTAGAGCCATAGAGAATGGTGACTGCAACTGTTCTCGTAATCCTCTCACAACTGTGATAAGAAAACCAGAGTCCCGAGGCATGTGTCCTCAGAGGGAGGCCATTTGGAGCTGGCTAAACTTCCTCTGGTTGTGGCTGAGAAGTGTTTAAGAGTCTCATCAATAGGTCTGTTTGCACTGTAGAATGTTTCTGTAATGAGGAATGCTCATTTCCAAGGCATTTCTACCCCATAGCAGTTTATATGGAAGACATAGTCTTCACTTTGAGTTCTTGTGTGTCAACTGATTTGTGATTGATGACTCATACAGTTGAGAATACGGATTTCTTTGTACTTTTCCTTACTAGGTACATAGAAATATTGATACTGCACATTTATATAGTTTGTTATAGTTTCTCTTAGTTAATAGTAACCCCCATTTAACAGGTGTGGAAAACTGAGATTTGAAGAGGTTAAGTGATTTGTCCAACATTACATAGCTTGTAAATGACAGGGCTGGGTTCAAAGGTAAGAGTAAAGACTTGGAAGTTGTGAGCTGTGGCTAAGCTGTGGGACTGTCATTGAGTGCATGGCCTCTCTATAGCTGGGCTCTTCTAACCCTTCCTCAAAAGAGCTGACGTAAGAAATGGGAGAAACGGTGACTGTCCTGCCCTGAGTTCTTCACCTGCCACATGCACAGTAGTCTGAGTCTGGGGGCACGTTTTCAGAAGCAAATGATGTGACATCAGGCTATTTCTGCTAATTTTCCTAGTGTCTCCTTTTCTGTGATGATGTCAGAGTGAGTTGTGATGGGTGTTGACCCCTTGGAGTGACAAGACTATTGTCAGAAGACATGTGTGGCATCACTAAGATGGGTAGTTTTTAAGAAGTTCTCTCAGGAACAGTGAGGGCCCTGAAGCTGGCACTGAGATGTGGCATTCCTCACTCTGAGCCCTGGGATCCTAAATGGATTTCCCTGCTACCCCTGCAGTCACACAGCACTATTTTTTATCCCTTGAACTGTGTCTGGTGGGAGATGTCCAATAGTTGTCCTAATGCTCTCACGGCTGCAGGGATGACAAGGGTGATGGTGCCAATAGGTAGCATTTCTCCTGTGTGGCCCTCTGGTGACTCCACAGGTATGAGGAGGCAGTGGGTGTGTTGTTGACTCAGGGAAAGGAGTGGTGGCAGAAATGGTGATGATGGCAGGAGATAACATTGCCACAGAGTGGTGAGGTCACTCCCTGCAGAGAAAACAAAGCCTGTGTCATGCATGCATATGTTGTGGGCACAGGCTTGTTCTTAGTGCCTGGTCTGTTTGTCTTGAGCTATTCCTACTACTGGGAGTCAGGAACCCATTAGCCACATCATCCACAAAGTTTCACTTTTCTGCTGTTATTTCCTGATTGGTGAGGCTCTTTGCCAGGCTGTGCCTAGAGCAGTATAGAGCCAAGGAAAGCATTGAAGAGAACATGGACTCCCAGATGGGCAACAGGTGTCCTAAAAGGGGTGATGTTGGAGCGGGGAGGTAGTACCACCAGCCTCACTTCCCTGTGTAGAAACCCCAGAGCCATTTGTGTGTCTCAGTTTCGGGATTGGAACATACAACAACCTCCCCCCACCGCCACCCTCATCATGTCAGGATGCAACCTCAGCCTCCTCATGGAGGAGGAAGCAGGTTGTGCAAATTGTTGCTCACACACAAATCTTCACTTCCCAAGAATCAAGGGTGAAGACTCTGTCATTCCCTCAAAAACTCTTGGTGTCCTAAGACTGAAATTTCTGAGAGTTTCCTGGGCTGTGGGCTGTTTCAGGAATCTGCCCCTCTGTGGTCAGGGTTCGTGTTGCTACCTTAGAGGAAACAGAAACTGTGACCAGCACTGTGACTGCTGGGTATTTTTTCTCCCTTGTTCTGAGAACTCAAGAAGAGGAAAAATGCCACCTCAAAATGCCCTTAGGATAACTGATCTCATGATATCTCCAGCACCTGGAATGGTGGCTGGCACACAGGAATTGCTTCACAGACATCTATTGAATAAATGAAGTCTTGTGTCCCCATCTCCTGGTTATTGGTTCCTTCAGCTAAGATTGGAGAAAGGTTTGAGATTACACCTATTTCTCCTTTGACTGTCACAGTGGTCCTGAAGCTAGGAGGAAACCAACATGATGGTTGTAGCCTGGGAGGTGTGACCAACACTGCTGCAGAAGGTAGCCAAACTCCTGGGGGCAACTCTAGGCTAGAAGGGAGTGTCTGCCTTAGATGGAGCAAGGGAAAGATGAGCTTCAAAACCAAGATGGTGGAGGCTGGAGATTGAACGTTTGAGAAAAGAAAAGCATTGGGGGAAAAGAAAGTGGGACCTGTGGTGGTGAGCATATAATTAAAGCTGGTTTTGATGCTGTTGACTTGGTTCTGGAGCTTCTAGGATTATCACCAGGGGCAACCTTGGTGCTTGTCACACCAGATGCTGGGAGAAATTAGGTCAAATGGCCTGTGATGATATCAAAGATGAAGCAATGTCTGGTCAGTAGGCATTGTTTGAGCTGTAACTTCAATGGTATAGCTGGCAAAAAGAGATAAGGTTCTCTCCTTGGAGCCAACTATCCAGGGTAGATTCTAAATTGTTTTCCTCAGTGTTATTGACCTAAATTTTTGAGGGCAGCTCAAAGGAGATGGCTCCATTTACTAATAAGGAAAAGGAAGGGGATACGTGAAAAAGCTATAATGATGTCAGTGACTTTTCTGATACCCCAGTTTCCTCAGAACACAAGTCAGCTGGACTTTGACTTGGGGAGAAGGGAATGAATCAGGAAAGCGATGTTATAATAACTGTTGTGGTTTGGTGGTTCCCGACACACATGGTTTTTCTGATACCCCTAATGCAGCCCTTTCTGAGTTTGAGATGGACCATTAACAGACCATGGAATGGTTAAGAGCACAGGTTCTAGAGTCAAACGGACCAACATTTGCTGTGTGACTTGGGCCAGTTATGTGGTCTCTCTGAGGTTGGGATATTTATGTATAAAAAGTGGGATGATGGTAGATAATGCCAATACCAATTGGGTAATGTATGCAAAGTGCTTAGCTAGGTACCTAAGCTCAATAAATGGCATTCTGTGCTGCCTATTATCTTGGTCTCTACAAATTTCTGGGACCTTGGCAAAGGCAGCAATCCTTGTGACTGTGTCCTTATTAAGGCAGAATTTCCTTTTACTATTTTTAAAATATATTTTTATTAATTTCAGAGAGAAAGGGAGAGGAAGAGAGAGATAGAAACATCAATAATGAGAGAGAATTGCCCCCTACTGGAGATTGAGCCCACAACCTGGGCATGTGCCCTTGACTGGAATTGAACCCGGGACCCATCAGTCCCCAGATCGAGGCTCTATTCAGTGAGCCAAACCAGCTAGGGCTCCTTTTACTATTGTTTTCACACTTGTCTCTTTCCTTCCCAGATCCCCACTGTTACCACCAGGCCAAACCACAGCATCTTTTGCCTGAATTCCTGCAACCGTCTCCTATCTGGTCTCCCATATCACCCTTGCCCTCTTCCAATCTGTTTTTCCACATGGTATCCAAAGAGATTATACCAAGGTTCAAATCCAGTCATGAGACTCCTTCACCTAAAGCTCATCACTGCCCAATTTAGTTCCTTAAAATCCACAACCCATTCCACGGCTTACAAGGCCCTGTGTAATCTAGCAGCTGCCTACTTCTTTAAGTCCTCTAAAGGATCAGCTTCATTTCTGACTCAGTCTCTCTTCCCCTGCCTGTCTCAGGCTTTCCCGCCCTTAATGCCCACCCCTCCATCTGGCTTACTACTCAGCGTCTAGGACTCAGCTCATATGTACCACACTTCCTCAGAGAGGCCTTCCTAGATGTACTACTCTAAACAAAGTCTCCTTATTTTACTCTCACCATAACATTTATCCAAATACTTATAACACTATCATAATACTTATCACACTATACTTATAGTTGGTAATTTTTCTGTAATTATTTTATGTCTCACTGTATGCTAGATCTTAGCTGCAAGAGGCTGGGCCCTATCCCATTCCTCACTGTGTACACACAGTGCTGCCCTAGAACAATGTCAGCTATGTGGTAGGCATTGCTTCAATAGTAGTTTAATTAACAAATGCATGGACGAATGAATGATGAATGAATATCTCAGCAGGGGTTGTGAATGCTTCTGTTCATTGATGGGGTGGGCTGCTGTGGAGGTGTGTTTCTCAAGGGTTTCAAGCTGCAGTGCAAACCCAGGGAATGAGGAATTAGAACACTGGGTTGTAGTCCCAGTTGCCCTTTTTATGGGCTGTGTGGCCTTAAACAAGCTTTGGAGGTAGGAACCATGACTTACTCATCTTTGTGTTCAAAACACTTGGCACAAGTAGAAATTCAGCAAGTAAAATCACTCCAAACTCTTTCCGATTCTGAATTCCTCCAAACCCACTATCAACAGGACTTTTAGAACTCAAACTGCAACTTCAGTTGGGGTATCTATATAGAGAGCAGATGTCTGTGTAGACCTTAAAAATGCACACATGAAGAAGTGAGCTGCCTGCAGCACAAGCCAGTGCCCTCTGCGGGAGCAAGGCCAAGGCTGCAGAGGCCACAGGCACAAACACAGAGGCCCAGCTCCTGGGGCCTGGTTAAGAGTCTCACAGGAAATCTTTAGTATTTCAACCTCTACGAAGAGCCAGTAACTTGAGTTCACGTCAAGCACTTGCTGGAGGATGGGGGATACAACGATGACTAAGTATCTGCTTTCCATGAATCCAGCTTAGTAGGAAGGAAGATGAACAACAGAGGCAAAAGTCTGGAACTAGGAAGAGAGACAGCCTACAACGTCTTCAGTCCTGGTTTTCAGAGAAGCGGCTCTAAGAGCTACATTATGTGTCTATCTGGAATGTTTAGCAGTTCCACGAAACCAGAGGACACAGTAGCAAACCACTTGTTTGAGCACATAAAAGGCTAACTGCTTCTTGGCTTCTCCTGGCAATGAAGATAGATATCACTCGCCTGTAAAACACTGCCAGGACAACCTCTGCCTCCGGAGCTGTGCCCAAGGGCGTGGAGGAGATTGCCAGCCAAGGAACCGTGAAGCACCAGTGTCAGCCAGAGCGAGGCCTCTGACTGATGGCAGAGCTGGCATTCAGTCTGTGCATAAGATAAGCCACCTTCTGAATAAACCACGCTGGCCCTTGCAACCCCACAGGAAGGACAGGGTTTGTTTTCAGAGGTTCAAGGATTCTTAGATGAAAGAAAATGCCTCTGAGCCAACAGAGGTGCCCATTCGGTTCCTGGTTCCATCACCCTCCTCACCCACAATCTCCCAACTCTAGAACAGAGTGGTTCCTGTCTCAAACAAGATTTCATGGCTCTTCCATTTTACTCCAAACACTACCTCATTTTATCCTCTCCACAAGCCAGTGAAATAGCCTCTTCCCACTTGACTCATCTTGCCAATGCAAACATTGAATTGAAGGGACTTTTCTCACGTTCCCTGGTCTGCTAAGTGGCAACCTGACATGGGGTCTTCTGATTTGAAAAACCTGCTCTTCACAGTACATTTTGCAGGACAATTGGCCTAAATTGGATTTATTTTCTTGTCAGGACCTCTTGTTCAGAAACTCTCTCCTTTTGGGTGTCCCCAAGACCAGTGAGAGTTTTTGGAGGGGAGGGAGTAGATAAAGGGAAGATGGCCTGTGGAGGGTTTTGGTTCCCTTGGTGGCAAATTGGGTAGGTCTCTCCCAGACCAACGAACAGATTGGAGGTCCTCGGAGAGAGGGAGAGCAGGAGACCCTTCCCACTGGGGCCCTCTTGATCATGGATGTCCCTGTCCTGCACTTGCGACAATCCCATAACGTCCTTGTGACCCCACAGGGTGGTGGCTCCTTGGTTACAGGCCACTAATAGCCTGAGACTGAGGCTTATTTTGACCCAGTTTTCTTACTGCAGGGCATGGAATCAGGGTTGCCAGGCTTCTTTCTGAGTCATTCCTGCCAGGAGCCACCAGGAGCCACTGAGTTCCTGTTGGCCCCCTGCCCAGCCCACCTTTTTCACCTCCTTCCCTCCTTCACATTCAAGAGCCGGGCTTTTCCTTAAGGAAGCTCTTACCACTGTGAGGCCTTTGTGGTTTCTTTCTCTGGCCTGTGCAGAGGCTCTGATGCCTGCTCCAGGGGTGGCTGGACAAGGGTGCTGGCAGCAAGCAAATGTGGAAACAGATCCTCGATTCAAATACAGGCAGGTCACCCATGAGCCTCCTCAAGCATCCAAGGGAATAGTACCCACCAGTTTCCACTCTCCCAGAAGCTCCCACGAGAAGATATGGGAGGCTAACTACCCATTCTGTGGAGACTACTTTTCTCCTTCAAGGCCTTCCTGATGCTCAATCAGATGCCTGGGATGCCACCTCCCATCCCACGGCCACCACCTTTCCTGGCCCTTCTTCATTCTGTCCCCTTCATAAAGCGCAGGACTCAGGGGGCACCCATGCCCTTCTCCAGGGTTGTCACAGGGATTCCCTTTCACTTTCATGGTCCTTCAATCCCTCACAACCCATCGCTCCCCACCTCGCTTTCCCTGTCCACTCCCACCCCAGTTCTTGCCCCTGTAGGTTCCTCTCCACAAACTTCCTGGCTCGTCCTGAGCTTGCAGACTCTAACTCAGGGCCACGTACAGAGTTGGTACCCAATGCTTTTTGTATTGACTTTAAATCACGGAAAATCAAAACTAAAGAGCTTTGGAATCTGGAGGCCATGCCATTCACCACCCCACTGTTTATATAGAGGAACTGAGACCTGGAGAGAGACACAATAGACTTAGTCACAGGGACCAGATCAGTTAGTGGCAAAGCCAAGTATGGGCCCCCAAATGCCTAACTCCAAGCCAACTTCTCCCCATTGCCCATGGTCAGGACTCCCGCGGACACGCCTTCTTCGCATCCCTCTATTTTATTCCCAGGACAAGACCCAGGACAGGCCAAGTGGCCTGGCTCTAAAGGTTCCTTTCCGTGTGATGAGTTGGGGGAAGGGGACCCCGGTGGGAGAGGGTGGGAGAGGCAGTGGTTGTTTCATTTGCTCTTAGCCAGGCCTTTAAACATTTCGAAGAAGGCAGACAATTCCCTTCACCAGCATTGTGTCTCTTATTATCTGTAAGAGAGCCTATCCCTTCCAACCCACTACCCACAAAAGGATTCCTTGGTGAGAGCCCCCCCAGGCTTGTTGAGCAGGGGAAGGAGCGGTGATCCTCTCTTTGGTTTGGGTTCCTGGCCCCTCACAATTTCCTGGACCCCATATCCTCTCAGAAGACTCAGACATCCAGAAATACAGAATAAAACCTGGTCCTAGGGTCAGGGAGGCAGCTTGGAAGATGGTGAGGAGAGGTCAGGGAAACATCATCAACAGGCCTTGCTTCCACCTGACTCCAGCTCCATATACAGAGGGGCCTTGGGGGAGGCCAAGGCCAGCACCCAGGCTAAAAGCCCTCCCCTAAGGACATTAGCCCAAGAAGAGGTTTTTAAAGCCAAGGTTAGGGGAAAAAGGCTCACTGCCCTCATGTCAGCTGCCCTCTCGTTCCCGCTTGTTTCTCCCCGCCAGCCTGCCTCTGCCTTTCAGTTCTGCCTGTCTCCTCTGATTTTTCTTCCCTCTGTGTGTCTGTTTTGATTCATCTGTTTCTCATCTGCCTTTTCATCTGTCTCTACATAATTACAGAAATGTTTCTTCTGATTCTGTCACCTAGCTCTCCTGTGGGTTTGTTTGTTTTTCTGTCAGTCTCTCTTCAACTCTCTCTTTTCATCTTTCTATAGTTCTGCCTACCTGTCTTTTTTTCTCCACAAAATAAGTGCCAGTTCTCCCAGTGGGTTTCCCAAAACTAGGGGACTCCTGACCCCCCCCCCCACATATCTCTCTTCTCTCTGTGTCTATCATTTCTGTGTCTCTCTAGCCTCTTCTCTCTGTGCCTATCTTCTCTTTTCTCTGTCTCTCTAGCATTTACACCTCTCTCTCCCTCTCTCTCTCTCTCTCTCTCTCTCTCTCTCTCTTCCCCACCCCATGGCATGCCCTAAGCTCCCTGGTGATCCCTCAACCCCCAGAATGCTGCCCCAGGTGCATCACTTACCCAGGACCACTGGCCAAAGGAGGCAGGAACATAAGCAGCTCAGGAATAGCCAGGGGACCCTCCTGCGATGAGTCCCCCTCATGGCTCCAGAGAAAGTCCTTCAGGCTCCGCCGGGACTGAGCGTGGAGCAATGCTGTGAGAAGCAGGGGTGAACCTGTCCCCACTGGCTGCTGGCCTGCAACAGGTGTATTTCCCGGAGGGGCCAGAGTACCAGGGAAAGAGGACAAAAGAAGGTGGGGCCCCATGCCAATCATCCTTGCCCTGTCTTTTCTTTCCTCAATCTCCGCCCCCTTCCCCCACCAGGAAGAAAAAAAAAACACCCTATACAGTCATTGCTCTGCTCCTTGTCAGCCTGAGCCAAGTAGGAGGAGGGATGGGAGGGGATGTGAGGGAATAGAAACCAGGGAACACTGGAAATGAATGGGCCACCCTCTGGCCCGAGATCCTGGGCCCTCTCCTGTCTCGCCAGGGGCTACCCCTGTATTGCTAGAGCTGTGGACTGTTGCAGTGGAAGGCAGCTGGGTCATCCTAGGAGAAGGCAGGGGAGAATGAGAAAGAAAGGGACCAAGCAGGGCTGAGTTCAGGGCTGCATGAGTAAGAGAAAGAGTGAGATTTGAACAAAAAAAACAAGAAAGCCCGCTGCATGGGAGAACGGATTTGCCAATGTTATCTCCGATAAGGGTTTAATCTCCAACATTTACAGGGAACTCATACAACTTAACAAAAGGAAGATAAACAACCCAATCAAAAAATGGGCAACGGACCTAAATAATAGGTCCGTTTTGGAAACTTTTCGAAAGAAGACAGAAGGAAGGCCAAGAGGCATATGAAAACATGCTCAAAGTCACCAATCATCCAAGAGATGCAAATCAAAATGACAATGAGGTACCATCTCACACCTGTCAGAATGGCTATCATCACCAAATAAACAAATGACAAGTACTGGCGAGGATGCGGAGAAAAAGGAACCCTTGTGCACTGCTGGTGGGAATGCAGTCTGGTGCAGCCACTGTGGAGAACAGTATGGAGTTTCCTCAAAAAACTAAAAATGGAACTCCCATTTGACCCAGCAATCCCACTCTTAGGAATATATCTCAAGAAACTAGAAAGACCAGTTAGAAAGAACATATGCACTTCTATGTTCATAGGAGCACAATTTACCATAGCTAAGATTTGGAAACAGCCTAAGTGCCCATCAGCAGATGAGTGGATTAAAAAACGTGGTACATCTACACAATGGAATACTATGCTGCAGTAAAAAAAGGAGTTCTTACCATTTGCAACAGCATGGATGGAACTGGAGAGCATTATGCTAAGTAAAATAAGCCAGGCAGAGAAAGATAAATATCACATGATCTCACTCATTTATGAAATATAATGAACAACATAAACTGATGGACAAAAATAGATCCAGAGACAGAGAAACATTGGTCAGACCATTAGAGGGAAGGTAGGGGAGGGTGGAGGTAAGGAGGAAAAATCAACCAAAGGACTTATATGCATGTATATAAGCCTAACCAATGGACACAGACAACAGGGGGGTGAGGGCAGGTGGGAGGGTGTGAGGGGTAGTGGGGCAATAAGGACACATATGTAACACCATAATCAATAAAGAAATTTAAAAAATAGCCGAAACCAGTTTAGCTCAGTGGATGGTGTTGGCCTGCAGACCGAAGGGTCCCGAGTTTGATTCCAGTCAAGGGCATGTACCTTGGTTGTGGGCACATCTCCAGTACGGGGCGTGCAGGAGGCAGCTGATCGATGTCTCTCTCTCAATGATGTTTCTAACTTTCTATCCCTCTCCCTTCCTCTCTCTAAAAAATCAATAAAATATATTTTAAAAAAAGAAATTAAAAATAAAATAAAATAAAAAGAGTGAGATTTGAGGAGACTCTGTGGAGCATGGGGAGTGGGGGGAACAATGTGAGGTGAGAGGTGGGAATCAGAAATACCCTGTATGAGTCTTTGGGGAAGGAGCATTGGGCTTAGAATATTTGCTCAGCGCCAGGCACATGGTAGACCCTGGCCAAATGGTGGATTTGTTGAGATAATAAGAGTCAGGGTCTGGAGAGCCCAGGGCAACCTGGGAAAGTAGCTTCAGTTATCTGGGATGGGTAGTAGGATGGAGGGTAGAACTGGGGAGAAGGAATTGTGACCCCATGAGGAAGTGAGGGTGCTAATGGATATATTGAAGGTCATTTCACCTCATTT
Organism: Lasiurus cinereus; assembly: GCA_011751065.1. Lineage (NCBI taxonomy): Eukaryota > Metazoa > Chordata > Mammalia > Chiroptera > Vespertilionidae > Lasiurus > Lasiurus cinereus. The sequence goes on along the minus strand of JAAGEH010000045.1, from coordinate 46,538,912 downwards.
TGACCTTTTGGGATTCACAGTCACCCAGAAGGGATAGGAACCCCAGAAAGGGTGTGCCAAACAGAGTTCTAAAGGTGAGAGAAGGCAGGTGGCAAAGCTCAACAAAGGAAAACAAGGAAGCCCTCCCCCACCCTTTGCCCAGTGTGAAGCTTCTGGTTTCTCTGGACTTGATTCTGAATGTGGGGTCTGTGAGTGATTGGTCCCAGAGCAGGGAGCTCAGGCTCTGACACCACATAGACCAGGAAGTGGCATCGATGTGTCCACATTCCCAGGCAACACTGGCCTTGCCTAAGGAGAGGGAGATGCCTGAGACTGTGGTGCCATCTCAGAAGACCCATGAAGGCCCCCACCCTGTTGGCTACTTGCTTTCTGAAGCCAGAAGTCCAATTATAGCCGAGGCCCAAAGGCGGGACCTTCCAACTATAGAGCAGATACTACAGAGAAGGAGCATGGTCCCCCCCAATGGTTCCTCCGCCTCTGCATGGACGAGTTGATCTTTTCTTTCCTGGGAGCAGGAAACTCACAAAGTTAAGAGGGATTTTAGGCACCTGGACAACATAGAAGGGTATCACTGAAGAGAACTTTCGGACACACCAAGGCCCAACTTGGCCTTCTTAATCTTTTTTTTCTTTCTTTCTTTCTTTTCTTTTTTTTTTTTTTTTTGTCAGTTCATTGCTCATGAGTTCTCCCTATTAAGTTGCTGTGTGTTTTGTTTGGTGGCACTTTCTGGACTAGAGTTTCCTGTCTACAGAAGAGGAGGAAGAAGGCATTTTAGGTGAGCTGAAGTAAGAGTTGGACATCTTGTTGACCCAGCACAGATAACCTCCCACTTTTCAATACTAGGAAGGCCAGAGGGCCAGAGCGTTTTCCAGAGGCTAATGTGGTGGCCAAGATTCCAACCCAGGATATGTGGGTCCCACTACCAAAGGCAAGTCACAACCTCTTTTTTAAAATGTATTTTTATTGATTTCAGAGAGGAAGGGAGAGGGAGAAAGAGCTAGAAACATCAATGATGAGTGAGAATCATTGGTTGGCTGCCTCCTACACGCCCCACAGCAGGGATTGAGCCCACAACTCAGGCATGTTCCCCCACCAGGAATTGAACCATAACCTCCTGTTTCTAGGACAACATTCAACCACTGAGCCACACCAGCTCGGCAAGTCACAGCCTTTTTGAACCTTGTTTTCCTCACTTATAAAATAGGGATAATATATCAAAGAAAAGCCAGGCTGGACAGTAGTTGATGTGATAAAAACTATTCAGGACTACTATCAGGGGGAAATTATATTCAGGACTATTGCAGTAGGAGAAAAGGAACCTCAGTACAGAACTGGGCTCTACTCCGAATACAGCATGGGCAAGCAAAAATTTACAGCCAAGGAGCACAGTAGGGACCAGTGAATAAAAAATTACTAAGAGGAAACATCAGGGGGAACCTAATAGGAATTTTTTGTTTTTATTTTTATTTTTTATTTTTTTTAATTTTTATTACTTTTTTATACATATCTCCCCATTGCCTCCCCCCCCTCCCAGGCATACCCCAACCCCCCAGTGTCTGTGATCATTGGTTATGCTTATATGCATGCATACAAGTCCTTTGATTGGTCACTTATCTACCTCACCTAACTTTAATCTTTCTGCTGTAATTTCACAGTCTGTTTGATGCTTTATGATTTTTGTCCTCCTGAGAATTATCAGTCTACTCCCTTTCTGTGCTCCTGATTCTATTATATTCACCAGTTTATTCTGTTGATCAAATTTTTAATTCACTTAATTTTTAGGTTCACTTGTTGATAGATGTGTATTTGTTGTTCATAATTTTTTGTCTTTTACCTTTTTCTTCTTCCTCTTCTAAAAGAGTACCTTTCAGCATTTCATGTAATACTGGTTTAGTTGATGAACTCCTTTAGCTTTTTCTTCTCTGTGAAGGTCTTTATCTGCCCTTCAATTCTGAATGACAGCTTTGCTGGATAGATTATTCTTGGTTGTAGGTTCTTGCTGTTCATCACATTGAATATTTCTTGCCACTCCCGTCTGGCCTGCATCGTTTCTGTTGAGAAATCAGCTGACAGTCGTATGGGTGCTCCCTTGTAGGTAATGAACTGTTTGTCTCTTGCTGCTTTTAATATTCTCTCTTTGTCTTTTGCTCTTGGTATTTTAATTATGATGTGTCTTGGTGTGGTCCTCTTTGGATTCCTTTTATTTGGGGTTCTGTGTGCTTCCTGGACTTGTAAGTCTATTTCTTTTACCAGATGTGGGAAGTTTTCAGTCATTATTTCCTTAAATAGGTTTTCAGTATCTTGCTCTCTCTCTTCTTCTGGCACCCCCACAATTCTGATGTTGGTACGCTTGAAGCTGTCCCAGAGGCTCCTTACATTATCTTCACATTTTTGGATTCTTTTCTCTTCTTGCTTTTCCAGTTGAATGTTTTCTGCTTCTTTATATTTCAAATTTTTGACTTGATCCTTGCCTTTCTCTAGTCTGCTGTTAGGACTCTGTATAATAGTTTTTATTTCAGTCAGTGTATGTTTAATTTCTAGTTGGTCCTTTTTCATCTCCTCTTGGGTCTCACTAAATTTATCCATCTTTTCTAGCATATTCTTGAAAAACCTTATAAGCGTGGTTTTGAACTCTATATCCAGTCGTTTTTTTTCCTCCATTTCTTTTGCTTGTAATCCCTTCCCTTGTCTCGGTATTTTCACTGTGCCGGGGAAACTTCTGTGCTGGATTCAGCGGCAGAAGCCTCTGTTGCGCTTGGGAGGGATGGAGTCTCATGGCTTAAGGGACCGCCTTGCCTTCCAGTCGGCCCCGCCCTCCACAGCCTCTGAGTCTCACGTGACTGGGTAATGGCTGGAGCAGTCCTTGTGCGCGCGCCCGCAGTGCCTCTAACCGCTGCCTTTCCAGCTCCCCTGCGCACCAGGACCACAGGAGTCTAGGTCCCCAGGGTTTCGCCCGAAACAGGGGCTTAGTGGAGTCAGAAGTGGCACAGTTGGGAGGGTCTGTCTCCCGCCCACTCTCGAAAGCCAGCGGCACAATCAGCAGTCTGTCCTCGGCGTGGTGCCGTGCGTGACCAGACCTCCGATCCTTTGCGACTCCCCTAAATTTCCGTGCACTTCTCCCTTTTCACAGTCCAAACTCCCCCCATATGAGTTTCGGCTGGATCTGGGGTTAGTGTCGTAGGATAAGGGGTTCAATGCCTTTGAGAGTCTCCGTTTCCCTCCAGCCAGAGAAAGCCAGCCAGGTACTCCGGCACCCGCTCTCTCCTCACGCGCGTCTCCGTACCTCAGCTTTTTGCAGCTCCTCTGGGTCTCCGTGAGCCCCTCTCTTTCCCTCTAGTTGTAGAACTTCCACTCAGCCAGCTTTCCTGTGGTTCTGGATGATGTCCGTTCTGTCTTTTAGTTGTAGTTTTGAAATTGTTGTGCGAGGCAGCAGTATAGGTGTTTACCTATGCCGCCATCTTGGATTCTCCCCCAGGAATTTTTTGTTGATGACCGGTCAGAGAGATCAGACATCGTCTGGGGGTTGAGGGAAGATGAGGAACCTGATCAAACATCGTGAGTGATCAGATATTGAGGAGAGGACACTCCTGCTAAAGTGATTTGGCAGAGTTCTTGCTAAAACTGGATTTTACAAATAAGTTCACAGATGGGCCTCAGAGAAGGTGCTGGAGCCTGTCTAAAGTGTGGTCAAGCAAAGAGTCTGTGTCAAATAGCACCTACCCAAAAGGTTGTGAGACTGGAAAGAGCTCACAGACGTTAAAGTGCTAAGTGGTAAAATGTTGAGATACATGTAGAGAGCACGTGGCTCCTCATTTCTTTTTGACAGGTAGAAACCAACGAGGGAAGCCAGGAAGCAGAAGGAGGCGGAGTCTGGAAAAGAATGTCCTGACCAAGCTGCATACCAAGGTCTTTCTTGTGTCCTCTTTGGGTTTTATAACATTGGCATGTACAAATCTAATTCAGCTTCTCCTACCCTTACCCCCTCCATTTCTCTTCTTAGCGGCCCCCCCCCCAACCTCTTTCTTTTTAACCGAATGTAACACAGCAGTGTTTTAAACATATTTTTATTGATTTCTGAGAGGAAGGGAGAAGAAGAGAGAAAAACATCAATGATGAGAGAGAATCATTGATTGGCTGCCTCCTGCACACTCCCTACTGGGGATCGAGCCCAAAACCTGGGCATGTGCCCTTGGCCAGAATCAAACCTGGGACTCTTCAGTCCACAAGCCAACGCTCTAGCCATTGAGCCAAAGCAGCTAGGGCCTTCGTTTCTCTTTGAGTCCAGTTTGGTCTCAACTGGCAAATTTCCCAGAGTTCAGATACTTTTAGGTCTCTGTGGTAAATGCCTCTCTCTTGATCTATTTGTTCTTCCTTCTCCCCTCCCAAGGCATCTGATGGAGACAGAGAAGGGTGAGAAAATGGAAGGAAACAAGGAGAGTCTCTGAGTTCCATCTGGGGGAGACCTAGGGCTGCAGGTGACTTGGTTCACCCAGGTTCAAATTGATATTCCATAGGTGGGGGGCAAGAGAACTCAGTCTAGACTTGGGGTATAAATAAATTGGAGCAAGGATAAGATTGTAACTTCCTCACATGGAAGGAAGACACAGGCTTGGCTTGAACAGATACACATTGAGTTCTGGGCAGCAAAATCAAGATCTTAAAGGGAGATTTCTTTCCTAAGCTAACCAAAGTGGAAGCCCCTCATTTTGGGAGGAACCCCTAAAATTGCTTACCTCCGTATAATATATGTCCTGGTAGACCCTCACGATGCTAATGAAGTTACTTCTGTCACACTTAAGCACTTAGACTGAGATGGCACAGGAAGTCAGGCGTGTATTTGGTCTGAGTTATTAAGTCTTGAATAGAAAGTCTTGTAACTAGAGTATCAGGCCCTATGTATGTCCCCATGAGCCTGTGAGGAAGCTGAGTTCAGGGAGATGAACATGTACTCTCGTCATCACTGAGTCATGATCCAGGTTGGGTGACCAAGTGAAACTGGAGGACGCTCACTTCCTTGATCACACTCACCCAGGTCACACAGTAAATCACAAAGATGGAATTTGAGACTAGGTCTGTTGGGCTCCAAAGCAAAAGAAGGAACTTAACATGTACTAAGTGCTTACTCTGCCCCGAACTATGTTATTTCCCGAAGGCAAACACAGAGGTGCACCTTTAAGAAAGGATTCAGCATCCAGTTGCAAGGAGAGTGGTTCGTTGACAGCCTCTAGCTCCTTAGCTCCTTCAGCGTGGCCTCGGCTATCAAGCCAGCGCATACCAGCTATCAAGGGTCAACTCTTTACAGGGTGACACTTTGCCAATGACTGAGCAAGGCAGTGATGTAAGGCGCTGGCTATTTCTACCCTCACGGGGCTCCTCTAACAGGCAGTCTTCACTCCAGAGCACCCCTTAAGGTTGGCAGAGACATTATGACTTTGTCAGCTCCCACCCCAGCCCCCAACCCCCCATGCCCATCCCTGCCTCCTCCCTTTTCCTTTCATAAGTATTGCTCCCCAGTAAGCTTTTTCATTTCACTCCATCTCAGCGTCTGCTTCCAGAAGGAACTAACCTGAAACACTCACTTAAAAGAGGATGCCCACATGGCGTTTGGGCCACACAAAGGCACCCATCATTCTCCCAGGATTGTGTTTCTCCAAAAGTGCAGAGCATTTTCACACCAATTAGCTCATTCCCCTATCATTTTACCTCTGAAGCAGATGAAGGTATAATGCCTACCCAAACCACGTTTTTTGAGCATGGGGTCCTCCTGAAGGAGGGGCCATGCTGATTGCACAGGCAGGGGTCAAGGGACAGTACTATCTTGAGGCCAAGAATCCAAATGTATCCATTCACTCAACTTTAAGAAGAAGAAAACTAAGGCCAAGAAGTTAACAACAGTGTTAAGTCAAAAATCCAGAATCCGGATGCCCAGATTTACTGTCTGTGTTATATGGTTAGGTTCCCGCTTTAAATTCTGAAAGAAAAAAAGGAATCTCAGCATACTTTTAGAACTGGAAGAGACCTTGACAATCAAGGATTGCACACTCTTCATTCTACCAAGGTAGTGTTCAAGTTCATGCAGTTGATATGTGGCAGCTGTGGGCCTTGAACCATATTTCCAGTGCTTTTTCTGCTTTGCTGCTCTGCCTCCCATGCTTATTAAGTGTTGCCTTTGAGTTCTCTTGGCACCCAAGCAGAACCACTGCCCAAGGCTAAACCTCTCTCCAGGCAACACCCCGTAAATGTTGTCATGATAGGGACTGAATGATGATAGATTATCCTCTCAGACTTGGCAGCTGGCAGAGATCTCCAACACAGGGTTCTGACAGAGAGCCCAGCCCAGGCCTAAAATAGTCTTTTACAATAAAGTTTCCTAGTTGTTGTTTTCCCTATTATAAAAGCAATACATGCTCATTTTAGCAAGTATGAAGAATACTTAAAAGTAGAGAGAGGCCTGGCTGGCATGGCTCAGTGACTTCCTATGAACCAGGAAGTCACGGTTCAATTCCTAGTTGGGGCATGCCCAGGTGCAGGCTCGGTCCCTAGTAGGGACCATGCAGGAGGCAGCCAATCAATGATTCTCTCTCATCATTGATGTTTCTATCTTCCTCTCTGAAATCAATAAAAATTATAACAATTTTTTTTAAAAAGTAGAGAGGAGAAAAATATCATCTATGTTTTTGATACATTGATAGATTTCTAGTCTGTTCCCCATAAATAGCTCATGCACATAGTTTTAATCTATTATATCAGAGGTAAAATTTGAATTCCTACTTTAATATGTACCTTGGAAACTATACATTTCTTTCTGTTGGTACAAACATTTTATTCACATATTTTTAAAGACTGCATAATATTCCTTTGGGTGGACTGCCACCATAACTTATTTAATTACATTGGTCACTGGGGTTATTTACAGCTGCCCCTATTATAAGTAACTCAGAAATAAAAGTCCTTGTGTCTGAAGCTGCCTGTGTGTTTAGGCTTATTTCCTTAAGCTAGAATCAGGCCTGGTGTAGTTTGTCAGACTGCTCTGACCTTCCTTCTCCTACAGCAGGAAGTCAGTTAGCCTGATTTAGCTAAGTCTACAGGATGTGGGTGTATTCTTGGACACTTGGGATCCACTAAAATCTCAAATGCTGCCCGGCAGGTGTGGCTCAGTTCTTGAGCGTCGACCTATGAACCAGGAGGTCATGGTTCGATTTCCCACCTGGGTTTCAGACACAACCCCCAGTAGGGGGTGGGCAGGAGGCAGCCGGTTAATGATTCTTTTTCATCATTGATGTTTCTATCTCTCCCTCTGCCTTCCTCTCTGAAATCAATTTAAAAACTTTTTTTTCTTTAAATCTCAAATGCTGATGGTCTAATGGTAAAGGGAAAACCAACAGTTAAATTAGATGATTACTTGGTTAAAATGATGGGTAGATTAAGGACTCTGCAGGTGAGTTGGGAAACAGGTGAATTCCCTCAAGGACGTCTTCCTAGGTGGGCTCCCAGCCATGACCCATGACAAACTGCCAGGCCTTCCATTTGATACATAGACCAGGTGAATATTCTAGAGAAAGTGATCCAGAAGGAATTTGAAAGAGATAAGGGGTTGGGGGAAGGCACTTATGCAGAGGATTGGAACCAAAAAGAATGTAAATGCCTGGAGCAAAACCTAGCTGGGGAATGAGGCCCACCCTCCTCCCCCAGTTCTCTGGGGAGAGGAACCAGCTGAAGCTGGAGGGGAATCCAAGGAGTGGAGAGCCAGGCATCCCAGCAAGCCCTAATCCGCTGAGTGTAGTAGAGGCCCCAGAACTCAGACAGGAGAGTCACCATGGTGGTCCATAGCTAGCTTCCTCCGTGAACCTGTGTGTCTGGCACAGGAGAAGCTGAGAGGATGGAGACACAGTCTCCGTCCCCATAGTGTCACAATCTAGAGGGATCTAGACATGGGGAAAAGGGCATTCAGTGACAGGCTCTCTGGGTCTGTGGCCCTGTAGTCTGCGTGTGTATTGGGCAAGGGAGGAAGCTCATTGAAGGTAATCCAAGAGAATCTCTGAATTCATTTCCTAGGGCTGCCATAACAAAGTACTACAAACTTGGTGGCTTCAAACAACAGAAATTTTTCTCCCTCTCACAGTTCTGGAGGCTGGAAATCCTGAATCAGTTGTTAGGAATGTGTGCCCTCTGAAGACTCCAGGGAAGATCCTTCCTTGCCTCCTCAACATCTAGTGATTGCTAACATCCTTGGCTTGCAGCTGCGTAAGTCCAGTCTCTGCCTCTGTCATCACATGAGTCACTGGAGCTGTACCCATGCTAATCCAGTAACTGATACATGTGCAAAGACTCTATTTCTAATAAGGTCACATTCTGAAGTTCTGGGTGACATGAATTTTGAGGGGACGCCTATCCAACTCAGTAAAATGCCTCTATAGAAGGTCTGAGAAAGGTAAATATGTGAGTCATTACAATAATGATGACCTCTGCAGGAAGCCCAGCAGGTGAGCCCACTCCATCTTGGGCTGGCCTTGGTCCCCCAAAAGGCCTGCCCTCATCACCACTATGTCACAAGCCAGGCTGGGTGACCAAGGAAACCTGCTGGACTAATCCCTTGATCAAACAAACTTCACAGGCCATAAGCTGGGCAGGCAGCAAACTCTCATGTCTGTGCTGAGACCATCCCTCTACTGCTCAGGAGGGCTGAAGAGAAGTGGAGAAAAGAGGGGAGCAGAGCCCACCTGGAGCTGACCACATCACTGCCGGCCCGCCATCCCCCTCCCTGCCCCCGATTTCAAGCCCTGCTCTCTCAAAAGTAAACTTGTTACATCTGAGTGATGATATATGTCATACTTCCTGGTTTCCTTCTGAACGCAGAGAACACAATAGGGTGGGCAAGGAGAGAGGGACAGGCGAGTATATTTAAAAATAATCTAACCCCACCCTGTCCTTGGGCATTCCACAGCGGGGCATGTCTCCAACTCCCCACCCCCAAACTGACACCCCCTACTCTCCAAGGGTGGGAAAGAATATGACGTAGACATTTTCTTTTTCACCTACACCATCCCAGACTCGCCCTTTATAGGAAAAAAAGCTACTTCTTGTCTTGCCCCACCCCGCCCCCTTGACACTACTTCAGGTGCGTTTGGAATGTACTCTCCCAGCCCTGGGCTCCTGCACACACTCCCTGGAGCCCTGGAGAACTGGGGTCCAGGCAGGGGGAGGAGCCAGAGCATGGCGATGAGGAAGCCTGTGCCCCACAAGGAAGCAATCTCTGCAAGTTCACTGAAATGCAAGTTCAGCTTCTGGGGTCTTGAGACTGCTCACGCCATGAGGTACCAGGTCCAGAATGAACTGCCCAGGACCTGGCCCCAGGTCCAGGAGATGAGCCTGGGGAGGAATCACCACCTGTTGTCTTCAGGAAGGAGGGTGTAGGAGGGGCTGTTGGTGAGCCCCAGAAGGCAGAGAGTGTTCCAGGGAAAGAGCCAGGGCTTTGTAGTCACCAAGGGCAAGCTGATTCCTCGCTGAACCTCAGCCTCCCCATCGGCACAATGGTATAGTAACCATAGTTTCTATTAGCTTAGCACATAGAAAGTTCTCCACAAAGATTATTTTACTCCCTCCCTCTCTCCCTCCCCCCCTCGCCGCTAAGGAAAGTGGACATGGAAACAGAGCTAAAGAGTTGCTTGGAGCCCAAGCCTGAGTTGTTCTGGGTGGAGGGGCTTGTTCAAGAAAGTGAGGGGGTTACAGTATGACTCTTGCCGAGTGAATAGCTGTGGATGGGTGATGGGGGGCCAGGCCTAGCTATAGGGGTTAGGAGGTATTGTTCCCACCAGAGTCCTGTAAACTGGGAGATGGTCACTGGCTAGATCAAATGTTAATTATCCTATATAATAAAACCCTGATATGCAAATACATCAAATGGCAGAATGACCAGTTGCTATGATGTGCACTGACCACCAGGGGCAGACGCTCAATGCAGGAGCTGCTCCCAGTTAAATGTCTGCCCCTGACCCCAGAGGCAGTGGGCAGTGGAGCAATCAGAGGGTGGGGCTGGCCGGTGGGCAGCACCAGGCTACCAGCCAAGGAGTGTGCCAACGGAGGGGGTCCCTACATCCATCACCCAGCCAGTCATCCCACAGATGGGCCATGATCACCAGCCAGGCCTAGGGACCCTACCCTGTATATTATGAATAGTCACTAAAATTCAAAAATTAAAACCTGGCCGAAGCCAGTTTGGCTCAGTGGATAGAGCGTTGGTCTGCGGACTGAGGGGTCCCAGGTTCAATTCCAGTCAAGGGCATGAACCTTGGTTGCGTGCACATCCCCAGTGGGGGGCGGGGGAGTGCAAGAGGCAGCTGATCGATGTCTCTCTCTCATCGATGTTTCTAACTCTCTGTCTCTCTCCCTGCCTCTCTGTGGTAAATCAATAAAATATATTTAAAAAAACAAAAAGAAAAAATTAAAACCTGGCAAGGCTACTCTAACACTGAAAAAAACAAGATGATACAATGATGACATGCATGGACTCTGGCTTGCACATTTTATGATCAGCTCTGATTCTGACACTTAATGTGTAACTGTGTAACAAAGCTAACTACAGTGGTACCTCGAGATATGAGTTTAATTCGTTCCATAACCTTGAGGTGTGGGAAACTATGAGACGAAGTTGCGGTAAACTGGTGGGTCGTGTGCAGCTGGCCGATCCGCGAGATTACTCCTATCTCAAATGTTGCTCGTATTTCAAAGCAAAAATTGCTCACTCGATGGCTCGTATCTCAAAAATCTCGTATGTTAGGGCACTCGTATCTCGAGGTACCACTGTACTTAACTTCTCTCTGCATCAGCTTTTCCACATATAAGATGGGGAAATGGTACTATTGCCTCAGAAGGATCATGTTACGTATCACTTTTTATAATCAGGACAAAAAAATGTAGCTGCCCATACAACAGCAAGATGCCTTTCACCTGTATGAAAAGTATAGTCACTGGTGCATACAGCCTCCCAGATTGTGACAGGGATGTCTGACTGCCAGGTTAGGCCTGTAAACTGGCAGTTGGGCATCCCCCAAGGGGTCCTGGATTGTGAGGGGGTGCAGGCCAGGCTGAGGGACCCCCCCCTTGTGTACGAATTTCATGCACCGGGCCTCTAGTTTATAGGCCAGGTTTTTAAGCATTTTTTTATTTTAATAAATCTTTATTGTTCAGATTATTAAATTTGTTGTTCTTTCCCCCCCCCCCATAGCTCCCCTCCACCCATTTCCCATCCCTCCCTCTGCCCTTACCTCCCACCTCGCATTGTCCTCATCCATAGGTATATGATTTATGTCCAGTCTCTCTCTGCACCCTCCTCACTCCTTTCCCCCTGAGAATTGTCAGTCCACTCCCTTTCTATGACCCTGATTCTATTATATTCAGTTTATTCTGTTCATCAGATTTTTAATTCACTTGATTTTTAGATTCACTTGTTGATAGATATGTATTTGTTGTTCATAATGTTTATCTTTACCTTTTTCTTCTTTTTCCTCTTCTTAAAGAGTACCTTTCATATAATACTGGTTTGGTGTTGATGAACTCCTTTAGCTTTTTCTTATCTGTGAAGCTCTTTATCTGCCCTTCAATTTTAAATGATAACTTTGCTGGATAGAGTATTCTTGGTTGTAGGTTCTTGCTATTCATCACATTGAATATTTCTTGCCACTCCCATCTGGCCTGCATAGTTTCTGCTGAGAAATCAGCTGACAATTGTATGGGTGCTCCCTTGTAGGTAATAAACTGTTTTTCTCTTGCTGCTTTTAATATTCTCTCTTTGTCTTTTGCTCTTGGTATTTTAATTATGATGTGTCTTGGTATGGTCCTCTTTGGATTTCTTTTATTTGGGGTTCTGTGCACTTCCTGGACATGTAAGTCTATTTCTTTAACCAGGTGGGTGAAGTTTTCAGTCATTATTTCTTCAAATAGGTTTTTGGTGTCTTGCTCTCTCTCTCCTTCTGGCACCCCCATAATTCTAATGTTGGTACACTTGAAGTTGCCCCAAGGGCTCCTTACACTATCTTCACATTTTTTGGATTCTTTTTTTCTTTTTTCTTTTCTAGTGGAGTGTTTTCTGCTTCTTTATATTTCAAATCTTTGACTTGATTCTTGCATTCCTCTAGTCTGCTGTTAGGTCTCTGTATAATATTTTTTATTTCAGTCAGTGTATGTTTAATTTCTAGTTGGTCCCTTTCCATCTCTAGTTGGTCCTTTTTCATCTCCTCTTGGGTCTCGCTAAATTTATCCATCTTTTCTAGGAAATTCTTGATAAACCTTATAACTGTGGTTTTGAACTCTATATCCAGTCATTTGTTTTCCTCCATTTCTTTCATTTGTGATCTGTTCCTTTGTCTCTGCATTTTTGCTATGCCAGGAGAACTTCTATGCTAGAGTCAGCCTAATGATACAAGACTTGCAAAACTGCAAAAGCCTCTCTGTTCAGCTTGGATGAGGTGGAGTCTCAGGGCTGAGCAGAGACAGCCTTGGCTTCCAGTCAGATCCGCCCTACGCGGCCCCTGGGTCTCAGTGTCACTCAGTAATTGCTATAGCCCTTTCTGTGTGCACACATGCACCTCCAGACCTCTGCCTTTCCGGTTCCCATGCGCTCCGGGAGTATGACTCTGGGTCCCCAGGGTCTCACCTGAAACTGGGGTTCTGTATGATGTCCATTTGGAAGTGGATTTCAGCACAGTTGGGAGGTTCTATTTCCCTCTCACTAGAGAAAGCCAGCGGCACAATCAGCAGTCCGCCCTCTCTGCACACAGTGGTGTGCACGCCTCCAGACCTCTGCCTTTTCACAGCTCCCCTAAGATTCTGTGCACTCCTCCCTTTTCATGACAGTCCAGACTCCCCCCATATGAGTCTCACCCGGAGCTGGAGTTCAGTGCAGTCAGATCTGGGGTTCAGTGCACTCGGGAGTTTCTGTCTCTGTCCCACAAGAGGAAGCCAGCCAGGCACTCTACCACCCCTCCTCTCCACACGCCTTTGGGGTTGGGGCAGACATTTAACTGGGGGCAGCTCCTGGAGATACCTCAGCTTTTTGCAGCTCCTCTGAGTCTCCATGAGTTCCTCTCTTTCCTTCTAGTTGTAGAATTTCCTCTCTACAGCTTTCCTGTGGTTCTGGATGATGTCCATTCTGTCTTTTAGCTGTAGTTTTGAAATTGTTGTGCGAGGCAGCAGTTTAGTTGTTCACCTATGCCGCCATCTTGGTTTCTCCTGTGTCTCTTAATGCATTTTTAAAGTTCTCGCCAGAGAACATGCGTCATTGATTCTAGAAGGAGGAAAGAGAGAGAGAGAGAGAGAGGAGAGAAAGAAACATCATCAATTGAACTGGCTACCTAGGTATGTGCCCTGATCAGGAATCAAACCACAACCTTTTGGTGCACAGGATGATGCTCCAACCTTCTGAGCCACACTGACTAGGGCCCAGATATAATAATTTTATGCAGTGATCATGCAAGTCAGTAAGTTCTTCAAGAACTATAACAGAAAGACTGGGAAGAGGAACATGTTTGAGAAAATAAGGTTTTAAGAATCAAAAATAATAGTATTGAGTCAACCTACTATAAAAGATAACATGCAAGGGCAAGGACAAGGTGGGTCCCAGCAGGACATGATTTGATTTGAGGGCTTTTTAAAAATTCTAACACCAGACTATCTCACAGAGCAGGGAAAGCCTCCTGGGCCCAGATGCATTGTACCTGACTATACAATGGGAGCCCAAATGTAGGCTTTGATATCTTATTATAGTCATGACAATAATGTGTGATAATTAATATATTGTGATATGTAACACAATAGTTTATATGACATATTGTTATATTCACCTAATTTAAGTGTGAATTCGTTTTTTTAAAAATGTTTTAATGGCTGTTATTGCCTAGGGCAATGGTTTGCAAACTCATTAGTCAACAGAGCCAAATGTCAACAGTACAATGACTGAAATTTCTTTTGAGAGCCCAATTTTTTAAACTTAAACTTTTTATAATGCCACTTCTTCAAAATAGACTCGCCCAGGCTGTGATATTTTGTGGAAGAGCTACACTCAAGGGGCCAAAGAGCCACATGTGGCTTGAGAGTCGCAGTTTGCCAACCACGGGCCTGGGGAGTCCCTAGATGTTTGATTCCATGGGTGTTCAAACCCCTGGTCACTCTGAGACAATTAGGCCCCTGTCCTTGGTTAGTTTGCCCCTCTGGCACGAGGCAGGCCCATACATGCAAGGGCCTGACTTTCAGCGGACCCTGACTATGGGAAGAACGACCCCATTCCTGCCCCAGGCCACCAGAGTAAAGGTCATTGTACTTTGCCTGAAGCATTAAAAATATGAAACCCAAACTCTTGTTCTTTTATTAGAACCTCCCCAATCCCTCCCCCACCCTTACCCCCACACACTAGCATAGGCAAGAGTGAGAGGCAGAATTAAAATTCACTGGTGTTTTGCCGGGCCTATGTGTTCAGTGGTTGAGCATCAGCCTATGAACCAGGAAATCAGAGTTCAATTCCCAATCAGGCCACACGCTTAGGTTTTGGGCTTGATTCCCAGTAGGGGCATGCAGGAGGCCACTGATCAATGATTCTCTCTCATCACTGTTGTTTCTATATCCCTCTCCCTTCCTCTCGCTAAAAAAAAATTAATAATAATAAATAAATCTGTATTTCCATATAAATGACTAAAGCATTTAAAAACACACACATACAGTGACTTCTACTCTTCCCAGGACCTAAAGAATGACATTTCATCAGATGAATACAGAGGGTGAAGAAGGAAGGAGAAAATGGGGAGTCCAGGAGCAGAGCTGAGCAAACCTACAGGTTCATTCTGACATCCAGACCAGACCTTGAACTAGTGAATGAGAGGAAAAGGCCGTTGTGGGCAGAGTCCCTGGAACAGGGAGGACAGTCGTTTTGACAGAAGCGAAATCTGGGGTCCAGCCCTTGTGAATGCAGCCCGGATATGGGGGTGGAGAGAGTGCTAAAAAAATAAATGAGGCCATGAAACCAGAGCCCCTTCGTCGGGGTGCTGGTGGTTTAATGCTGTTACCCTGTGTGGCACCATGAGAAACGTGAGAAGTTCTGGTTGCTGACTCACCCAAACTCCCTAGAATGTGGGTGAAATCCCTTGGGTACCTGGTTGGAATCCAGAATGTCTGCCTGGGGTGGAAGGTATTACCAGAAAGGGGACCTGGACCTGAGCGGGTATGCCTAGGGCCTGCCTGTTGTGTGTGGGTTCTTCCTACAGGAAAATTTTCACAACACAAGTCAAAGTGACTGTGAGGGAGCATTAATTAGAAGTGGGGGCAGTGAAACAAGAGAGGGCTTAGCATAGAAGAAGCACGGGAGCCTCGGCTGGGCTGCCTCAGCTCTCTGGGAAGTCAGAGAAAAGGGCCTTGGGGACAAGTTCAGGGGCTTAGCCAGCAATGAGCTGCCACTGCCCATTGCTCCCCTGGTTGCAAGTCCTGTGGGATCCTTTAGGCGTTAGGAGATGCAGGCCTGTGGGGGAAGACAGCCAGAGAATAAGAGGGAGAGGGAGCCCTGGGTACTTTGTCTTGAGGGTTTATCTCTTCCTTGAGGGTGGGAATCTTAGGGGAGGTCTCAGAGGAGGGGCTCATCAGTTTTCTAGGTGTGCTCCTTCAGGCTCGTGGTCTCCATGGATTGGTCAGTGTCAGGGTCTAAAGAATGACATTTCATCAGATGAATACAGAGGATGAAGAAGGAAGGAGAAAATGACTTTGTTTTGCTGCTTTTCTGGTTCTGGAGCTGACGTACAACTGAGGCCTAGATGTTATCTCTAGGGAGGTGACCTTCTGCATCTACTGTAAGTGGCTCTGCCAGTTTGTTCAGCTGTCTGTCTCCATTTCCCTGTTCCACTGGTCCTGGCTCACTGGCCTGTCTCAGGGGCGCCTCAGAAGAAGAAGTGCAGAGAAGAGCCTGCTGGGCCTGCTTCATAAGAAGCAACATCTCTCACCTCCATGCTGGCAGGTGGGGCGAGCAAGGCAAGGGGGGTCGTTATGCAGAGAGTGCTTGTGTTTGGGGCCTTTCTGGGAGTGGGTGTCTGTTTTCTATCTGGAATGTAAGACTTTGAGTTCATGGAGGGAAGTGAGAGAGAAGGCGGGTGGGAACCAGAGGTGAAATGGTCATTTCAAGGAAAAGGAGCTTTCACAGGAACAGTCATGGCCTGTTGCCCCCAGCTTCCTCCTCCCCGGCAGCACCAGAGGTTAAGCTCAGAGGTTAAGTGACTTGTCCAGGATTATGCAGATCATTAACCACTCTCCACTCCCAGGTTTCCAGACCCTTGCCTTCCACTGCCTCTTCTGCAGTCTTCTCTCCAGCCCCCTGACACATACACAAACATACACACACCATGCCAGGCCATTTTGCTCATTGATTAATCCATAGATCCACTCAATACTGCATGCTTAGCTCTGCACTGGGTGCAGGGAAGACAACCAGAGAGGAAGAAAGACCACCTGCCTTGGGGAGCCCCTAGTCTGGTGGGGTCACCTTTGCCACGACTGAGCTATGTTGCCCATGAAGGCTGGCTGAGAGTCAGCTGGAATCACATGTACCCAGGCTCCAAGTGCAGCCTTGAGCAGAGAGAAGCCAGCCTCTGTGCACTGCGCATTGCCAGCCACGTGCCCTCAGCTCCTCTGGGCCTCGACCAGCTCCTGGACAGGCAAGTCCCTCCCGCAGGCAGCCCCAGGCCTCACAAACCTCTGCCCTTCACCCACATCAATCAGAGGCTGCCAACAGCCACTGACCAATGCCACCACATGCTCAGGTAAGAAAATAGAGCAAACCATTCATGACCGAGAATTTACTTGCTACTTACAATAAAGTTCTATGCCAGCTCTTTCATGATGTTATCTCATTTGACTTTGCAAGCCACCATGTGTTGAGCATTCACTGTGTTTGGCATTTTGACATATTAGCTCTAATCATTCATTGAACTTCTTTTTAATTGTTGACACTATTACAGCTGTTCTCCATTCCCCCGCCCCTTTACCCTCCTCCACCTAGTCTCTGATGATTAGTGATAGTGAGCCTGCTCCAGGCCTACCACACTATTGTCTATGTCCATGGATTATGCATTTATGCACATATGCTCTTTAGTTAATCTTTTCTCTTCTCCCCTAACCCCCTCCCTTCTGAGATCTATCAGTCTGTTCTATGCATCCATGTCTCTCATCCTATTTTATTCATCCATTTATTTTGCTCATCAGATTCCACATACAAGTGAGATCATGTGATATTTGTCTTTTTCTGACTGGCTTATTTTGCTTGGCATAATCATCTCCAGGTCCATCCATGCTGTTCAAAAGAATAAGAGTTCCTTTTTGTTTGTTTGTTTACAGTTATGTAGTATTGTCCATCATGTAAATGTACAACAGATTTTTTATCCACTCATCTTAGTGGGCACTTAGGCTGTTTACAGATCTTAGGTATTGTAAATAACATTGCTATGAACATAGGGGTGCATATATTTTTTCTGATTGGTGTTTTAGGATTCTTAGGATATATTCCCAGAAGTGGGATCGCTGGGTCAAATGGCAGTTCCATTTTGAATTTTTCTTTTCTTTTTTTTTTTTTTTTTGAGGAAACTCCAATACTGCTTTCTACAGTTGCTACACCAGTCTGCATTTCCACCAGCAGTGAACCCGGGTTCCCTTTTCTCCACATCCTCACCAGCACTTGTTGTTTGTTGATTTTTTTTGATGTAGTCATTCTGGCAGGTGTGAGGTGATGCCTAATTTGGGTTTTTTGTTTGTGTGTTTGTTTTAATATGTTTTTATTGATTTCAGAGAAAGGAAGGAAAAGGGAGAGATAGAAGCATCAATGATGAGAGAGAATCATCGTTGGCCACCTCCTGCACACCCCCTTCTGTAGTTTTCACTTGCATTTTCCTGATGATTAGTGACGTTGAGCATTTTTTTATGTGTATTGGCTATCGGTATGTCCTCTTTGGAGAAGTGGTTATTCAGGTTATTGGCCCATTTTTTTTTAATTGGATTGTTTGTCTTCCTGGTGTTGAGTTATATAAGTTCTTTAAATATATGTTGGAACTTTTTGAAGTAGCTGTTACCCTATTTTATAGATGAGAAAAATAAACACGGAGGCTGTTTCATTGTGTAAATAATGTTTGCTGAGCACCCATCTGTGCCAGGAACGGGGCTAGAACAGCAGTGGGGAGCAAGACTATCAGTCTTTGGCCTCAGCAGTATGATAGGAAGCAGGTATTAAACAGAAAGGCCAGCAAATAATTATAATTGTGGTCAATGCTGTGAAGGAAAAGTGGGGCATGTTCTAGGGAAAAGCAGCAAAGCATTTACTTTCGTTGGAGCAGAGGAGGCAGGTAGAAGCCTAAGCTGGGCTGAAGGAGAAACACTAGTTAGCCAGGGGGAGGTGGGGCAAGACAGCTGTGAGCAAAAGATAGCATGTGCTACGGCCCTGGGGTGGATAGAGACTTTGCCTAGTCAAGGATCTGAAGAAGGCCAGAGGGAGCGGGGTTGAGGGGAGGGAGGAGTAAAATGGGGCTAGAAAGCTGTGTAGGAGCCAGATCCTTCAGGTTTTCCAACTCTATGGGCATAAGACTCTCCTGCAGGGAGCTGATTTCCATGTCTGCTCTAGAGTCCGCCCTCCACCAAGGCTCAGCTAGAGAACCTGCACTTGTACTTATTTCCCCGAGGGATGCTGAGGTAGAGGCAGGTGGCTGGAGGTGGACACTTTAAGGAATACAGATGTAGGTCTTTATCACCATTTCAAGGACATGGGCTTTTCCTAAGAAGAGGGAAGCTGTTGAGACCACAGGTGCACATGTGAACCCAGCTCCATCTGATTCCCAAACCAGAGGGACACTGTCTCTTCCCAAAAGGAAGGTGATGTCAGGTGGATGCAAAGAGGACTGCAGGAAGGACCCTTCAGACAAGGAAATGGTGTGAAGGCAGAGGTGTGGGTAGGGCAAGGCAGCCACAGCGTCCTGGCCTGCTCAGAGCCAAATGTCACCCGTGCAGGTGGCCTCTTCCCATCACCTTGGAGGGGCCTCCACGTTCCTGCCGCAGGGCTTTTGCACCTGAATCCCATTTCAGCTTAAAAAAAACCTCTGTGAAGAGGAAGAACTGGGATCATTCACCCCTTTTCCAGATGACACCGAGGCTCCAGGAGGTGAAGCCGTCTACTCAATGCCTTATGGTTAAGCAGGGAATAGAAAAATGCGGGAGGGAGCCAGGTGAGACTGGTCAGTGGGCAGCCACCAGAGGTTATGAGGTCGCAGTGGCTGCTGTTGTCCTGGGCCCCGTGGAGGCAGGAGGCTGGACAGAATGGCCTCTGCATTTTGATCCCTGGGACTCCCTGCAAGGGCACTGCTCTGGCTCGGGGAGGGCATGGAGCTCCCAGAACCCGAACACTCGCACCGCTGTGCGACCTTGGGCAGCTACTCCCCGCTCTGTGCCTCGGTTTCCTCTTCTGTGAAATGAGGTTGGACAAGTAGGTCGCCGTAACCTGGAAGTCCCTCCAGCTCTGATGCTATCGGACGCCGAGTTCGGCCTGGGTGGGTCCCTGATTCAGGAGGGTGCCGGCAGAATGACAGTGGCCCCGGTGCCAAGAGGAACAAGGAAGTCAGGCAGTGCTTCAAATTCAGTTTCTGTCTGAGCTTCTCTGAGAACTGGGTGGGAAATGGGGTTCAGGGAGGGGGCTGCCCCAACTCCTGTCTACTGGGCAGAGAGGAGGTGGCTGTGAGCTCTGGCCCCGGGGCCAGGAAGAGGAAATGCTACCAGCTGCCATGGTGCCTGGCAGAGAGAGGTCACACCACTCTCCACAGCCCCATCAGTTGCCCCCTCTCCTCTCACCACCAGGATGGGTCCGAGGGCCAGGACCACGGCAGTGGCTGATGAAAGGGAAGTCGGACAGGGTCCGGGGGTGGAGGGGCGGCAAGGGGGAGAGTGAGGAAGCATTGAGTCCTCAATTCCCAGAGCTTTCTTGCCGTTCCCAGAGAGGTCCACGCTGGTGCCTCCCCCAGGGGTGCCCATGGTGCTCCGTTGCCCCTGCAGAACCCCACCAGGGCGCAGACCCACAGCCAGCTCAGTCTTGCAGGCAAGAGCACATAGCTCCTCCTGGCTGGTTCTTCTGGGCTCAGCCTGAAACTGGGTTCAGTGCTGAAGCCCAGCCCACAGCAGCCTGGCTCCTCTGCCTTCCTTCCTGTTTCCCACCCCTTTCCTGTCCCCACTGCCCTCGGCCTCGGCACCCACCAAATCTCCTGTCCATGTCTGACCTCCCACCTCTCTGACTCATGGTGCCTCTTCCTTGTTGCACTTCCCCTGTCTCTCACCTCTCTCCTTCCTCATGCATGCAGGAATTTTGGTATTTTGCCCATTGCTGTGATGGCTGACCCAGGATGACCCTTTGGGCCCTCAGAAAATTGAACATTTATGAAAGATCCACAGCAGGGGTGAATGAAAAGTGAAGAGATTAAGAAGTAAAGATTGGTAATTACAAAAATAGTCATAGGGATATAAAATCCAGCATAGGGGATATAGTCAATAACCCTATATAATAAAGGGCTAATATGCAAATTGTCCCCTCAACTGTGAGTTCCATTGGCCCTGATCATGGTGGGCCAGCCAGACCCCACCTGTGCACAAATTTGTGCACTGGGCCTCCAGTGTATAATAACTATATATGGTGCCACGTGGGTCCTTGAATTATCAGGGGCACCTTGTAAAGTATATAATTGTCTAACCACTATGCTGTACACCTGAAACTAATATAAAATAACTAATCCCCAGTGCAAGAAATCTGTGCATGGGTAGGGTCCCCAGTGGCTGCAGGTTGCCTGCCACCAGTTGGGGCCTCACTTTCCATGGTTGGCTGGCGGGCTATGCTCCCTCCTCGAACTCCCAGTCAAATTCCTGGTTGAGAGGACAATTTGCATATTAGGCTTTTATTATATAGGATATGGAATATCAACTGTAATTGAAAAATAATATGACTGAAACCAGTTTGGCTCAGTGGATAGAGAGCATCGGCCTGCAGACTGAAAGATCCCAGGTTTGATTCTGGTCAAGGGCATATACCTTAGTTGCAGGCACATCCCCAGTAGGAGGTGTGCAGGAAGCAGCTGATCGATGTTTCTCTTTCTCTCATCCTCCCTCACAGTAAAATCTCAATAAAATATATTTTAGAAAAACAAAAAGAAAATGAGCTGGTTTGGCTCAGTCTGCAGACTGAAGGGTCCCAGGTTCAAATCTGATCAAGGACACATGCCTGGGTTATAGGCTTGAGCCCCAGTGGGGATTGTGTATCTCTTGCTCCCTCTCTGAAATCAATAAAAATACATTTTGAAAAAGAAAGAAAGAAACATAAGATGGAAAAAAAAGATCCACACTTCTCAAAGCCCATCATTCTAGAGTTGGAAGGTGCTCTGTGGGAGAAAACAAGGAGCCTGCTGGTCGCTTTGGCTGGGCCTATCCTTTCAGCCAAGCCTAGAGCCAGGTCTGGTCCCCTTTGGGGACGTGATTCCTGCTGACCAAACCCCTGAGGACAACTGATATATAAACCAGAATGCAGTTTATTAACCAAAAATGTAGTCTGGAACTCCCCAACTGGCTGAATGAGTGATACCTATTGATTTATTCTTCCCAGTTCCAGGCCATTAGTCTTCACTGGAGGCTGTCTCTTCCCAGAGATCAGATGTAGGGTGTCCCGTTCACAGCCCCTGGGTATCTGAAGGCTAAAGGAGGCAGCGTGGTGAGCGCAGAACCAGAATTAGGGGAGGGGAGTGCAAGACCACCATTCCCAGAGCAGAACACTCTGAGTGAACACAGCAAGGGTCTTAAAGGCACAATGGTTTGGAGAAGGCTGCATTCTTCGCCTCCTCCTGGACACAGTGTGTGCTGGCCTGTGCAAGGCTCTAAAGTGAGCACTGCTTTACCAGAAAATTTCCACATTTACCTGGCATCGGACCGTTCCCCCTGTTCCCTCACACTAGTGGATGGCTCACACCAGGGATGGATTCTGGGAAGTGGTGAGCTGTGGCCTCTATCGGTGAATCTTTTTAAAATATATATATATATATATATATATTTTATTGATTTCAGAGAGGAAGGGAGAGGGGGATAAAATAGAAACATCAATGATGAAAGAGAATCATTGATTGGCTGCCTCCTACATGCCTCCTACTGAGGATCAAGCCTACAACCCGGGCATGTGTCCTTGACTAGAATGGAACACGGGACCTTTCAGTTCCAAGGCCGATACTCTATCCGCTGAGCCAAACTAGCCAGGGCTGCCGGCAAGTTCTTTAGCAGCGCTGTCTGCATTGTGTAGGCACTGTCCGGCTTCCTACATCCTGGTGTCCGCCGGGAAGCCTCTGTGTGTTTAAGATTACCTACAGCAGCAGTGGAGGACAAAAGTGCTGTTTAGGAGAACAGGATGAGAAATTCTGGAAAAGGCTGTAAGCTGTGGGTGCAGTGAGCTCATAAAGGAGCAGGTGTCCTTGAGGGATTTAGAAATGCAGGCATGAACCTGGGCTGAGTTTGGGAATGAGATCTGGTGGAGACTAGAATTGCTCTAACTTATACAGTGAATGGGATCTGAGAGCCAGGAGTGACCTTGAGGGGTAAAGAGAAGCCTTGGAAAAGCACAGGCAGCCAGATTTACAGATAAAAATATTAGAATGTCCAGCAAAACTTGAATTTCACATAATAAGGGATTTTTTTTTAATATAACAGCTCCCATATAAGATTGGAGACATACTTATACTAAAGAGTATTTGTTGTTTATGTGGAATTCTAATTTAACTGAACATCCTATATTTTCTCTGGCAACCCTATGCAGCAGCAAGAGGGGGAGACCTGGACGGCTGGGTGAGGGGAGTTGCGGTGAGAGGTGGGCTGGGTCGGGATAGAAAGGGTGCCTGGTGCTCTGCATAGGCAGCTGTTTGCTGTGCAGTGTGGCCAGTGTCCTGGAAACCAGGTCAGAGTTCTGCTGAGGTGGGTGCCTCCTGGGAGTGGGCATGGTGGCAGGGATGAAGGAGGAAAACGCCATGCCTCACATTTGTGTTGACACAGGAACAGAGCAGGCTTGTGCAGGGTGGAGTCCAAGATGCCAAGAGGCAGGAATTTGGAGCAGGGATTTGGGGGATTTGAAGGTTTGGGGGTATCACCAAAGGACTCTGTGTTAGGGAGAGCATTAGACTTGATTAAGGAGGTAAAATTGGGCTTAATGTCTTTAAACCCCAAGGAAAGGATGGCTCCAGATGACATTTGGGTCACATAGTAGTATATTTATATATATACACACGTGAATGTGTCTGTGTGATCTTATCTCTTACATGTTAGTTTTACTAGCCTAACACTCTTGGAATCCTAGTGGTATCTTGTTATTCTTGAAAGGGACGTCAGAGATGGCTTATTTCAGTAACTTCATTGTAGACAGGAAGAAACTGAGGCACAGAGGAGTGAAATGGCTTGTCCCGAGTCACACAGCTGATCCAGAATTAGAACCCCCTGCCATAACCACAGCTGTTTTTGCTCTTCTAGGTTCTCTCTCCACATTCAGGAGAGTTAACATCCCTGTGTCTTTGTTTCCTCATCTGGAAAATGGGGACACTAGCAGTGTCACATAGGACTGTTGTGAGGATTAACAAAAAAAAAATAGGTGATGGAGAAACCAAGATGGCGGCATAGGTGAACACCTAAACTGCTGCCTCGCACAACTATTTCAAAACTACAGCTAAAAGACAGAACGGACACCATCCAGAACCACAGGAAAGCTGGCTGAGTGGAAATTCTGCAACTAGAAGGAAAGAGAGGGGCTCATGGAGACTCAGAGGAGCTGCAAAAAGCTGAGGTATGGAGACATATGCGTGGAGTGCCTGGCTGGCTTCCTCTAGCAGGAGGGAGATGGAAACTCCCAACTGCACTGAACCCCACTTCTGACTACACTGAACCCCAGTTCTGGGCAAGACTCATATGGGGGGAGTCTGGATTGTGGGGAAAAAGGGATGAGTACACAGAAACTCAGGGAAGCCGTGAAAGGCAGAGGTCTGGAGACTCTCGTGAATGCCCGCAGAGAGGACTGACTGCTGATTGTGCCACTGGCTTTCTCTAGTGGGAGGAAGACAGAACCTCCTGACTGTGCTGAACTCTAGTTCCACCTGCACTGAACCCCAGTTTCGGACAAGACCCTGCGGACCCAGATCCATATGGGTCCCCAGAATGCATGAAAACTCAGGGGGAGCCATGAAAGGCAGAGGGCTGGAGGCACGCGGGGGTGCACACAGAGAGGGCTGCAGTGATTACCGAGATACACTGAGACCCAGGGGCCTCATAGGGCAGGGCTGATGGAAAGCCAAGGCTGTCTGCTCATCTCTGAGACTCCACCCCATCCAAGCCGAGAACAGAGACTTTTGCAGTTTTGGAAGTCTTGTCTTATAAGGCTGTCTCCAGCACAGAAGTTCTCCCAGTGTAGACACAGCTGATCTTCATAGCCAACTGGCCTGTAGGTTAATTCCCCACAGTGATACCAACAACAATCAAGACTTAACTACAACAAGGCTGTACACACAGTCCACAAAGGGGTGCACCAAGAGTGTCCACCTCAGGTAACTGGGGAGCTACTGGGTCATATAGGACACCTAGCACACAAAGCTACTCTACCAAATCAGGGAAGCAGCGAAAATGCAGAGATAAAGGAACAGATCACAAACAAAAGATATGGAGGAAATGACTGGATATAGAGTTCAAAACCACGGTTATAAGGTTTTTCAAGAATTTCCTAGAAAAGGTCGATAAATTTAGCAAGACCCTCAAGGATATGAAAAAGGACCAACTAGAAATTAAACATACACTGACTGAAATAAAAAATATTATACAGAGACCTAACAGCAGACTAGAAGAATGCAAGAATCAAGTCAAAGATTTGAAATATAAAGTAGAAAACACTCAACTGGAAAAGAAAAAAGAATCCAAAAATGTGAAGATAGTGTAAGGAGCTTCTGGGACAACTTCAAGCACACCAACACCAGAAGAAGAGAGAGAGCAAGATACTGAAAACCTATTGGAAGAAATAATGACTGAAAACTTCCCCCACCTGGTGAAAGAAATAGACTTACAAGTCTAGGAAGTACACAGAACTCCAAACAAAAAGAATCTGAAGAGGACCACACCAAGACACATCATAATTAAAATCCCAAGAGCAAAAGACAAAGAGAGAATATTAAAAGCAGCAAGAGAAAAACAGTTAATTACCTACAAGGGAGCACCCATACGTGCCAGCTGATTTCTCAACAGAAACTATGCAGGCCAGATGGGAGTGGCAAGAAATATTCAAAGTGATGAATAGCAAGAACCTACAACCAAGATTACTCTACCCAGTAAAGCTATTATTCAGAATTGAAGGTCAGAAAAGAGCTTCACAGATAAGAAAAAGGTAAAAGAGTTCATCAACACCAAACCAGTATTATATGAAATGCTGAAAGGTATTCTTTAAGAAGAGGAAGAAGAAGAAAAAGGTAAAAGACAAAAAATTATGAACAACAAATACATATCTATTAACAAGTGAATCTAAAAATCAAGTGAATTAAAAATTTGGAGAACAGCCCTAACTGGTTTGGCTCAGTGGATAGAGCATTAGCCTGTGGACTGAGGGGTCCCAGGTTCAATTCTAGTCCAGGGCATGTATCTTGGTTGTGGGAACATCCTCCAGTAGGGGCTTGCAGGAGGCAGCTGATCAATGTTCCTCTCACTGATGTTTCTAATCTGTATCCTTCTCCCTTCCTCTCTGTAAAAAATCAATAAAATATATATTTTAAAAAAATTTGGTGAACAGAATAAACTGGTGAATATAATAGAATCAGGGGCATAGAAAGAGAGTGGACTGCCAATTCTCAGGGGGGTACAGAGAGAGACTGCACAAAAATTGTACACCTATGGATGAGGACAATGGGGGGTGTTAAGGGCAGAGGGTGGGGTGGGAACCGGGTGGAGGGGAGCTGTGTGGGGAAAAAGAGGAACAATTGTAATAATCTGAACCATAAAGATTTATTAAATAAATAAACAAACAAATAAATGGGTGATTAGAAGTGTCTGGCTCTGCGATGTGTTCAGTAAAGCTCAGCTGTTTTGATTGTCATCTGCTGATCCCTGTGTTGTTTCAGTCCTCTGAGAAGTGGATATCATGATAAGATGAGGCACGAAAGAGATGGGAGGAAATGCTTCAGAGAGGAAAAAGGAGTAGATTAACTACATGTTGCTGCAAAACAACTTACTCCAAAACTTACATTTATTATTTCACCCACTTTCTGAGGATCAAGATCAGGAGCGGCTTAGCTGGTGGTTCTGACTCAGGGCCTCTGAGAAGGCTGCAGCAGCGGCTGCTGTCAGCTCAAGGATGCCCAGCTCACTCATGTGGCTGTTGGCTGGAGCTGCTCAATAGCATGGCCAATGGAGGGAGAGGGAGAGGAAAAAGGAGAGGGAGAGGGAGAGGGAGAGAGAAGCTACGATATTTTTTATAACCAATCTCAGAAGTGACATACTATTATTTGTGCCATATTCCTCTGGTCACATAGACCAAGCCTGGTGCAATGGGAGGGGCCACATAAGAACATAAATACGGGAGGCAGGGTCACTCAGTGCCATCTTGGAGACTGGCTGCCACAGGGAAGGAACCAGCGAGGATGAGCAGAACCTTCAGACCTCAATACAGGCCTGACCTCTGGGAGGGAAGGAAGGAGACTGGGTAGGAAGATTTGTAGACTGAGGCCCAGTCTAAGAAGGTTTCCAGCAGGCCATTCGGATGTCCTCAAGCCAGGGTCCCCCATGTTTGCTGGAATGTGCCTGCATTACACTCTCTCTGTGCTCAGCATCGACCGGGAGCAGTCCAGGGGAAGCATGGCCTCTGGGCAAAGGTGGTGGTGGTGCAGAGGGGCTGTGCCTTGGGTGTTATGCTCCCTGCAGCAGAGAGCTGAGCAGTGAATTTTGTCTGTCACAACACCAACGTGTCTCCTCACTCTCTGTGGGAGCATAAATGTAATCAAGAAAGCTGTTCTTCAAAAGACAGCACGTGAGGTGGAGGGAATTGTGGGCCCAGGGGAATGTGAGGACAAGGGCCAAGTCAATCACAAACAATTTTTTTTAGTTGACAAATATTTTCTAAGTTTTAGCTCTGCCCTTTCCCAGCCTGAGCCGGCCTGGCAGCGAGGTGTGTATCCGGGAAGGCTTCTTGCAGGAGGCGATGCCTTAGCTGTCTTTCAAGACTGTAGAAATTAACTAGGCCAGTGGTCGGCGAACTCCGGCTCATGAGTCACATGCGGTTCACAAGCCATGGTTTGTCGCTCTGTTGACTAATGAGTTTGCTGACCACTGACCTAGACTCTTGATTCCAATAATTACAGGCTGTTGTTGTTCCTTGTGATTAAGCCCCTATCCCAGTGGTCTGCAAACTCATCAGTCAACAGAGCGGCAAACCATGGCTTGCCGACCACTGAACTAGGCAAAGTAAGGAGAGGGCTCCTGGGCAGAGGGAGAAGCATATGGAAACAACCAGCGGTTTCCTTTCTCCCCCACCTTTGAGTGGGAGGGATCTGGGCCTCCAGGTGGCCCAGGCCAACGCTGGGTGAATTTATCCCTAGCCATCAGTCAGTTGGCTAAAGTTCTAGGCAAGTTTCTGGGCCTAAACCTGGCCCCCGGCCTCATTGGATTCCCATCGGGAGAACAACGAAGAGACTGGCTCATCAGTCACACCCTCAGGTGTGAGCAGGTAGGACTGGAGCCCTGGAGGAGGAACCCAGGGGTGGAAGGAGAGGCGGCTGGCACAGGGGGCCAGACCACACTCCTCCTCCCTGCAGGAGCTGCTGCATGTTCACCCCCTTCCCGGGCGGGAGGTGAGGGTGAGGGAGTGTGAGAGGGGGCAGGGCCCAGAGCCCATACTCGGAAAACAGGATTGCAAGGGGGGAGGTGGGGTGCTTACCATCAAAACAGTGTCCCAAATACCTGCAACTGGGAAGTGTCCTCTCACTCTCTCTCCTCTCTCCCTCCCCCTCCCTTCTTCTCTCCTTTCCTTCCTTTATTCCTTTAAAAAAAATACAATATACTATAAATGTTGTACAAAGCCTGGCATGAATGGGTAGAAAATCACATATAACTCATCTTCTTCATAAATAACCCTAATAATTGTTTTGCTCCCAATTTTCTCATCCACATATATATTTGAACATGGCTGGAACAACACTGTATACATAATTTTTGCATTCAGTTGTTTTATTTAATTATTAAGCATCTTCAATATCACTACATGTCCATAATTTTAGTGGCAGAGTTTCATCAGTAGTAATATAATTTATTTAACCATTCTCCTATTATTGAATATTTAGATATTTTGTTTATTGGTTGATTGGTTTAACTCTTATAAATAACTAGAGGCCTGGTGCATGAAATTCGTCGGGGGGGTGGGGGAAGGGATGTCCTCTCCAATCTGGGACCCCTTGCTCCCCCTCCAATCCTACCTGGATCAGGCCTAAACAGGCAGTCGGACATCCCTCTCACAATCTAGGACTGCTGGTTCCCAACTGCTCACCTGCCTGTCTTCCTGATTGACCCTAACCGCTTCTGCCTGCCAGCTAGATCACACCCTAACCACTCCTCTGCCAGCCTGATCAATGCCTGACTGCTCCCCTGCCAGCCTGTTTGCCCCTAACTGCCCTTCCCTGCAAGCCTGGTCACCCCCAACTGCCCTCCCTTGTAGGCATAGTCCCTGCCAACTGCCCTCCCCTGCTGGCCATCTTGTGATGGCCATCTTGTGGTGGCCATCGTATGTCCACATGAGAGGGACCTGTAGTGGTTTGCAGGTTGGCCAGGCCTCCCTGCTTCTTCCCACCCCCTCCCTGCACCCCTCCCTTCACCCCGCAACTCAAGCAGAGGCCCTGGTATCTGGGATTTATTTATATTCTACACTTGAAACTTTGTAGCCTGGAGTGGAGCCAAGCCTTCTGCTCACACAGCCATTGAAACTTTGTTGCCTTACCCACCAGCCAGGGTTTGCAAAAAGCTTGGCTTCCTCCATCACCAGGGGTAACCCAAGCCTCCCTCCTGCTCTCTCTGTGGCTAGAGCCATCTTGGTTGGGTTAATCTGCATACTCGTTCTGATTGGCTGGTGGGCATGGCTGGTGGGTGTGGCTTGTGAGTGTAGCAGAGGTATGGTCAATTTGCATATTACTCTTTTATTAGATAGGATGCTACGATAAATATGCCAATAGCTTTTGCTTCTAGTTATCCTTTCCTTAAAATAGATTCCAAGAGATAGTATTACTGGGTCAAGGTGTGTCAATTCTTTGCCTCTCAATATATATTACCAAATTACTTTTCAAAAATTATATATATATATATACTTTAGAGGCCCAATGCATAAAATTTGTGCAAAAGTAGGCCTTCCTTCTCCTGGCTGCTGGCAGCAGCTCCCCTTTGGCACCTGGAACCTGGGCTTCCCTTGCAGCCCCGGCATCTTCTGAAAAGACGTCCAGTCTAATTGGCATATTTTGCTTTTATTATTATAGGTATGTATATATCTGAGAGAGAGAACGAGGCAAGCAGAGACAGAGATTTGAAGGAACTAGCTCACACAATTGTGGAGGCTTGGTGAGTCCAGAATCTGATGAAGGTGGCTGGGTGGCTGGAGACTTGGAAGATCTGCAGTTCAAGTTCAAAGGAAGTCTTCTAGAAAACCAGGAAGACTCAATGTTCAGATGAAGTCCAAAGGCAGCCTGCTGGAGAATTCCCTCCTGCTCAAGGAGGTCAGACTTTTGTTCTATTTAGGCCTTCAACTGATTGAATGAGGCCCACCACATTATGAAGAGCAATCTACTTTACTCAAAGACCACAAATTTAAATGTAAATCTTATCCAAAAACACTCTCAAAGAAATGTGCAGAATAATGTCTGACCAAATATCTGAGCACTGTGATCCAACCAAGTTGATGCATATAATTAACCAGCTCAGTGCCACCTTTGCAAGCACTAGGGAGTATTTGAAAAATCACTTTTATAGTTTAATAGTTTAAAAAGTATGCTATTAGTTTAATTTACATTTTTACCACTTCTGAGAATTGAACAACTTCCCCCCCCCCGCATGTATACATATGTGCATGTGTAGGTATATGAAAATATATATACAGTATAAATTCTCATAGTAAATTATTCCTTTCAAATCCTTTATCCAGTTAAGGAATAAGTAATTTATCTAGTTAATCTTAGTATTTTTCTTTTTTAAAAAATATATTTTACTGATTCTTTACAGAGAGGAAGGGAGAAGGATAGAGAGCCAGAAACATCGATGAGAGAGAAACATCAATCAGCTGCCTCCTGCACACTCCCTATTGGGGATGTGCCCGCAACCAAGATACATGCCCTTGACCGAACTTGGAACCCTTGAGTCTGCAGGCCGATGCTCTATATACTGAGCCAAACCGGTTAGGGCAGTATTTTTCTTATTAATTTATGTGTTTTATTTAATATTATGAGGGACATTTTGTCAGATTAGCTGCAAATATTTTCCCATAATTTTTGTTTCTCCTTATTTTCTTTTTTCAAAATGTTAAAATTCTGCAAAAAAAAAAAAAAGATTTTGAAAGAAATTCCAGGGAAAAGATGCAACGTAAAAATGTGAAGAAATGTGCAGAATAATGTCTGACCAAATATCTGAGCACTGTGGTCCAACCAAATTGATGCATATAATTAACCAGCTCAGTGCCACTTTCAACAAACCTTTGCAAGCACTAGGGAGAATTTGAAAAATCACTTTTATAGTTTAATAGTTTAAAAAGTATACTATTAGTTTAATTTACTAAACTACTAGTGTACTTTTTAAACTTTTAAACTATTTTTGTAAATAAAGTTTTATTGAGACACAGCCAGGCTCACTCATTTTAGACTGTTTATGATGACTACAATGGAGAGTTGAGTAGTTGTAACAGAGATCATATAGCCCTTGGTAGAAAAATGCTGCTAATCTCTGCTCTATATAGTTGAACTAAAATAAAAGATGAAGGATAGCTAATTATGCTATAATTTATTTTTGGTCAGAAAATTGCTCTATTTAATTAATTATTGTGTATTTATAATCACAAACTAGATGCAATTATATCCTACAATTTGATAAATAATAGGTAAAATTAGCACTTTTATGTAAAGTATTGGAATTAATATTTTATATATATTTTATAAATTTTCTTATTTTCATAATTCATTTTTTAAAAAGTTTACTTGAGCCAAACTGAGGACATATACTGGGGAGTAAGAGCTCAAATGCTCTCTCATAATTCATTTTTAATAACCTTTAAAAAAGAGTAATTTTTAGATTTACCTAAAAATTGCAAGGATAACACAAAGAGTACCCATATACTCCACACACATTTTCTCCTTTTATGAATCTGTTATATTAGTGGTTACACTTGTCACCACTTTTTTAAATTTACATTTTTACCACTTCTGAGAATTGAACAACGAGTTATTATTAACTAATGTTACTACTTAATTAACTTATATATGTTATTTAGCCATACTTTGTCCAGATTGCTTTATTTGAGGGCCTTCTTCTGTCCCAGGAACCCATCCTGGTTACCACATTACATTTAGTTGTCAAGCCTCCTTAGGCTCCTCTTGGCTGTGACAGGTTCTCAGACTTGTTTTTGATGATCTGACAGTTATGAGAAGTACAGCCAGGAGTTTTGTGTTATGTTCCTCAACTGGAATTGTCTGATGTTTTTCTCATGAATAGACTGGGGTTATAAGTTTTAGGGAGGAAAGTCCCAGAAGTAAGGTAACATTCTTTACTTCAAGTGTACATGCTCCCAGCGTGACCTATCGCTGTTGATATTGACCTTGGTCACCTGGCTGAGGTGTTTGTCAGGTTTCTCTCCTGCAAGTTACTCTTTTCCCACCCTTTCCATATGGGACTCATTAGGAAGAAGCCATGCAGCCCACAGTGTGGTGTTGGGGGTTCTGTTCCACTCCAGCTATATTGAGGGGCAGTATCTGCTGATTAACCTTCTGCGGAGGAGATTTGTCCTTTCTGTGCTACTTGTTCATCTATTCAATACTTTATTTCTATCAGTATTTACTTTAAACTTGGGGTTATAATTCAGTACTATTTTATTTATTTTGTTGTTCAAATTGTCCTAACTTTGGCCCTTGGGAATTTCTTCCATTGGCTCCTGATTCCCTTTGACATACCTCATCATTGTGTTTTATTTTTTTAAAGCACTTCCTTACTTTCTGCACTGCTACAAGATGTACCAATTTCATCTTGTGTACTTCTTTCTTTTAAAATATATTTTTATTGATTGCAGAGAGGGAGGGAGAAGGACAGAGAGGTAGAAACATCCATGATGAGAAAGAATCATTGATCAGCTGCCTCCTGCACACTCCACACTGGGGATGGAGGCTGCAACCCGGGCTTGTGCCCTGACCTGAAATCGAACCATGACACCCTTGGTTCATAGGTCAACACTCAACCACTGAGCCACATCGACGGGACCATCTGGTATATTTCTTGCCTCAGTCATAGAATTGGTCCTTTCTCCAAGGAACTCAGGCTCTTTTCACTGGAGAATGGCTTTAGGAATTAAGATCTTGTCCAGCTGGTGAACCTGAACCTCCATGTGAGAATAGGGCTGGCACACAGAAGGAACTCAGTAACTATACATTCAGTGACCAATAGATGTTCAATGTGAAAACTGTTTTTTAAAATCACATAATGTAAAAAGGAAGGAACTCCTACCATTTGCAACAGCATGAATGGAGCTGGAGAGCATTATGCTAAGAACAAAAATAGATCTAGAGACAGAGAAACATCAATCAGATGCTCAAACCTCAAAGGGAAGGCAAGGGAGGGTGGGAGTAAGGGGGAGAGATCAACCAAAGGACTTGTATACATACATATAAGCATAACCAATGGATACAAACATGGGGGGGAGGGCATAAAGTGGGGGTTGGGGGGACAATAGGAATAAGGACACATTTGTAATACCTTAATCAATAAAGGGGGAAAAAACCATAAAATCACATAATGATGAAATAAATAAAAATAAAAAATAAATAAAAAATCACATAATGATGTTTTTAAGTCACACATTGGAAGACCCCTTGCCAAAGGTCCTCTCTCTCTGGGATGCACACCTCTCCTTGACTTCATCCTCCTTTACAAAAGTTCACTCTCTGACCTCCATAGCCCCAGGGCCATCCTGGTTCTCTCTCTGACTGGTCCTTTGTCTACTTGTTCCCTGTTTCCTCTTCCTCTTTCTTCTCCTCCCAATTGTGCACTCTCCCCATGCACCTGAGTCTTAGTTCTTTCCTTCAGCATATCACGCACCCGTGGATGGCATCTGGCTCACTGTGTGGATGGCTCACCAGTCCTCCCACCACCTGCAAACCACAGGGGTCCCACTTGGAATTCCCTTTGTACCTTTATTTTTATTTTTTTTAATTATGTTTTTATTTATTTCAGAGAGGAAGGAAGAGGGAGAGAGAGATAGAAACATCAAAGTTGATAGAATCATGATCGGCTGCCTCTTGCATGCCCCACACTGAGGATCGAGACTGCACCTGCAATATGCCCTGCCTGGGAATCGAACTGTGACCTACTGGTACATAGGTTGACACTCAACCACTGAGCCACACCAGCTAGGCCTTTTGTGCCTTTAAACTGTATCATGGAAGACTGCCAACTCCCAGCAAAGGACTTTTGGGGACTTTGTCATTCCTATGAACTTACCCTATTAAAACCTCATTATAGAATCTTCACACTGTTGTATACTGTGCAACCAGTGAAAAGGATGAGACGGCTACACACATATTGATTTGGAACAATTTCCACAATGTGATAGGTAAACAAAAGCAAGATGTGGAGCAGTGTGTAGGGCAGTGCTGTCCAGAGGAAATATAAAGCAAGTCATGCATATAATTTTATTTTATATATTTATTTTTGCAATTGTATATTTCAATGTAAAGCTTTAAAATTTATCTTGGAACTCCTTGGAGAGGAAAGAGGTGAAAAATGATATATTACCTCCTGGAACATTATTGGCCATAGTTAATAAAAAAGTTATAAATAGACATTAAATGCAGCAATGTTCAACTGGTGTGCTGTAAGAATTGTTGAAACATGCAATAGCAGACTATTGGATCAGGGACATTCACCTTTTTTTCACTTAGATTATGAAATAAAAGAAATAACAACAATAGCCACACAACATGCATGTAATTTTGAATTTTCTAGTAGCCACATTAAAAGTAAAAAAATAAATAAAGAAAGAAGAAGATGGGTGAAATTAATTTTAGTTTATTTAACCCAATATATCTAAAACAGTATCTTATCAATATATATATTTGAAAAGTATTAGTGAGATAGTTAATATTTTCTCCTACCAAGTCTTGGACATCCAGGTTACTTTGTATTTCCTGTATAGCTCATATTGGCCTGCCCATATTTCAAGTGCTCAAAGCCACATCTGGCTAGTGGCTGCCATATTGGATCATGCAGGTATCCCCCTGGAAGACAGTGTAAATAGCAAGCACATGCCAGGAAATACACAGCACATGCCGGAGCACATCCTCCGTCCTCAGTCCTCTTTCCCCCTTGAATGCTCTATGGGACCACGGGCCACAGGACCAATCGGAGGTTCCTTCCCATGGCCCTGCTTAGATATTTCAAAAGTGTTGCCAGTCTAAATTGTCACCCAGAGGCTGTGTCTCTCCTAAGAAGCAAGATAGCTCCCCTGGTTGAGTTTCTTTAATATAAATCAGTCATTCAACCAGTCAATCAACCATGTTCATTGAGTGCTCACTATGTGCCAGTTGCTTGCCAGGCTGTGGGAACATGATCTAAGCCTGCTTCCTGCCCTCACAGAGCTCCCCATTTGTTGAGGAATTTCTTCCCATCCTTCCTGACCCACTCTCTCCGCCTGCCCCTCTTTTTCCCCTTGGCCCCCTTCCTTGCTCTCCCTGCGCCTCGGACTCTCTCTCTCCCAGCACCCAAGGATCATGAGGAGTGGCTGCCAGAGTTGCCAACCACATCCCTTTTGGGCTTGGTTTCCACTGCCATGGTCGGAGTGGTCTCTGTTCTCCCTGGGAGATTTCTGTGCATTAGTCACTTTGCTTGGGAACATGAGATGACAGGAATAATGTGGTCACCAGGAGGACAGGGAGGAAGTCTGGCCTGCAGAGCAAGGACTCAGCTTGGGGTCCCATAGCTCCTGGGCTGCTCTGAAATGACCGAGGCCAACCCTGTCCTGGAGAGGCAGGAAAGCGTGGGCCGTGGTGAGTCTAGTTGAGCTGGTACTGGTGTAGGGCTCCAGCGGGGATTTGCCTGCTCTGTCCACACACCCAGTGGAGACAAGTACTAGCTGCCAAGGGTGTCCAGTCCTGCACTGACTCTTCTCTCCCCTTCAAGTGTGTCACAAATCAACTTCCTGCTTGTCCCTCACTCCTGCTCCCTGAAACCATGCAGCAGCCTCTTTCCTAATCACCTCAACGCCAAGAGCCCTTCAGCAGTGCCCACTCCTGCTGAACAACCCTGCACAACACTCTGCCTTGGGGTTGCCTGAGACCATACCACCTCGGGTGTTTCTCCTACTAATGTGTGAACAATGCAACAGGCCACCACATTCACCCCACCCACACTCCTCCTGGGGTGGGTTCTTTAGGAAAGTGAAGGGGAAAATAGGGATGCTCTTAGCATAATAGTGCATCAAAGTTGTGAAGCTGTCAGAGTTGACAAAAGAAAGGTTTGTTGGCCCTCGCTGGTTTGGCTCAGTGGAGAGAGCCCTTGGACTGAAAGGTTTCAGGTTCAGTTCTGGTCAAGGCAGGTATCTGGGTTGCAGGCTGGATCCCTGGCCCTGGTCTAGGCATGTGCAGGAGGCAACCAATCGATGTGTCTCTCTCACATCGATGTTTATCTCTCTCTCCTTCCTTCCACTCTCTCTAAAAATCGATGGAAAAATATCCTCTGGTGAGGAGTATCCAAAAAAGGAAGGAAGGAAAGAAGAAAAGAATGGTTTGTTGGTTTTGTGGATGTGCCTCTCGCTCGACATGGAGGGCCATCTTCCTACAGCCTTTCCCCTCCCAAAGTTTCCTCACCAACTCCAGGAGTTGTAAAGGTTGACAGAGCCAAGATCCCGGGCTGATGGAAAGGCCTACAAAACCCAATGTGTGTGTGTGGGGGGGGGGAGGAAGGGGTATCTGTGTGTGTCTGTGTGTGTCTGTGTGTGTGCCTGTGTGTGTCTCTGTATGTGTCTGTGTTTATCTGTGT
>JAAGEH010000045.1:46443841-46497089 GCA_011751065.1 Lasiurus cinereus | reverse complement strand
AGGAGGAGGAGGAGGAGGAGGAGGAGGAGGAGGAGGAGGAGGAGGAGGAAGAAGAGGAGGAGGAGGAGGAGGAAGGGGTAGAAGGGGGAGGAGGATGAAAAGCTCTCTATTTCTGGTCAAAGGAGTAGAAAAAGGGGCTCCTAGGAGTTAAAGTGAGTGGAGCAAACCTAATTTTTTGTTGTTGTTTTGTCCATCCTTCACCCAGTTTCCTGGGCAAACCCTACAGCATCCGTGGCAGCAACAGCTGGACAGGCACCTAAAGCTCCAAAGAACAGGGTCGCCTCTCTGATTAGCAAATCTGTGGTCCCAAAAGTACAGAAGCCATCCCACTGCTTCTTCCCCTCTCTCCATTCCTGCTCTGCTTGCTCAGAGGCCGTTGTGCTAACACGCTTCCAATGATCAGAGCGCCACCAGTGTTTGAGGGTGTTCTGCAAACCATTGGAGGGTAGGCGCTGAATCACAGGACAGCATAGGGAATATGACTATAGTTCTGTACCTGGTATTAACTACGCATGGCCTCAGGTGGTACTAGCCTTATCGGGATGATCCCTTAGTAAGTTACAAAAATGTCTAGCTACTATGCATACACATGAAACTAATATAATAATGTATGTCAACTGTAATTGAAAATGTGAAATGATTTAAATTAAAAAAATAAAAAATTTTAAAAGTCAAGAAAAGAATTAAAGAAGAAAAGTGGAAACTACTTCTGTACTCAAGAAGAATGATTAAGCCGAAACCAGTTTGGCTCAGTGGATAGGGCATCTGCGGACTGAAAGGTCCTAGGTTCGATTCTGGTCAAGGGCATGTACCTTGGTTGCGGGCACGTCTCCAGTAGGGGCATGCAGGAGGCAGCTGATCGATGTCTCTCTCTCATCGATGTTTATAACTTTCTATCCCTCTCCCTTCCTCTCTGTAAAAAATCAATAAAAAATATTTTTAAAAAAAGAATGATTAAGACTATTTGGCATTTGTACTGAATGAACTATGTTTATGAACCTATGATGAAGTGAACATAATAAAAAAAGAACAGTTCAGAAACATCAAGATGTTAAATAAACAGTAGTTGTATTCAAGTATGTGGCTACAAATGAGCTGAAGATTCTATTTTTCTGTGTTCTAGAAATTCTATAATGAGAATGTTCTTTTGGCAAAAAAAGAAAAGTGTTTTATTTGGGAGGGAGGGAAGCCACTCTTCTACAGTATTTTGGTGGGAGGACAGTAGGTGGAACAATAGCAGCCTCCATGGCTGGTAATCCATTTGTATTTTGCTGGTGACTATATCTCTACCTCCTAGTACAGTGCCAGGTACACAATAGGAAAACCGGAAATGTTTGTTGGTGAATAAATGGATGGATGGATGGATGACATATTTGGAAATATTTAATACTTGAAATTTAAAAACACCTAGTGGAGAAATAAAGGAATTAAGTTTTATTCCAAACAGGAACTATGTGATGGAGACAAAGAAAAAAATTTGCATGATAGAGGGAGCTGTCAGCCTACTTCCTGTGGTTTAGGCTGAGGTTAAATACACAGAGCTCAAACCCGGGGCTACAGCAGCCAAACCACCTGTCCAAGACACAGGCTTGACGCTGATTCTGCACCTCGGCCACCCTGCTCCCACCCACTCTCCCTTCCCTCCAAGGCCATGAGGCGCTCTGAGGTTCCCAGGGGAAGTGGTGGGCAGCTGGCCGGCCAAGAAGACCTGGGGGCTTTCCCTCCAGGCTGTGTCCTTCCAGAGGCCAGCCCCAACACAGGGTAGTCACTGCCCTGAGGGCCTCTCTGGTTCTGGCAGGGGGAGGAGGGTCTGGGAGGCAGTGATTTACCATCGGAGATAGTATGTGTTAAAGTAACATAATTTGCCAAAAATGGTTTGGCTCAGTGGATAGAGCGTCAGCCTGCGGGCACGTACCTTGGTTGCTGGCACATCCCCAGTAGGAGGTGTGCAGGAGGCAACTGATGAATGTTTCTAACTCTCTATCCTCTCCCTTTCTCTCTGTAAAAAATCAATAAAATATATTTAAAAAATAAATAAAGTAACACAATTTATGTATTTTTTAGCACCCAACAGTAGCTGCTCCATTACACAGGGCCACTTAGGGTAGAAAGAAGTGGGGAGGGAGGGAGAGAGGGAAGGAAGGAGAGAGGGAGGGGATGAAACTGAGGCAGGATAGTAAGAAGCTAGGAAAATTCCTGGGCACGTGGAATGGGGAAACTGACAGGATAATTAAATAAGGCCAAACAGTTTGAACTACTGCCCGCCAGCCAGTGAATCGCAAGACCTTATCTTCCCCAACCAAAGTCACTGAGAACAAATACTTGATACCAGAGAACACATAGCTTAAATCACCATGGTCAGGGAGAGAGGACAGAGACCCAATCCATGTCATTTGTGCCAGCCAAACGCAAGGACGGATGAAGTTGGGGGAACACATAACAAGGTGCCTCTTCTCCAAGAGCAGGCTGGCAATCCCCTGGACGATGGAACAGCCAGGATAGAAGGTGCTGGTGTGCCTGGAGGGAGAGCCGGCCCACATCACGGGCTGGAAAGAAGAGAAGGCGGAAAGCAGGATTCCTAGTCAGTGAGCCAGGTGGTAAGGGATGGGGCTCCAGGCCATGGGGTCCAGCAAAAGCGCAGCTAGAATGACAAAAACCCAAACTACCCAATTAAAAAGCAAAACACAGACAAATGACCATCAAGCAACAAGGCGCTCCCCCTCACTAATCATTAGGAAAATGCAAATCAAAACCATAAGATATGCCGAAACCTGTTTGGCTCAGTGGATAGAGTGTCAGCCTGCTGACTGAAAGGTCCCAGGTTAGATTCTGGTCAAGGGCACGTGCCTTGGTTGAGGGCACATCCCCAGTGGGGGGCGTGCAGGAGGCAGCTGATCGATGTTTCTCATTAATGTTTCTATCTCTCTCCCTTTCGCTCTGTAAAAAATCAATAAAATATATATATTTTTTAAAAACACACAAGATACCACCTCATGCTCAGGAGAATGGTTGTGCTACTTTGAAAATAACAACAAAAAACCCAAATGTTATGTTACGCATTTTTTTTAAAATATATTTTATTGATTTTTTTTTTTTTAGAGAGGAAAGGAGAAGGATTAGAGAGTTAGAAACATCAGTGAGAGAGAACCATCAATCAGCTGCCTCCTACACACCTCCTAGTGGGAATGTGCCTGCAACCAAGATACATGTCCTTGACTGGAATCGAACCTGGGATCTTTCAGTCAGCAGGCCGACGCTCTATCCACTGAACCAAACCGGTTAGGGTATGTTATACGTATTTTCCACAATAAAAAAGTTGAAAATAAAAAGTATGACAGAAGGGAATACAGAAATTAAAAAAAAAATAGCCACAATCTAATCACTCAAATTCATTAAATATTAATGAACCCTCTTAAGGATGAATGGATTGCTGTGTTATTTCCCATTCTGCAGATAAAATAAAGTCTATTTAACCAATCCTCTATTACTGAACTTTTCCCCTCATCAGAGGATATGTTTTTATTGATTTGAGAGAGAGCGGGGGAAGAGAAAGGGAGAGAGAGAAACATCAATGTGAGAGAGAAACATCATGAGTTGCCTCCTCCACACGCCCTGACTGGGGATCAAACGCAAAATTGGGTATGTGCCCTGACCAGGAACCAAACCCACAACCCTTCAGTGCACAGGACGATGCTCCAACCAACGGAGCCACATTGGCCAAGGCCCATTACTGAACATTTTGATGGTTTCCAATTGTTTACTATTACACTGTTGTGATTAAATTTCATGTATATTTTTTAAGTTTTTCTATTTAGAAAAGGGGGGGAAATTAGGATGGGTGATAGGTCATCGAGAAGGTGGGTAGGGAGCACAGCCCCTGCTTGGAGAGGACCAGGGGCTCCTGGGAGCCAAGGTCACCAGCTTTTTAGGAAAGAGCAGAGCTGCCTTAGTTCAGGGTTCCACACACTTGACTGTGTCCACAGATCCGGGAAGAGTCTTCAGAGAAGGATGATTCCAGCCAGTAGGTTCAGGATGGGGCCTGGGTTCTGCAGGTCTAACAGGCTCACAGGGGTGGCTGATGCTGCAGAACCTCAGACCAGCCTTGAAGGCCCACTGGAGGCTGTGGCAACAGGACTGCTGGTGTTTCCCTCAGGATTTGGCCCAATGGTCTGTAAAGCTCCACCTTGTTTCTACCTCACACAGGCCAGCAAGGGAAGGGGGTTCAGTCCCTTTTGTGTAGGAGCCGAGAAGGGAGATGCAAGGGAGAAGCCGTGCATCCCAGGGGCCATCCTGGTGGTGGCAGCAGGAACCAAGTGAGAAACCTCTGAAGGGTCAGCTTCAGAGAAGACGGCTGGACGGGGGGCGGGGGGAGGGGGATTTCCCCATCTGGAGAGGGTGCGCTTTTTTAACTTTTCATTGTGAGAAGGTTCATTCATCCTCTTAAGTTGAGTAGCACAAAGACCAGCTTCAACAATTATCCACTCATGGCCATTTCCCCCAACTGTATGGACTCTTCTCAACAGATCATTTCATTCAGAAATATTTTATAACACATCTGCAAAATGTAAGTCCTCTCTTTAAAAACATACCTATTTTGTTTTCATAAAGGAGACAGATCTTTCTGGAAAGCCATGTAGGAATATTTGCTAAGATAATTTGTTACCAAATAACAAGGTTAATAAAAGAATGTGGCCAAAACCGGTTTGGCTCAGTGGATAGAGCTTCGGCCTGAGGACTGAAGGGTCCCAGGTTTAATTCCGGTCAAGGGCATGTGCCTTG
Source organism: Lasiurus cinereus (assembly GCA_011751065.1). Taxonomy (NCBI): domain Eukaryota; kingdom Metazoa; phylum Chordata; class Mammalia; order Chiroptera; family Vespertilionidae; genus Lasiurus; species Lasiurus cinereus. Next base: position 46,492,310 of record JAAGEH010000045.1, on the reverse strand, counting down.
GTTGCGGGCACATCACTAGTGGATGTTGTGCAGGAGGCAGCTGATTGATGTTTCTCTCTCATCGATGTTTCTAACTCCTACCCCTCTCCTTTCCTCTCTGTAAAAAATCAATAAAATATATTTTAAGAAGTATGTGTTAAATAACAGAATTATATTTCATTTTGATCAAATGAAAAATAAGCAGTGCCTAAATATTTTTTCAAAAGATGAATTTTAAGATATAGAAAACTGCTTGTGATATAAAATATTAAGTTAAAAAAGTCAGGTTGCAAAACAGTACAAGCCCCATGACTTTATTTTTATAAAACCATACCACATACAGCATATATGTTCACAGGAACCAAATTGGAATAAAATATTTCAAAAGACCCTGCCCCCATGTAGACACAAGATGGCCAGCAGGGGACGGCAGTTGGCAGGGACCAGGCCTGCAAGGGAGGGCAGTTGGGGGTGATCAAGCCTGCAGGGGAGGACAGTTAGGGGTGACCAGGCCGGCAGAGGGAAGTTGGGGGTGTCCAGGCCTACAGGGAAAGGCAGTTGGGGGGAACCCAGGCCTGAAAGGGAGGGCAGTTAGGGGCAAACAGGCTGGCAGGGGAGCAATTAGGCATCAATCAGGCTGGGAGGGGAGTAGTTAGGGGGTAATCAGGCTGGCATGCAGAAGTGGTTAGGGGCAATTAGGTAGGTGAGCAGTTGGGAGCCAGTATTTCTGTATTGTGAGAGGGGTCCCAGATTTGAGAGGGAGCAGGCTGGGCTGAAGGACATCCCTCCCCCACCCCCATGCACGAATTTCATGTACTGGGCCTCTAGTGATAATAATAAAAACATTGAAAGGAAAATAGTGGTGTTGCTTCATGAAAGGCCATTTCATCGGCAAGCGATAGTATGGGGTTCCTTAGCCTGTAGTACTTACCAGATAGCCCGTGGTTTCTTTCCTGGGTTTAGGGGTTGCCTCCTTCAGAGCCCCCAACCAGGTCCCTTTTCTTGGCTTCACTAGTTGGCTTGATTTGCCTCCAGCTGGCATTCCTTTCCCTCCAGCTTCCCTGGAATAGATTTCTTTAAGCACCCATGGGCCCGGGCCAGCAGCTTTTGGACTTAACTGATTTATTGGGCAATGACTTTACACAATCTTATCCCTCCCCTGCGTTATCCTGAGACTGCAAAGTCACATGCTGCCAATAGATGGCGCTGCCTTACACAAAAGCACTCTGCCCGAGGAATCTGAAGATGGCTTTGAGGGATCATTAAAATAGTAATTGCAGGAGAGGGCATGCTGACTGCATAGCACTGCTGCATAGAGGCATGGGGACAAATTTCCACCTACCGCTACTGTTGCCATCACAAGGATGGTCATTTCAATACCAAAAAATGTAGGAAGGCAAAAATCTCAGCATAAAGACAGTCCTTAAAATACAATGTTTCATTTTAAGAAAAACTCAATTGTGTGGCTCTTGTTCTTTTTATTTCACCTCAGGCCTGTGAAAACTTGAACCTAGATCAGCACCGGCCCTGGTCTAGACTCCAGGAACCCCTGCTCTAGCCAAGGATCCCCCAAGTTCAAATTTCTGTAAAAATTAATTTGCTTCAAATCGTGAATACCTTTGTGTTCCCAGTGTGCAGTGGGAGACATATGCTTCCCTCCACTCGCAGTTGAGCAGAGCAGCGAGCCTCTTTTAAGCAGAGTCATCTCTCTGCTTATTCTCCTTTGGTCTATTAAGTCAGAAAACTCACCATTTCACACCAGTGGCTTCCTGGTCCAGGCCTGCCTCACTCGCCAGGATCACATAAAAAACTACCTCTAACCCCCAACCAAAGCATGAAAGGGTGGGAGCTAGCTCTGCTAACCTCCAGCACTGGGCCAGCTTGCACCTCCACAGCTTTGCACGCGCAGCTCCCTCCACCTGCCGTGTTTGCCTGCCCTCTCACCTGCCTGGCGAAGGCCCGTCTCCTCCATCGAGTCAGCACAGTGTCATCTCCCCCGGGAGCCACCTCCTCTGCTCTCAAGGCACCTGCATGCAATGACCTGGGGCCCTCGTATTCTTCCTGTGATGCCAGGCTGCTGGGGCACCAATTGCTCAACGTGTACCCTCTCCAGGGCCTGACACAGAGACGGTGCCCCATGCATGGCTCCTTGCCGATTTATCGATGCTCCATACTGGCAAACCCACCCGTCAACTTTTTCGACAATCCTCCCTTAAGATCTTTTCAATAACCCTAGGATTTTCTAGCAAAAGCTAGCAGTCTGTTTTGGGTTTTTTTTTGTTTTTTAAGATTTTAATTTTTATTTCTTTTGTTAATGTTCTACCAAGGGTATTTTTTTCTATTGATGTTTAGAGTGGAAGGGAGGGGGAAAGACAGAGAGAGAGAGAAACATCAATTGGTTGCCTCCTGCAAGTGCCTTGACCTGGGGCCAGGGGTCAAACCTGCCACCAAGGTATGTGCCCTTGACTGGAATCGAACCTGGGACTCTCTAGTCCTGGGGCTGATGCTCTTAACTACTGAGCACCCAGCTAGGGCTAAGTGAGAAAAACAGCAGGAAATCCTGAGGCCTGGAAAGCTGTGTCTGGCAAGAAAAGTACATTGGGTTTCCTGATCCCCCGAAGGACCCCCAAATGCTTTCTGGAATGTATTATCTCTGCCATCATTTACCAAAATAACCCACAAAACTTTTTTTTTAAATAGTCAAAAATATCCATGATCTGTAAAATAGGAATGACTTTGTAGCAAAACAACAATTTTATTTTTTTTTTAAATAAGGGAGGCCCTAGCCAGTTCTCTCAGTGGATAGAGTAATGGTCTGTGGACTGAAGAGTCCCAGGTTAGATTCTGGTCAAGGGGCATGTACCTCAGTTGCAGACTGGATTCCTGGCTTTGGTCGGGACACTTGCAGGAGGCAACCAATTGATGTTTTTCTGTCTCTCTCCCTCCCTTCCACATTCTCTAAGTCAATGGAAAAATATCCTAGGGGAGGATTAAACAAAAAAAGAAAAAAGGAGCCCTAGCTAATTTGGTTCAGTGGATAGAGCATCAGCCCACAGACTGAGGGGTCTTGGGATTGATTCTGGTCAAGGGCATGTACTTTGGTTGCAGACTCGATACCCAGGTTGGAGCAGGCAACCAACTGATGTGTCTCTCTCATATCCATGTTTCTCTCTTCCCCCTTCCTTCTACTCTCCCTGAAAATAAATGGAAAAAATATGAAAATTAACAAAAGTAATAAGGGAAAATGTGAAAAGACAACCCTATTATACAGAGTTGTGGTCAGTGTATAATATAAGCTATTGATTGGTAGAGAAAGGCAAGAACATGGAGAAATAAAATGTATAATTAATACCATTTATTGAGTACTTACCATGATCTATGCACTAGGCACAATGTTCTATTCATATGACTTCAGTAACTTTCCTAAGATTAAACAGCTCAGAATGGAACCCAGGTCTAATAGCAATGCCCAAAGGTTACTTAATACTAACTTTTCCCTTTTATATTTGATTACATTTTAAAAATCTCAGTTAAACATAATTTAATTCCTTTCTTGGTGAATCTGAAGGCTCCAGAGCTCCCAAGCTTCAGGGCCCACCTCACAGACCAACCTGGGGCCAGACACACAAAGATCATCCTGAATGGCCTTTATTTTCAACAACCGAAGCCATCATCTCACCTTATTATTTACCTCTTTTCTTAAAATTCAGGAAATACGGTAAAGCTCAGAGGACTAATTGCTTTGATCTAGTCATTTCCTAAAACCAATGAGAAACAGGTTAATAATCTTTTTTAAATGGGCCAAGAGTAGTAATAGGTAACTCATAGGAAATGTAAGTGGTCTAAGTTTTTTTTAATGTTCATTCATTCATTCGAGAAATGCAGATTAAAACTAGAGAGACACATTTTTTCACCTATTGGACTGGCTAAAACCAGAAAGTTCCAGAAAAGCTCTCACACGCCGGTGGCTGTGACAACTGGAACCACCCCTTCTAAAGAGAGCAATTCAGCAAGATCCATCATTACTGCACACATTCTCTGACTCAGGAGTCCCATTTCTGGAAACTCATCCTTCAGTTGTAGGTGAAAAATAACCCACATATGCTATTTAGGCAGCAGTGGTTGCAATTGCAAAGGATTAGAAACCACCAAAATATCCCTTCATCAAAAGGGGCCTGGTTAAATAGATTATGGTATATCCATACACACATGCCACCCCAACCAAGAGCAGTGATGTTCTTTCAGTGGCTAGGAACTCTTCAAAATACAAGTGGAGGGGACACGCACACACGCACGAGAAACTGAGATCAGATCAGCTTATGAGGGTCGGGGGAGTGGGCAGCTGGGGTGGGAGACTTCACTGTATACTCTTTAGTTCCTTTTGAATTTTGAGCCATGTGAAATATCAGGTAGTCAGAAACACAAAATTAAGATTTTTATCCACATTGAAGCCTTGCTTGTTACTGAAGTTTCTGGCTTAGCCCCAGCTAACTCAGTTCCTGTACTCTCTCCTGCAGTATATCCTGCCTTACATGGCCTCAGCAGCAAAAACATGGGGACTGTGAGCCAGTGGGGGCTCTGCCCCTCTGCCAGTTCAGGAAAGGGAGAAACCCTTAGGTCCACCAGCCCTGCACTTCCTTCCTCTGCCCCCAGATGGCGCTCTGAGGCCTGCTGCTCTGGACAGACGGTGGTGGCCTCAGGCTGCTGACCGCGATGCAAAGACACAGGCAGGCACAAGTAAGTAACGTAAAATAGAAACTGCTTTTATTTCTCTGGAAGAAGCAGGTATCCATAGCTGGGGCAGCAACTTTGGCGACAGAGACTGGTGGGAAGACGGAACAGCACGGGGGGAGAGCTGGGTCAGAGGAAGCTCGAGTATCCCTCCAGGGAAGCTACCCTTTTGGTCTCCTTCCAACCCTGGGCTTTGGGCCCTGGTCCCTGCCAGAGAGCGACTGGCACCAATGCTCTGCTTCCTGGGCCACTTCAGGCTATTTCCAGGCACAAGATCCTAAGAGCAGCCAAGTCCCCAAACACTGTCTATATGGTGAGGCCACAGTTGCATCCTGTTCGACACCCCCGAACCCAGGGGCTCTCCAGAGAAGGGCCCAGCCGTGTGCTTGTCCACCTTTCAGTGTGGCCAACACATCCTCCCTGCCCAAGGTCAAGCCTGGCTTCCCCCTTGGCAGGACTTGGGGACGCACTCCAGCGGCAGCCCTAGCAGGGTGGATGCACCTAGAGGCACCTCAGCCGCAGGCCTGCTGAGGCCACCCCCACGCTAGCCTCCACAGGCAACTTCTTGCACCTTGGCCTGGCGCCCGTGGGCTGAACCGAAGTTGCTGGGATGGTGCTGGGTGAGGGAGGGGCAGGCAAGGCGGGGCTCCCAGCCTCCTGCTGCCTTAGCCTCGCTCTGCCAGTGGGTGTCCGCAGGTTCTCCGGGCCTGGGATGGGCATCTTCCCACCCTTGTCAGATGGACAGGCTCAAGTGATTCCTTCAGGGCAGATCTCCTGGCTCTCCAGACAGCTCAGCGCCTACAGGAGGAAAAACAACCAGAAAACCCTTCCATCAACAGTGGCCAGTGCAAAGAGCATGCCCAGTGCGGGAGTATGCCCAGTGCGGGAGGGCCTCTCTGTACCAGGCAAATTGGTTGAAAACTGGTAGTTCTAGGCAATAATTCTGGAACTTATCATCCTGGGATCCCTTTTTTCTTTACTTTAAAAACTAAAAATAAGAGGCCAGCAGGATTGTGTATTAAGAATATCCATGATGACAGGCACAGTAAAGCCTACATTTATTTGGATGCAAATTAGTAAGAATTCACTACTGGTGTCGTGTGTGCCTGACCCTGCTGTGAAGTGTGAGAGACGCACTCCTCATTAATTCTGCTCGTGTCTATGAGGCAGGCAGCGTCATCCCACCATAGATGAGCACCCTGAGAGATGGGGACGCATGTGTACGGTGGTGCTGTGGGAATGGGCACTCGGCTCCAACCCGGACTGTCTACGGCCACAGCCCAGCTGCTCTGACACCCCACGTCCCACCAGCGCCTCCCGGGATGATGCTGCGATTTACCCATTTCAACACTTTTTAACTTGACAAAACTTTCATGTATATATTTATGCTACATGTCATTGTATGTTATTTTTATAGCTATTGGTCTATTATATACACATATATTTACGGTTTTTTTACAGAAAAGTAATGGACGTTTTTGGTTACACATTCCTTTAAAAAGGCACTTAAACTCTAAATGTTACTTTGAACTATGAGGTGCAGAGATGGGAACTATCTATTTAAATCACTGGGTCCCGAACTGCTGCACGCTTCCCCCTCCTCCGTCACCCCTCTTCTCCCCGCCCCACCTCCAGTGGCTCAGGGTGCTGTGGGGCAGCTAGGAAAACAAGCCCCAGAAACCGGAGAGGCTCCAACGTCCTCTTTTAGTCATTGGTTCCCTTGAACCAGGCGGCTGAGTCTAAGTAAAGGCACTTAGGATAAGTGCTTTTACCCCGAACTACCTGGGTCTGGGATTGGGCCCAAGGTCCCTCCTCCAGCTGGGCAGCCCGTGTCCCCCCCGGCTGTGAGTGGGAACAGGAAGGTGACAGGGTGCGGGCTCACTCACTTGTGGTGGGCGGGGCCACAGGAGCCCAGAAGGTGGCAGCCGGCCTGCTCTAGGTTCCAGTCGAACATCTCCAGCACTTTGTGGCACTCGCCTCGCGGCCGCAGACCCAACCCAAAAAGCTGCTCCACCTGAGGGCAGAGGGTGGTGCATGGGACACACGGGGCCGAGGGGAACCAGACAAGGGTGGGGCAGAGGAGAACCAGAGGGGGCAGGGAGTGGGCGAGAGCAGCAGAGCCAGGCTTCAGGGTCCCTGAAAACCAGAGTGGGCGGGCGGTTGGTGGTACCTTCAGATACTGGGCAGCCCTTTGCACGTTCCAGCTGTGGCTCTGCAGGGCCGCCTGGCACTCCTCTGTGGTCACCCCATGCACCATGGCCTGCAGCTGGGCACACCCACCCCCGTTCAGGACCACTTGGGCCCATTCCTCCGGGCCCCTCAGGCTCCTGCGCCCCCCCCCCCCCCAACAGCCAGGCCCGACACTCACCATCTGGATCTTATCTGTTGGCCGTGCGGCCTCTGGCCCGTCCCCCGGGCAGCCCCTCTGTGACAGCCAAGCGGTGGCCCTCGGGGCCGGCGGCCGGACCCCTGGATTGCTGTTGTTGGTGGAGAAGTTGGCCTTGGGGTCTGGGGCGGCCTGGGGCATGGGCCGAACGGTGGCGGTGGGGGCAGCGGGGGCTGGAGTGCTGGGTGGGGGCAGCAGGGGCACAGGCACGGGGGTGGGCTCCTCGGGGCTCTGTGCCTCACGCAGGAAGCGCTGGTAGCGCTCCAGGTAGGGCGGGCGCTCAGGCAGCAGGTAGTAGTGGGTGCTGCTGACCTTCTTGCCGTCGCGGACGATGGGCAGGATGCAGGGCCCAGCCCGGGGGCCGGGGGCCTGGATCACCTGGGGTGTGGCGTACTTGGGGTCTGAGGCAAAGCTCTGGGTGGTGGGCATGGCCTTCCCAGGTGAGCTGGAGAGCCGGGGCGGCAGCGGGGAGCTGCCACGTGGCACTAGGGGGCTGGGGGTCCTTGATCCTTGAGGGGACAGGGGCTCCCGGGGAGGCACCCGGGGAGGGGAGGCGGGTCCAGGCCACCACCCCGTCTCCTCCTCACCCGAGGGGGCTGGAGACAGCTCACCGCGGGGGCGCGTGGGTCTGGGGGGGATAGGCACCCGGGGGGGCACCTGGGGCTTGTCGTCGCCCGTGGGGCTGGGGGAGAGGACCGGCACGCTGGCGGGGACCTGCAGCCTCAGCATGCACTCCTGCTGCAGAGCCTGGAAGATCTCTGCGGTCTGGGCCGAGCTGGGGGGCTTGCCGCCGCCCTGGGCGGGGAGGAACAGGTTATCCTCCAGGGGAGGCAGGAGCCGCGCCGGCTCAGGCACGAAGCCGTAATTCGTCTCCCCCTGGCCGGGCCCAGGGGAGACCCCTGCGCCCACCAGGGTGCCGTTGATGGAGCAGACTTCAAAGTCGTCCTCGTCTTGGGCCACGTCATCATAGGCGGGCGGCGGCGGCAAGGGGCGCGCATCCCAGTCCACCACAGGCGTGGGGTGCAGGGGCCGGGGCAGTGCCCGCGTGGGGCTCTGCGGTGGCGTCTTGTCCAGCAGGGAGCAGGCATCCATGGCCAGCTGTGCCAGCGAGGGTGTGCAGGGCCGGGGGGACGGGGCCGCCGGCTCCTCGCCGAAGTCGATGAGCGTGACCTCGGTGCCGCTGCCTCCGCGGCTGGTCTTGGTGCCCGACACCCGGGCCGAGGGCTTGGTCAGCCACAGCCCGCGGGGCAGGCCCGGCTTCCGCACCCCCAGCCTCTTGAAGTCGCCGGACAAGGGGTCTTGGTCCTCGCTCACGGGGTCGTAAGTCGGTTCTGCAAGGGACGGGAGGCCCGGACAGGGAGGCAGTGTCAGGCGGGGGGACAGAAAAGGCGGGGTGTGGGACGAAAGCCTAATGTCGCCCTCCCACTCCCCCGGAAATTGGTCCTCAGCTGCCAAATGCTCAGTGCACAGCTCCGTTCAGACAGGAGGGCAAAGCCTGCTCTGGACACCGTCAGCCCTCTACATGGACAGGTGAGCAAAGGACGCCCCCACCCACTGCCTCTGAGCCCAAATGCCCCTGCCCCTGGTTAGCAGCCCCTCTCCCTCCCCGTTACCACACACCATTAGTGCAGGCGGGGGGGGGGGGGCTACGGGCAACCTCCCATCGCTAAGAGCAACGGGAGCTCCTGGCCCACCATCAGAAAGCCCAGCAGCCTCTGCAGGTTGCAAAGGGAGTGAGGCAGGCCAGGCAGGTGGAGAGGCAGAGGTGGGCGCCAGGACACGCACCCCTGCTCCAGAAGCCCAGGCTTTTTTGGAAAGGGGAGGACGGGGGGCGGGGGGGGGTTGTTGAAAGGAGAGGCAGGCATCCCGGGCCAGGTCAGCAGCCAAAGCTCACGGCACACTCACTTCCCCTCCCACCCAGCCAGCCGCAGGGCTCTGTACCTTCCAGGAGAGGAGGAAGGAGAGGAGAGAGGGAGAGGGGGCGGGGGCCGAGGCGTCGAGAGCAGCCCCACTTACTCTGAGTGAAGATGGCAGGCTGAGGTGGGCGAGGTGGAGGCTCCCCTGCAGGAAGGGCCATGCAAAGAGTAGAGGGGGCAGAGCAGGACAGACAGAGGACAAGGGAGGAAGGCAGAGTCGGACGGAGAGCAGAGGGTGGAGAAAGAGAGAGAGAGCAGTGAATAGGGGCGCGTGAACGCAGAACTAAGAGCAATGGGAAGCAATGGGGCGGCAGGATGGGGGGCTGTTCCGGAACGACCGGCCCAGGATCCGGGGGGTGGATGAGGCTCCTGGCCAAGATGAAGCCTGTGGGGTGGTTTTGGCTCAGGAGAGGACAGGGGGATTAGCGTGTGTGAGGCAGGCCCGGCTCTGAGCATGGCGAGGAGGAGGGGGAAGAGAGCTCGGGCGGCCGATGCACCTCGGCGGATACAGCTGCCTCCCGTCTCCCACCCCACACCCAGCCGGAGCCAGGGACACGGCTGTGCCCTGCGGTGCTGACCCAGCCAACCCGAGCCAGGACAGCCAGCTCAGAGTTGACCTGAGAGGATGGTGCCCCTGGGCAGCCAATGAACTCGGGGACGCCAGGAAGGGGGGGGGCTCTTACTTTTCACCCTTCCCAGGTGCTGGGGGGGGCGGGAGGCGCTCAGTTCCACACTCAGCAGGTCGGGAGGGTCCATAGGGTTTCCCAGATACAATCTGTGGAGAGAGCCCGGGGTCAGAGGGCGCCGGCGTGGAGTGGTGGTAGCGAGAACACCTCTCGGGGAGCTCCCGGGGCCGGCTCCTGGCGTCAGGCGTCCAGGGCCCACCTCCACGAAGTCCTGCAGGCAGGGGTCTGGGGCACAGGAATCTGGCTCCCAGCAGCTCCCTTCGGGAGAGCCGAGCTGTACCCAGGAGAGGGAGTTGTGGAGAGGGCAGGGAAAGGACTCCTGGCTGCAAGTCAAACGTCTAGGACTGTCGGGGCTCCAAAAACACCCTACAAGGGCAGAGCTGGCCCTCTGCAACCCCCACAGCACCCCAACCCACACCCAGCCGCCACCTGCTGGCACACTTTCTTCTCCCCTGCCAGGCCCGGAGGCATCCGGCTACACTCCCCGGTCAGGGTGGGCAGGAGACATCCTTCTGCCCCACTGCCAGGGGCGGGGCCAGCGCCCGGCTCCCAGTTCACCCTCACCCCTGTGCCGACTGTCAGGATCTGGGACTTAGTCACCGCGGCTGATTAAAGCCTGGAGGAATGGGGCTGGGCTGGCCACGGCACGCCAGGAGCAGGGCAGAGGGCACCCGTCCTTCTTTGGGAGGGTGCCTGTGCTCCTGCCCCACTCTCTCAGGCCCTCACCTGGCTCCTGTGAGCCAGACACACACACACACACACACGCAAGCTCAGTGTTCTGGTGTGGGGAGCATGGGAGGGAGCATGGAGGCGAAGGGTCTGGCCGCCACGTCCCTCGGGGGAGTGCCCTGTCCGCAGTCAGGGGAGCGAGGGCTGCTGAGAGGGGCCTGGAAGTCCCCGGGCAGCAGAGGCTGGAGCCCGGGTAGGAGGAGCTTCTCGGGGAGCCCTGGGGTGCAGCCCCCAGGAAGTGACTAATTCTGCTCCTCTCTGCTTCCCCAGATGCCCCCAGGGACCTCCTCCCTTCACGTCAAGGAGACGCACCCCCTCCCCCCAGGCGGAGTGAGCAGGCAGGAGAGCACTGAGCTGCTGCCTAACAGGAGCTCTGCAGTCTGGCCCCCGGAGCCCCCTGGGCCGCGCCCCTGGGCCCGACCGGTACTCACTCGTCGATCTTGTCGGGGAAGCCCCAGCAGTGGCGGGGGTCACTGTCGCCATGCCCCGTGTGAATGAAGCTGTTCTGCAGGGGCTGGCTGATGTCCTGGGCTGACAGGCCAGCCACGGAGGTCACCACGTTTCGGGGGAAGGGCCCCACACAAAGTGTCCGTGTGTTCTGCCCGCGCCACCAGTAATTCTCAGCCCTGCCCAAAAGAGATGACATGGTCAGCACCAGGGAGCAGGTGGCGGGGGGCGGGGGGGGGACGGCCGAGGAGCAGGACCCCTCCCACACCCAGCTCTTCAGTGGGGCCATCGCACCCCGTGGGCAGGGGAGACGGGAAGGCGCAGGTCCAGGACCGGGCTGGTCCGCCATCGGCCGGCCTCCTCCCGGCAGCCCCCCAGGACCGCACCCCAGCGCGGGGGCCTGGCTGTTTGCACACAGCCTTACTCTAAGCTGCCTGCCTCGGTGAGTCACCCAGCTCTTCCTAACCTTACAATCACGAAACAGGTTCAAACAAGTGACCCGACCTGCCTGCTGCTACCAGAAAGATGGCAGAAGAAGACCCAGGATTCCAACCCAATTGGTGGTCAGAAAAGACAGAGCCCTTCTCCCAGCTGCGTCGCTTCGCCTGCCTCCCCCCCCACTCACCCCCAACCAGGCCTGGGCTCCGAGCCTTTTCTTGCCACCCCGTTTCACGCTGGAGCCCAGTACCAAGAGCTCTGCGCTTCAGGGGCCCAAGGGCAACCCACACTTCGCCTCACCCCGTTGACAGGTCTCCAGGGCCGTCCACCAGCTCCTGGCTGGATCGGGGGACCTTCCCCCTTGCCCCATCCTCCTCCCAGGACACAGAAAGGAGCCCAGCCTCCCAGGGTGGCTGGACCACAGCACCTGGCTCTGACCTCAGACACAAAACCTGGTAGGCAGCCTAAGCCTCCTGCGGGGGGTCGGAGTGGGGTGGGGGGCAGCCAGAGAACAGAGTGCCCTCCTGGGACACTTCAAACACCAAAAAGCCACAAACCCTAAGGCTCCCACCTCTGCTGCTGGGACCGCCCGCCCCGAGGACGTGGCAGAATCGGGGCTAAGGCAGAGGTGGTGACAGCGCACGCTGCGGGGGTGCACACGTGCGGCACCCAGTTGCACGCTCTCGCTGTCAGCCCCCACCCATACGCCACCTGTCCACGCCAGGGGTGAGGAGCAAGGTCTCCTCCAAACTGCAGCTAGGAGGCCGGAGCACCTGGACCTCCTCTGGGAGGGGAGGCGCCCCACGGGGGGGGCGGCGGCAGCCCCACGCGGCGTTTCCCAGAGACCCGCAGTCGAATCCTGTAAGGGTAACAGTCCCCGGAGAGCCGAGCGGGGAGCTGAGGGACAGCAGCCCAGCCTCCTTGTACACAAGCCATGGACGGGCCCACCACAGACACGGCACCCTGTGATTACCACCCTGCCCGCCGGGCGGGGAGGGCAGGGAAGGAAGGAAGGAGCAAGGACAACACCCGGGAAGGAAGAGAGCCCATCCGAAAATAGCAGGGCCACTCCGAGGAGAAAAGCGCTCCCCACCCAGGGCCGAGGGAGGGTGAGGGCGCCCGTGAAGAGGGCGGGAGGCGTGTCTGGCACTGAGGACCCTGCTGCTGCTCTCCCCAACACTCACTGGCTCCCGGGCTCTGCGGACCCCTCCACAGGACTGCCTTAGCCACCAGCCCCAGGGCGGGACGCTGGACTCTGCTCCACACGCCTCGTCGTCGGAGGCCCTCATATTCGGGGCGAGAAGCGCAGGAGGCAGAGATGCAGTGCGGAGCGCACGCCCTCCCGTGTGGGCCTGCGCAAAGCCTGACTGGCAGGAGGCACTCGCCGCTTCTCTCCTTTGCCAACGAGCCACGCTCCTTCACAGGAGCCTCATGTGGACTCACTTCGGAGAGCAAGGTGGGATGCCAACCCACTTCCCTTCGTTACAGGGATGGTGGGGTGAGAGCCCCATGCCTGATGGGCGTCCTGAGACCTCTCAAAAACATCTTGTTCCTAGGAGAGGAAATCAGAGTGTGAGTGTGAGTGTGCATGTGTGTGTGTGAGTGTGCATGTGAGTGTGTGTGTGAATGTGAGTTTGTATGTGTGTGTGTTTGAGTATGCAAGTGTGTGTGTTTATGAGTGTGCATGTGTGTGACTGTATGAGTGTGTATGTTTATGAGTGTGCGTGTGCATGTGAGTATGAGTGTGTTTGAATGCGTGAGTGTTTGTGTATGTGTGAGTGTGCATGCATGTGTATGAGTGTGTGTGTATGTGAGTGTGTGTGTGTGTGTGTGTGTGTGTATGTGAGTGAGTGTGTGAGTGTGTATGGGTGTATGTGAAAGAGGCCCCTTGGAAATTGCACCCAAACACATCACCTGACAAGACTCAAATGCACCTCCTGAGACAGCCAATGAGTGGTTGGCCAATGCTGCGTCACACTGTCCACGTCTCCCCTGAGGCTCAGTGGGCTGAGGTACCAGCAGCCCAGAGAGGACCACGCCCAGTGCTCCCCACCAGCCTGCTCTGGCCACACCCTCCCTTCCCCTGCCACCAACAGGCCAGAGTCTCCACGGCAACAAGAAGACCAGGCCCACCATGCCCTCAGCCACTGTTACAAAGACAGACACAGAGGGAATCCCTAGGGGAGTGAGAAAAGGTCCCAGTACCTCCAGCAAGAACTTTCTACTTCCTGCTTCCTGTCAGTGTCCTGGGACAAGCAAAATGTGCAACAGCACCTAGGAAACACAGGTCTGGCTACAGTGGCCCCAGCCCCATTGGGAACCAGCCTCTGAAATCCCAGCCTCTATCCCAGTCCTGGCCTAAGGTAATCCAGAAATGGCTGACAAATGTTTATGCATTCAAACCCACCCCACCCACTTCTCTCTGATGTCCCAGGAGCCCCTGCCCTCCTGGGAACACAGACCTTGCCTCCCCCTGCCCCACATACTAAAGGAATCAGAGGCTCCAGGGACGAGGCCAGGCCAGGGACCTGCAGGACTTCAAAGCCTTGTCCCTGTTTTCCATTCTGTAAACACAGAAAAGTGCCACCAGCCATCCCAGCCTCCAAATAAAAACACTCAAAAAAGAACAGGCACTGCCTGCCCATTCTAGACCAAGGCCCACAAGCGTGGTTCACACATCGAGGTGTCTCTTTGCCTACTGCCCGGTACCCCGAGAAGCACTGAACCTACATAGAGAACCAGAGCCGAGGACAAGGGGGTTCCCAGACTCCGGACTAGGAAGCAAATACTGGAGATAGCTTCTGGCGGACTAATTCAAGACCGAAAGAAGAGGCCAGATACGGAGAGAGCCGGGAGGCAGGCTAACAGGAGGCAGAGAAACAGCCAGCAGCCCACAGGTACAAACACAGACCCAAAGGGACACCCAGGAACAGAGAGCCCATCCGTGGGATACAAAGAGACAGAGCGGCCCAACAGAGACCCGGGCACTGAGAAAACACGGGGTGGAGCTGACGCTCTGGTACCACTGCCGTACAGGCCCACTCCCCAAAGCCCCGCCGGCTGTTATGGCCTCCCACCCCTCACCTCCCACCTCCGAGAAGTTCCAGGCACCAAGGGCAGGCACGGCGGTCCACATCACTGGTGCCGGGAGGAAGAGCCTGCTTCGAGCCCACGCTGGCAGGCAGGCAGCAGGGAGTCTGTGACAGAGGCAGGGCAGGGCAGCCTCCTGGGCGGAGCTGTCCCCTCCTTCCCCCTCCCCCGCCCCCCTTCCCTCCCTTGCTCCAGAGGTGACCCGGGTGCCAGCCAAAGAGACACACGCCTTAGAAACACAAGGAGCTTCTGAGTCACCCCTGAGGAACACTGGGCCTGGCACACAGAACCCCCACGGAGAGCAGGGACGGGGCAAGTGAGGACTTGGGGACTGCGGGGCACAGAGCGGCAGGGTCCTGGGTTCCCAGAGGTGGGAACGGTCATAGGCCCAGACTTCTGGCTTCCGAACTGCCACGTACCTCCAGAGAGGCCCTCACCCTCACCTTCCTATTTCCAGAACGTTCCCCCAAAGGCCAGGCCTGCAGTCCCTCTCCTGGCCCCTCAGCTCCAAACCACGGACTAAGTTCCTTGCTGTCCCTCAGGCCTCCATCCTAGAAGCGCTCTGCTTTTGTCCGCTGGGAATAATTCCTGCTCCCAGACACTGTGCCCAAAGCGATGGGAGCCTGGCCGAGGACGAGGGGCTGGGGCCACGGCAGGTGCCGACCACGCTCCTCCACCACCAGCCTGGGTCCCAGCACCGACTCCATCACGGACGCAGCCCAGAGGCTCTGCCCTGTCACCAACCCCCACGTGGCACAAGGTTTAACCAAAGGCCCCAACGCCCCAAGCCTGAGGTCCCGGTGGAAAGGGCTCTGTGGGGAACAGCCTCGGCCCCCATCCCTGCCTGCCTGAATCCGGGGAGCTGGGACCACAGGGCATTCCCTCTCCCTCCTTCCCTCCCTTCCTGGCCCTCCATGCCCACCACCTACTACAAAGGCACCTCAGGCTTGCCCTGCCCCAACCAGTTCCTCAGACACCCCAGGCTCAGATAACAGAGGTCGGGTGAGCGGCGGGTGGAGCTCCAGGCAGGCGCCTGCGGGGGCTGCTGGTCCGAGATGTGACTCAGAAGACGCTGCTCACAGGCAGGGAGACATGCTGCCAGGAGTGAAGGGGACGGCAGGCTCAGGAACAGAGGCCCTGAGCGGGGAGCCTGAGGACCGGGGCCAGGGTGAGAGGCCCAGCAGAGGACAGAGGGGAGCCCTGGGAGCAGCAGCGGGGCTCGAGGCGGAGGATGGAGGCTGCTAGGATGGGCGTGGGGCTGCCTTGGGGTTCTGAAATGCACCCCGTTGTGTAGTTAAAAGTCCTTGTCGTGCCCCACCTGGGTGGCTCTGTTGGGTGGAGCGTCGTTCCATTCACCAAGAAGGCTGTGGGGTCGATCGTGGCACATACCCAAATTGTAGGGGTGATCCCCAGTTGGGGCAGGTGTGGGAGGCAGCTGTTGGATGTTTTCCTCTCACAGCGATGTTTCTCTCCCTCTCTCCATTCCTCTCTCTCCAAAAGCAACGAGCATATTCCCTGGGTGAGAATTAAAGGAAAAAAAGAGTTCTTATCCTGGGAGGAGGGGGGAAGGGAAGGGGAGGATTAGAGGAGGAATGTTTAGGAGTTCCAGAGGCTCCAGGTGTGGCCCTGAGGCCTGGCTGCCTCACCACCATGGCACTTTGGCCCTGACCCACACAGCCAAGGCTGCAGCCGAGTGGGAAAAGGGTGACGGAGGCGGACTTCGCAGGGGACATCCCTCTGAGCAGTGTACCTGCAGACTTAACCCCCAGCACTCAGATGCAAACCCAGCCCTGTCCTCCCTGCCGTGGCCCCACTCACGCCTACCACGGCCTGCGTACTGCCAAGAGGACCATGGAAGCAGGACCCTGGAGAACCTCCTGGCCTGCGGGACCTCCACCCTGCACCCTTCAAGGTAGCGCAGGGGCAGCCTGGGCTTCCTACCTCCCCTCGATGACGGTGATGACATCGTTCATCTGGATGTGCAGCTTGTCTGGTTCCTCAAAGTCCTGAAGGGCCCGCATGTCCGTGGGCTGGGCCTGAGGGTAGAGACAGGTCAGTCCCCACTCTGGGACTGACCTGTGCCTGGATAGCCCAGAACCCGCCGGCAGACCTGCCCTTACTTCCAGCAGGAAGTCCCTCAGGGCCACAAAGGTGGGTCTGTCCTCTGGCTTGTGAGCCCAGCACTGGACCATGACATTGTAGATGTCTTGGGGGCAGTCCTCAGGCCGGGGAAGACGCTCTCCTTCCTTGTCGATCTTATGCAGGATCTGGAGAGGGGGTGCAGTTGGGGTGTAAGCAGTGCACCCAGCTCTTCACTTCCCACCCTCCCTCCAGCCCACGGGACAACTGGAGCTTTGGGCTGCCATGCCCGTACCCCAGGGAGGAGGTCTGCCTCTTCTGGGGGCAGAGTCTACCCACTAGGGCCTCACTTTTATCCCCAGGCCCGGGGCCTCTGAACAGGTGGCTGTGGCAAGGACTAAGAATGGGAGCAAGCCCCAGCTGTCCCTCTTCTGACCTCTTGGGGCCCTTCTCTTTGCTCAGCTTTCTGGGCGGTCACACAGACATAGAGTCTGGGGGACAGGACTTCAGCAGGTAAAAGCCAGTTCTAACAGGGCCAGGTGGGGAGCCAGGAATCAAATCAACCCCCTCCCACCCTACAGGGAGCACAGCCCCAGCCCCTCACCTGACTGCCATTAAGGCCAATCCAGGGCTCCTGACCATAGGTGAACATCTCCCACAATGTTACCCCAAACATCCAGGTGTCGCTGGCATGGGAGAAGGTGCGTGTCTTCAGGCTCTCGGGGGCACACCTGGCAAAGGCAGGGGTCAAACAGAGGCCTCTCTGAGCATCCCCACCCACATCAGCCCCAATGGACATAAGATGTTCACTCAACAAATATGTTGCTGCCCATGTACTAGGCTCAACAGCAGGTACTAGAGACGTGGTATGAGGAGGAAGGGCAGGGCGTCTTGACTATGGGATACGCAGACTTGCAGAAAATAATGAATGCTCAGGTCTTTTACCCACATGCGGCCTCCAGAGGGAAGAGGGTGGAGCTGCCAGGTCAGGAGAGCAGGGAAAGGAATACAGTCAAAGGCTCTAGGAGGAGCAGAGGGAGGGGGACAGAGCTCAGGCTGTTTTAGAACTGTGGTGGGAGGATGACAGTTTCCAGATTTGGGGCAGGATCCTAGCATTCGGGTCATTTCAGCAGGAAGGTGTGGGTGGGAAATCTGGACAGGGCCTGGGGAAGAACACAAATGAGTGAAAACAGTCACACCAGCTTCACACATCCACATGCTCGCTGGGATGCCCTCTGGCTGCGCAGGACAAACACCCCTGCAACCAGGCTGGCAAAGGGAATTCTAGCAGCACCGAGGCACAGAGTGAGGAGGAAGCCATTCTGGATGAAGAATCAGAGGATCGCCCAGGGGACTGGAGAACTAACCCTGTCACCCAAAGGGGTGGAGCCAGAGAAGGTCACTCTAAGCCTTCTATTTCTCATCTGTGAAATGGGAATAATAATAATGTGCTCACTTCACAGAGCTGTTCCAAGGGGGCTGCATAAAAATAGGTGACCTTGCCCTAAACAGTTTGGCTCAGTGGATAGAGCATCGGCCTGCGGACTCCAGGGTCCCAGGTTCGATTCCGGTCAAGGGCATGTATCTTGGTTGCAGACACATTCTCAGGAGGGGGTGTGCAGCAGGCAGATGATTGATGTTTCTCTCTCATCAATGTTTCTAACTCTCTCTCCCTCTCCCTTCCTCTCTGTAAAAAAAAAAAAAATCAATATATTTTTTTTAAAAATAGGTGACCTTGTAATTACCATCCAAACCAGGATGCTCGGGTATGAAAGGGGGTGCTATCAATTACTCCAGGACAACAGGCACAGCCTAGGATGCATGATTCCCTAGGTATAAAGTCCATTACTAAGTAGGGTGACTGTACATCCTGAATGGGATTAGAAGGGTTTTCCAGCCAGCTGAATTAGACCGACTCCTTCCCCCTCAAAGCAGGGAGACTAAGCTTCGTGGGGTGCCTTTGACACCAGAGGACCACACTGGTCTCAGCACAGGACTGGCTCACACAGGGGCCAGGGCGGGGCCAAGGTGAACATCCCTGCTCACGGAGGACAATGTCTAGCCTGGTCTGGCCCTGCCTTCCACTAGCTCTACCTGGAACAGGCTTACCAACCAGTCTTGACCTGGCTAACCTCTAATATCTTAGGAGCTTCATACTGAGTTCTCCAGAAAGCCCTTATGATCCCCACAACACTTATCTCTGTGTTCCAGTGCCTGGCACATGAAAATTCCTGAATGAATGAGTGAATGAATGGGCCTACAAGGACACCCCAGGCCCAGAAGAGACAAGGGTTATTGTGGGTATAAAGGACCCAGATACTCTGGAGCCTCGGTGTGCGGGGACCAGGGTGGGGTGGGTGGGACCCGGGCGCTGTGAGCTGGCAGCGCCTGCCCCTCACCAGGCAAAGGGCACCTTGCGATGCTCCTGCATGACATAGTGGTCGTCATTCTGGGGTAGTGCTCGCATCAGCCCGAAGTCCCCGATCTTGACCAGGTCGCGCGTGGCCAGCAGCAGATTGCGGGCGGCCAGGTCACGGTGAATAAAGCGCTTGGATTCCAGGTAGCCCATGCCCTCGGCCACCTGCACAGCGTAGCGGCTCAGCGTACCCAGAAGGAAGTGGCCCTGGTGCTTGCGAAGCCGGTCCAACAAGGATCCCAGAGGTGCCAGCTCTGTCACCTGAGGCCACAGAGAAGCTGGGAGGAGTAAGTGTGGCCGAGCCCTGCCCCTCCCTCAGCCTCCTGCCAGAGCCACGCTCAGTATGCTCCTTCCTGGCCTGGCCTCTTGAAGCATTCAAACCCACCCCACCCACTTCTCTCGGGGGTCCCAGGAGCCCCTGACCTCGAGGAGCAACACAGACCTTGCCTCCCTCTGCCCCACGTACTAAAGGAATCAGAGGCTCTGTCACCTGTGAGTGTGGGTGAGTGTGGAGTCCTACAGCTGCCCCTGCCTCTCTCTCCAGGCAATGTGGGAAACTGAGGCCCAGAGAAGCAACCCGAAGAGGCTCATGTTAGAAATCCCCAAGATTACACGCTAGGACCAGCTCCTCCCACAGATGTTACTCTGCCAGTGAATACAAACAAAATGCAGAGGTGGACTGGGCTCCACAGGACACGGCCAGTCCCAGGCTAGGCCCCTGCGAGCCCCTTTGCCACATCAGGTGGGGGTCCAAAGCAGGATCTGGGGGGGGGATCTCTGACCTGAGTCAGGATGGGAGTCACCACAACCCAGGCAGGAGAAGGGGCGGACCTGGGGCCCGGAGACCACAGCCAACTCACCATCTTCATGGGTGGCGTGAGCACCACACCATAGAGGCGGATGAGGTTTCGGTGGTCCAGCGAATGCATGGCGTTGACTTCCCGGATGAAGTCGTCCATGGCCTCTGGCTGGCTCAGCACATCAGGCTTCAGGCACTTCACGGCCACACTCACCTGCCCAGAGCGGAGGTTGCACGGAGTCAGGACAGGCCCGAGCCCCCAGCATCCCGGCTTCAGATCTGCTCCTCAGGGTGGGTGAGCATGGCACAGGTGCCCTGGCCTGGCTGGGGAAGGGCAGCTGGCTAACACCTCAGGGCCATTCTCGGGGCCTCCCTTGCCTGAGGGAATGCCCAGATTAAAGATAACCAGTGTGATGACAGGATATTACAATGTTATAAAACACTAAAAGTGGCTTTGGTGTAGGAGAAAAATGCTTTCAATGTAATGCCAAACCACTCATCTATGGTGACATAAGTCGGAACAGTGGCTGTCCCTGGAGGAAGGAGACACACAGCACAGAGGCAGGAAGGAGGCCCCGGTGGCGGCGGGAAATGCCGGGGGCGTGGTTACCTGCATCGGTACACAGGTGAAAATTCACTGAGCCGGACACTCAAGAGCGGCACATTTTATTATATACATGCTGTTGATCTACTGATCCCTCTGGAGGGTGGAGGGGGGAGAGATTGTAAATAAAATACCAAGAGAAAGGGCAAGATTTTAGAAGTTGTATTTAAAATCTGCATCTTAACTAAATTCAACAAAATCACTGCTTCCTGACTGGTGAAAGTACAGCAATTCCCCCCCTTGTTTTTAAAACCGTTTCTGAACTTTTATAATAAGTAAGGTGTTTGTGTAATTTTAAAAAGAAACAGCTGTGTCTGGTTAAACCTGGGTGTGGAATCCCGGGCAAGAACTCTGCGACCTGTCCCCACCCCCTTCACATCCTGGCTGAGGGGACAGAGCCACTCTGAGGGCAGAGTGGGGTCTCTGCCGGTCTCCTAGGGGGCCTGCCTCCTTGCTACACCCCACAGACCTGGACAGCTCACCGTCTTCCCGGAGGGGGCGTCCCACTCGCCCCTGCGCACCACGCCGAAGGAGCCATCTCCGAGCTTCTCGAAGAGACGCAGGTCCTTCTCCCCAATGAGGCAGGTGAGGCTCTGCAGGGGCCCCTCCCCTGCTGAGCCACCAGGGGCGGGCGAGGTCTTCGGGAAGGTGCTCTGAGAGTGATGAGGGGGGAACTCAGCCTCCAGCCGCTTTCCACTGAACACCTGTTTGAGGGCAGCCAGAGGCCAGATGGAACTCTGAGGCCACAGTCCTGTCCCAGCCAGACCTCACGCAGCCTCCAGATAGGTCCTGACTTTGCCCATCTGCTGGGGGCAGCCTGGTTAGAGGGCCGAGCCCCCTCCTGACCACACCCCCAAGACAGGAACCCAGAGCTTCAGTGTGGCCTCAGGGTGCGTGTGTGGCAGAAATGGACTGACAGGCATGTAGCTTGTGGCTACTGTGCCTCCCCCCCCCCCATTCCCCCCGCCAGCTGGGGGACCTGGGGCAGCCCAAAGCTACTCTAGGCACCACCTTCTACCCCATCCATCCTTTTCTGCACCTCCTACCCTGAAGAGACTCCCGGCCCTAACCAGAGCAGATGGGTAGGAGCCTAAGGGGCCTGCCACAAACACCTCTCTGTCCATTTTTAGCCTTGGCCCCTTCTCTGGGCTGCCCATTTGGTGCTGTCTGTCTCCACCCTCCCCGGGGAGCCGGCTGCCCTTCTTCCTGCCAGAGCAGAGGATAATTTGAGCCTGAGGTTAGACTGTGAGTGTGTGTGGGGTGCAGATGAAGCAAGGCCTTGCTGGGGAAGGGCCTGGGAAGACAGCTGGGTTTCTGGAGGGGCGCCTAGAGCTGAGGGCTGAGAGAGAAGGGAGATGAGAAAGAACTCTGCAGCCTAAGCTGGATAGGGAAGAGGACAAAGGTCAGGGGACAGGAGGAAGGAGGCCCTGAGTGTCAGAGCTGGCCTGTCAGTTGGATTTGGCCACCCCTACAAAGCCTTGGCTTCAGACTGCAGAGTCTACCCAGCTGAGCCCCTGCCCCCAAAACTGGAGGAGTCTTATCTGTACGGACAGGCTACAATCTGAGAGCCTCTTCTGGCTGCGGCTCTGTCCTTCCTCCCAGTAACTAGAATCCCTGACGCTTGCAAACCATGTTCAGCTGACAGGACCGTGCACACAGCCGGTGAGTGAGGTGAGCTGGCCAAGTGTGGCAGCACCGTCTTACTGAAGACATGCCTCACGCCTCAAGTCTGGAGAGGTTCAATGACCGGTCCGGATCCTCCTGCGATCCATGGTGGTTCCAAGACCCCGGAAACCTGGCACACTGCACAGCTTTTCCCTCCTGCCTTCACCCGCCCCAACATGCTCATTCTTCCCTAAAACCTGGGCAAAGGACCAGGACAGTGTCCCCAGAAAAAGGCCACAGGATCCCAAGAGACAGCCCCTTTGCCAGATCGTAGCCAGGAAATCTCTGCTGTCCAATCCAGTCCAACTGCGCTGCCCTGCCTGCCCCCCACCCCAGCCCGAGGCCAGAAGTGGGGAGGGAAGGCCCTGGCTGTTTCATTTCCTCCCTCATTGTCTTCCAGACAATGGGCAACGTTCCACTGAGTCAGACCAGGGACTCACCACTCCGAAGACCCAAATTAGGACAAAGGAGGGGGGAAGGGGGGAGCCTGTGGGGAAAGAAGCTGTCAGCAAAGCCAAATGACCAGAGGAACCCTCCACAGACTAAGGAGAGTGGGGAAGAAGGAAGCAAAGCAAAGATGTCCTGGGTTCAGACCCCGGGCGTGACACCAGCCCCAATACTCAGACAGAACAAGGGCTCAAGTTACAGTGTACTTATCAACCAGTGCCTGTTCCAGGCCCAGCACAGCGCACAGGGGGAGCGGATGCGAAGCCATGGCTGTACACAGGCTGCTCATGTGCTATCTCTAGCGGAGACAGACACTTAGCCAGGCAGCTCCACAAGTGCCCTGCCCGATAAGATCCTGCAGGAGGGAGGTCTGTACAAAGTGTGAGATTAAACTGCCCAGGAATGGGGGAAGTTTCCCTGGACTGACATCAGAGTGGGGCCCCATGAGGCTGCTCCAGCCCGTCTCTCTCCTCGCCCACCTACCTTGCTCATCCAGGACTTGCGCTTGCACATGGCCTTTCTCCTCTTCACAGCCTCCCACAGCCGCCGCTGGCCTGCAGGGGGGACAGGGAACCCAGTGTTATTAAGGTTCACGTCCCCCCTCCCCTCCAGAGGCTGCTGCCCACTGCAGGCTCCCTCTGTCTCTCGTGGTGAGTCCACCACTAGATACTGCCCAGCACAATGAAACCAAGGAAACAAACCATCCCAACCAACCAAGGACTGCAATTATTAGATGATCCTGCATTCCATTTCTAGACAGTGTTTCTTGAATTGCATGCAGGTATCTAACCACCAACATTGAACAGTAGTTCTCTGTTCCAATTTTCAAGAGCAAAGGAAATCAAGGTAATAGAATTTTCCCAATTTTGAGTCTTTCTCCCATAAAATTTTATTATGTGACTGGCATCAGACACCAACTATCCAGGCCAAAAGTAGCAGAAGTCAATGTCTAATTCAGCACACTATTACTTATTTGGCTACTTTAAGTTGAATGCCCAAGTAAGTGTCTATGTCCTGTAAGGAATACCATGCGTTCTATATGCTGCAACCGCTACTTTTAGGATCAACACGTCCCTATTGAGCAGATCTTTGTGAGAGAGAGAGAGAAAGAAAGACAGAATCAAGAGAAAATCTGCAAACCATCTGAGGGTTTTTATCTTCTCTTCTTCATACAAATCTCTGGATACTGAACCTTGGTGTTCAAAATGGTGAATAGAACAGACTCAATTCTATAGGTATAAAGGCAGAGAAGACGGAAGAAATACATCCTACAACTGAACAAACCATAGGGGCGGTAGTTAGTGCTGAGTAGCCAGAGCTTTAAGGAAGACTCCTCAGAGTCCCATTCACTTTTACAAGTGCACACTGTTCTCATGCGTTGACTGTGTGCGGCATCTACTGAGGCCCCTCCACCCCACCCGGGGGCTCTTGGACAGGCAAGGAGGGTTCTCAGCTATGCCACTCCATGCATGCAATGAAGGGAGGAAGACTCTTCCATGTGCTTGGCAATCCTGAGGACCGAGGAGGCCAACGGTCAGTGGGGAAACGACAAGCAAGGCCACTGTCCCCACCTACCAGGCCGGCCCATGCCAATCTTCTCCAGGTCCTCATTCTTGACATACTCAAAGTGGGACAGGCGGGTAACATTGAGGTCGTCGCGGAGCCGCAGGAAGTACTGTTGCAGCTGCACCTCGGACAGCAGCTCCAACAGCCAGCCTGTACCCTCTTCTGGCTGCATGCTGCTGCTCCCCAGCCTCTGTGGGGGAAGAAAGAGTGAATCAGGGCCTGGCCGACACGACACAGTGGTTGAGCATCGCCCTATGAACCAGGACATCACGGTTCGATTCCCAGTCAGGGGACATGCCTGGATTACAGTCTAGATCCCCAATGTGGGGCGTGCAGGAGGCAGCCAATCAATGATTCTCATCATGGATGTTTCTCTCTCTCTCCCTTCCTCTCTGAAATCAATAAAAATATTTTTTAAAGACAGCCATAAAAAAAGAAATAAATATATTAAAATTAATATTTTTAAAAAATATTCTTGTTTTATTTAAAAAAATAAAAAAGAATGAATCTGGACCTAGGGATACAGGCAGGTAAAAGGGGACCCTGCCGAGTGCCCTGGGCTCACCCACCTCCTACTATGCTACTTCCAGGATGGATTTAAATCACTTTCTTACTCCTCAAACAGCTGTACAGAATAGCAGATCCCCCCCCCCCGGCCCGTTTGGGGCCAACAACAAGGGTAGAATTAGGACAGTTGGGATACAGCCCAAGCACTGGAGTCAGGGTCTTACTCACAAAATCTGTGGCTCAGTGACCTGAAATCAACCTCTGTGTTCTCAGGTTCCCTGTCGGCTCAAACTCTCTTGGGGCCATAAACCCTTTGAGAATTTGATGAAAATGATTTGGATCTCCAGGGGAAATAACACATTCTTAATCGTAAAGTTTCACTAAAAAAATTGGAGGTTACAGGGTCCCTTGAGACACATCCATGAAATGGTTCTCCAGACCTGATGGACCCCACAGAGAGGACTCAGGACCAGATGGGTCCTCCCAATGCTTGATATAGCAGAGCCTCTCTCCCCAACCCAAAGCCCTCTCCACAAGTGTCTCTTAGGACCACAACGAGTGGGAGACAGAAGGACGAATGGGAGACAGAGGGACAGGCAAGAGCTGGGAGGAGTGGGGGTTTTCAGATCCAGCTCAAAGAGGCAGCAGAGCTCAGCTCCTGTCAATGGCGATCACACCAGACTGTGGCCCAGTGTTGTCAGTATTGGCAATTTTTTCAAGAAATACTAGCTATCTAAATCTATATGTGAAATCTATAATAATAAAAGCACAATATGCTAATTAGACCAGACGTCCTTCCTGACATTTTTCCAGACGAGGCCGGGGCTGCGAGGAAAACCCAGGTCCCAGGTGCCAGAGGGAAGCCGTGCCAGCAACCGGGGGAAGGAAGCCTTCTCTTACACGAATTTCATGCATCGGGCCTCCGGTCTTGCCTTAATTTTTTTCTTTTTAAAAAAAGGTAATATAAGCACATGGCAAAATATTCAAAAGGCACAGAGGAGCCATAAAGTGTCATTCCCTCCTCTACTGCACAGACACCTAGCTTCCCTGCCCAAAGCCAGATGCCATCAATAACTTGGCAGACCTTTCCAGATTTTGTTTTATTTTTTAAAGAGGAGCTTTTTTCTAAAGCTTTTATTTTATTTATTTTTTAATCCTCACCCAAGGATATTTTTCTCACTGACTTTTTTAGAGAGTGGAAGGAAGCAAAGTGGGAGAGAGAGACAGAGAAAGACATCCACTGGTTGCCTCCCATTCACGCCACAACCCGCCCTGACCAGGGCCATGGATCAAACCTGCATCCCAGGTAACGTGCCCTTGAATGGGAATAGAATCTGCAACCCTTCGGTCCAATGGCCAACACTCTAACCACCGAGCCAAACCAGCCAGGGCTTCCAGACTTTGTCTCTCCCCGCCACACGCCTCCCCCCCCCACACACACACACATATAAATGCTGTTCCTACATCATTCTGTTCCTTTTCACTTAACATTATCTTTCTCCTGACTTTTTTGTTGTTAATCCTTACCCAAGGATATTTTCCATTGATTTTTAGAGAGTGGAAGGGGGGGAGGAAAGACAGAGAAAGAGAAACATCGATGTGAGAAAGACACATCAATTAGTTGCCTCCCGAATGACCAGGGCCAGGGATCAAGCTAACAGCCAAAGTATGTGCCCTTGACCAGAATCAAACTCAGGGCCCTGCAGTCCACAGACCGACGCTCTATCCACAGAACCAAACTGGCCAGGTATCTCCTGACTTTTAACTATATCAACTAATTCAAGTTTGAAACACACACACACACACACACACACACACACACACATACACACACACACACACACAAACACACTCACACAACATACTCTACGTTGGCTAAACAACACGTGTTTGCAGGCCCCAATCAGCCAAAGCCCCACCGGTGAGTGACCTCTGATCTACACTTTCTTGGGCCCAGAGAAAGAGGCCAATGGCACCCTCAAAACGAAGCAACCTGACCCACCAGACACCAAGCCCATCTCTGTCCAAGAAAGACACCTCAGTGCTGAGAGCTTGGCCAGGCCAGCCCCCTGGCCCATGTTCAATCCCAGAGCTATTTAACAGGAAGGAAAAGGCAAGAGGCAAAAGGTCGGCTGCCCGAGACCCCATCCTCCCCAACTCAAAGGTTGCCTTGTCCCCAGCTCCCATCACAGGTCACACTGAAAAGCAGGCTCTCAGAGCCGCTCACAGCCTGGGCCCTGCACAACCCTCCTGCTCCCACAGTTCCCAGAGGTGCTGCCAACCCAGTGCCAGGAGTTCAGACTTTTCCAGGCAGCTCCGGGCAGTCCAGAGTGACAAATGGGAACCAGAGGATCTCAGTTCAAACCCTGGCTGGCTCTCCTGCCAAGGTGGCTGGGCCACAGGGGGTTTCCAAACTCGAAGCCATAACCCTTTACCCAGAAGGTTCTCACAAAGGCTGTACAGCCCCCTAGAGGACGTTTCTGGTTGTCACAATGTTGGGGGGGGGGGCTACTGGTGGTCTTTAGGGGAGACAAGAATGTGAGTTATCCTGTAATGCACAGGAGAGTTTCACACACTGTCCCAAATCCCATACAACTTAACTCATGGAGGTGAAAAATTTGTGAGTAATTATCTGAATCTAGAGTTGAATTTCCTTTTACATTTGGACAAATAAGTGTTTTTGCAGTATTGATACATACTGAATTTTTCTGAAATGGAACTAGTGTGCTGTGTAAACTGAGGGAAAACCGGCCTTTGCTTTGTTCAGAACTTAGCGAAAGTGGTTCACTGTACAAAAAAGAAAAATGTCTCTGAAGGCAACCCATCCTCATTCTTTCAAAACACCCCTCTCACTTGTAGAGGTGCTTCGTGGTGGTTCTACACGAGATCTTAGCATCTACTTCATTATGTCAATGTACTGACATGGAATACATGAAGTGGCGTAATTACTTGCCTTTTATTTCTCTTTTATAGGACAGGGGGCATTACATTTGTTGACTGACTGATTATAACATACACAGTAAGCATGTTATATTTCTATTAATTTTAAGAATAACAGTAAAAATAGCTAACACTTCAACTACATTACTATATGCTGGGCACAGTGCCAAGCATTTAGCAGTATTAACTCATCCTCAGAAAACCATCTGTTATAAACAAGGGGGTGTGGGCTTAAGAGGGAGGGACACCACTGCCTTCCAGAAGAAAACCCCAAAGGTGCACTGTGACATCACTGCCCTCAGAAAGTTTCCATGGCCTGGGCCGGTGGGGCGGGGCCAGCTTCTTCATGGTCAGCCCATCCCCAACCTGGCTCAGCCCCCAGATGGGGCTTGCCACCAGGGCAAGCGGTCTGAAGGTCCTCGGTCCTCTCCTCTTCTTCCCCAGGGCCCAAATTCCAGGGCTCCAGGGTCCCCAGGCCCACCCTCTTCTGGGGCAGGAGGCAGCCACTCCTGAGGACAGCTTAAACCCATGCTCTGGTGTTCAGGGCTAGGGAAGACCCAGAGGTCCCTCCCTTCTGAAAAGCACAGCCCAACCTGTTCCTTCCCCCTGAAATACCAGCTCACAAATCTCCCAATTCAGCTGGACACTCTCCTCCCTGCTCCCCAACCCCAGGCAACAGGGCTGCTCTACACAGGGGCCTGTGTGGGAAGACTGAGAACACTGGGATCCCAGGGAGGAGATAGCAGGCAGAGTCCCCATCCTATCTCTACTGCCAAGCCCAGGAGGACCCTGGACAAGTCCCCTCCTCACCCCTACCTGCCCTTCCGGCCCGAGTTTCTTTGTGAAGCACAGAGCCCGGCTGCAGCTGTCCCCCATGTGCCTGGGCCCCAGCGGAGCCCAGAGCCCGCACACCTACGTCTGACACGTGTAGCTCTCGAGGCTGCACGCACATTTCCCGAGCACACTCTTCTAATACTCGCCAACAAGAACGCAGCACTAGAGGGGAGAAGCCCCTCAGCCCAGACCCCCGGTCAGACACTCACTGCAGGGGTCCCTCAGCCTTTCCCAGTCCTGCTCTCTGCTCCTCAGTGAAGGGCTGCTGGCTCTGGGGAGCTGATCCAGTCTCGACAGTCCGCCTGGCCCCAGCCCCCCACTCACTGTGTACAGTCTTCGCCGCAGTCTGGCCAGGAGAGGAAAGGAGAGCTCTAGGCCAGGGAACCGACGAGCTGCTGGCATCTCCACGGAGCTGGACCCCTAACTGGGTCCCTTGGACTTTGGCGTGAGTAGTGGGGGAGCAGGGACCTCAGCTCCTAAATTTCAGGTCTTGCCCAGAAGGGAAGCTGGCCAGAGGTCTGCCCTAGGAGCCCCCAAAAATCCCACGCCAGGGTTGAGATGTAGAGCAGAAGAATAGGGTAGGTCCCGCTCTCTGCTGCACAGCTGTTTCCACAGCTGGCTAGTCTGCCAGGGAGCAGGTCCGCTCTTCTCTAGACTGCCTGCAGCCTGAGTCCTCTCTGTCCCGTTTCTCTGTCTTCTTCTCCAGTGCAGTGGTCACAGCTCCAGCCCTACTCCCTGGCTCCCCCTCCTGACTGCCCTCCCTCCCTCCCTCCCTCCCTCCCTCCTCCCTCCCTTCCCAGCTGAGCAGCTCTGACACTGGCTGAAAAAGGACCTTTCTGAATCACTGCCAAGAAGGCGGCGGGAATGGGGGGACTCTTCCTTCCAGCCACCCGCACTGGCCCCCCTGCCTCCCCATACACAAGGCCCCCTGTCTCTGGCTTCCACCCCAGCCCCCATAGTTGCAGACAACTCCTGGGATTATAGGGTGGGGGCTATGTGAATCAAGCAGCCATGTACAAAGAATGGTGACAGGCTCCCCTCTGGGCTTATCTGGGGCTTGGGAGCTAGTACCTAGCCTGAGTTAGGGACTAGGACCCCAGAGTCATTCTCGGATCCTGCAGGCAGACCCTTTGGAGACCCTCCCCCATCTCCCAGTCCCAGCCTTGGCTGGGTGTCTCCTGGCTCAGGCCCTAATGTGGCCCTGTTACCCTGGTGCCCGACGGAAATAGGAGGCCGGCAGCCTGCCAGAGTGGGGCAGTCCAGCCAAGATCGAGAGGGGGTGGAGGGGGTAAGGAATCTCCACCTCCTCCCCTGGGGTTGCCTTGTCTGCTGCCCACAACACCCAGGGTACCTCCTCCCCAGACCAGCTGGCCACGTTCCAAAGCCCCCTCAAAACAAACAAATATGCTCCTAGACCCAGCTGGGATTACCCCCACCCCAAGCTGTAGGATTCAAGGCTGTGTGATGTCCCTTGTATAGCACCCATACACACAGACAACAGCCCCAGCTGTAGGGAACTAGAGACACTCCATCAAGCCACCATGGGCCCCCCATGTTCCTGGGGCCGAAAATGATCCCTCTGCCCCTCCTCAGGAGGGCCAGCTGCTCTTACACCTCCCCTCCCCACAGCCCCCAGACACACCTGACAGCTGCAGGAAGTCCTCTCCGGCTCCCTCAGCTCCCCCACCCCATCCCCCCACCAGGGCGCCCCTGTTTCTTTCACACTGCTCTCTTGTCCCTATCCAGCTGGCCACCAGCACAGAGAGCCCCAGCTGGCTAGTGGGGCAGGCAGCTGGGGTGAGAATTTGGGGGAGTCAGGCTCTCTTTCCAAGGCCTCTCTCAATGTTTGGAGAGGAGGTACCCAAAGGGACAGCCATTTCCTGGTCTGAACCCTGATTGGGGGGTGGGGGGAGAGGGTAAAAACACACCTCAGCAATCAATCCTTCTTCCCCACCCCCTGTCATCCACTACCAAAGCTTGTGGAGCCAGCCAGGTGCAGGCTCCCTTACTGTCCAAGTGAATCCCCAGTCTGAGGCTGGGGTCACAGATAATGGACAAGACCAGGCAGAGGTCACCCTGGAGCGGACTTTTTCCCCAAACCCTGGCAGGAAATGTCCACAGCTCAGAAAGAAAAGCCTACTGCCTATCTCGCACCAAGCACCACCGCTCTGAAGGAAGCCCCGGGAGACAATTTAAGCAGGATTACTCCCTCCACTCCAAGACGGGGTTGGTGGGTGAGAACGGCCAGACTAAAAATCCTAGGCACCCCCTGAAAGAAGTGCCCCAAATGCACCAGAACCCCGTGCCTGACTCCCCCTCGGTCCTAAGGCAAGAACAAGCCTCCGCAGCTGGCTCAGCAATCCCGCTGTGAGAGGCAGTGAGAACAGAAAAGCATGGGCAGGGGTCTGAGCTCAGGCCAGGTCTGGGATCCCTTGCTCCCACCGTTGGGCCCATCTTTGTCCTGTCAGCTATCGCCCTCTGCCGGCGCAGAGAGGAAGTGCTTGATCTCCAAGGAGAAGGAGCAGTGGTCCCATAAATACGGACGGTGGTGACCTTATTCTCTAAAGCAAGCAGGGGCATCTGAGCGGAATGTCCACGGGAATGTCCAGGCACAGGGATGCCGTGCCCGTAAATCACCAAACCCAAACCCTCGCGTGCCCCGGGCTCCCCTGGGGCGCTGAAGAAAGCCCGGAGGGCGGCTTCATTGGGACCCCAGGGACCCAGAGACACTGAGGCAAATGTCAACACCCGGAACTCATCACCTCTGATTCTCCCCACCCCCTTAACTCCCCACAGCACCGCCACTTCTTCTCCCGGCCTCCCCAGTCTGTCCTGGGCCCCAGGAGCTCAGACATCCTTCCCTCCGGGCAGCAGGGCGCAGGGCCGGGCCCTCCGCTCACCGGCAGATGATGGGGGCGAGGGCCCGGGTGCCTGGCTCCACCCCACCAGACTCCCCCCATTACCTGCAGTCCCTCCTCGCCCCCCGGCAGGCGCTGATATGCAGATCTCTCCCCCATGGAACCCAAACTGCCCGCATTAAGGCCAGGAGGGGAGCGGCGCGCTCCCGCGGCGCGGGCGGCGGCTCACGGCCCTGCGTCCGGAGCGCGAGCCGGGAGCATCCTCTGGTGCAGAGTCTAGGAGGGCAGGGCTGCTAAAGCACAGGAGCCGGGGCGGGGGGGGGGGGGGGGGAAGAGGGGTGCTGGGCCTGCCCCCACTCCGCGCCCACCCCACGGCCTCCTTCCCACCACCCAGCCCCTGGCAAGGCCCCCGAGGCTGCAGTCTCTCCGCTCGGACCGCGGCGGGCCCTCCCCCAATCCTGTCCTGTGCGCCCCGGCTCCGCTCGGCCCCGCGGTCTGCAGGATCCCAGAGCTCCACAGCCACCAGCTCGGTTCTGGGGGTGCCAGGGTCCCCATAGTCCATGATGGGGGGAAGGAGGGTCCCCCATCCAAGAAGCATACAGGAGAAGAGAAGCACCCCTTGTCCCGAACCAACCCGAGACCCCCCTCCCTCTAGACCTGGGTTCGCCTGAAGCCTATCCCTCCACCGGCGCGGCTGCCACTGAGCTCCGGAAGGAGCCCACCTGCCGGGCTCCCGGCGGCGGCTCCTCTTCACTGCGCTCCACCCTCTCTTCCAGCCGCAGACCCGCCCGGCCCCGCACGGGGAGAGCCACGCCTCCTCCGACAACGTGTCCCGGCCCCCCCACCCCCCTACGCCTCCTCGGAGCCGGGCCTTGACCTTTCCCTTCCGCCCCCTCCCCCGGAGAGCCCGGGCGGTGCGCGGGGGGAGGGCCGCGCAGAGGGCTGGGGCGGAGCGCTCCGGCCCCGGGGAGTGCCCCCCTGCCTGCTGCAGGCGCCGCTGCTACACCTGCCCGCCGCGAACTCCCACCCAGCATGCAGGTGAGGCCACGGCTACAGAGGAAGCCCCACTGCAGAGGCTCCTCCTCCTCCTCCTCCCCCTCCAGCCCCAAGGGCTTCAAGGCGGACGCACACCCTCTCATTTTGCTGGCATCTGAAGCATCCACTGACTCCACAGTAACAGGTATTTGCGGCTGAGTTCAGGGAACGTCACCCCTTCCAGGGTTGGGGCAGAGGAGGAGGAGAGAGAGAGATGCTGAGACACCCGGCCACACTCTCCACCTCAAGAGTGAGGCGAGATCCCAGGCGGGCGGGCCCTGGGTGAGTTTTCCCTAAGGCTCCCCCTCCTCACAAGCTCGGTCTCAACCCTAAGTAGGACCCTGCCAGGCAGCGGGCTTATTCCAGGCAAGAAGCTCCTCTGCATCTTACTGCAGCTCTGACAGAAACCGGTTCTGAGAGTAGCTGCAAGAACCCAACCTCAGATGGCTGTGGAGGAGGAAAGAGCCTGAAAATGCCAGGCCCCTTCTCCTCCTGGCTGGGTGAAGGGTCTGACCCAAACCATTACCCCTCCCTGCTTTTTTCTCCCTTCTTCCTCCCCTACAAGCCCCCTGCCATCTTGTTATAAAGATAATCCACAGGACCCAACCTGCCTCGAGGATTTGGGGAATCCAGCCTACTCACTTGCACCCCTCTCTGGCCTGCCATTTGCCCCCATATTTCTAAAAGGGATAGTCGCCCGGAGTCGCCAGGAATCTGCTATTGACCCCCCTCCCCCAGCCTCTCCAACAGTATCAGTGAAGTGACAAATCCATACCGAGGAGCAGACGTGACATGTAATTTCCGGCCAAGAGGATTTTTCCAAAACAATCTACCGTATTCTCGGGAATATATGCCAATCCCACCTCCAAGCCAGCCCTCCCTGCCACCTCTGCCGTCCCTCTTCTCCAAACCCTAGAGGAAAAACAACATATTGGGGGGGGCGATGGGGGGAGTAATACTGGTAGCTCCTCTCTCAGCCAGAGGATTATCTTGCCTTACATGTCAATCCCACCAAGTCCAGTCAGCTTCAACTCACCCTCTGTGAGCAGGACCCAAGCTTCTGGATCAAGGCCAGGCTGGTTCCCCTCAGGTCCTCATCCCAGAGGGAACTGCATTAGGCAACCCCACACCTTCAGGTCAGCCCAGGTCTGACATCATACTGGTTTGAGGAGGAGGCTGGCCAGGGGCCAAAGGAGAGAAGGGGATGATTCAGAGGCATACCATGGCTGTTCACACCCTCTCCATCTCCAGAACACGGCGGCCCACTCCCTCCCAGGGGAGCTTGGCATCTGAGATCCTGAGGACTGGCAAGGCTGAGGCATACTTGGCAGCAGTGCTGGGCCCACAGGCCCTGAGTCCAGCCCTAAGCCTCTTCGCCCTTCTCGTTAACTGTTGATGTTTTCCTAAGACTTTTGAACCTCTCCCTTCTCCATGGATGTTCTGCCCGTGGGGGTCATCACCTCTCCTCCTAGAACTCCAATTACCACCATGAGCGATCTGTCTCCATTCCCGAATTCCTGAAGCTCTAGACCCACATTCCTATACATTGCAGACAGCCCCACCAGGAGGATGCACAGGTAAGTACCACAAATTCTGCATGTCCAGACTGAGCTCATCATTAACCACTTAAACGGAGCTCATGAGTGCTCCTGTATCTTGATTGAAAATCACAAGCCAACACCAGCCACCCAAGCTAGAAACCTCACCCCTGGCTTCCACAGCCTCCTACCTTCCCGAGGCAGGCCACAAAATCTTGTTGTTTCTGCCTCTTTATTATTCCTCCCATCAATACCACTAGGATCAACATACAGGCAGGCCTGGGCTGAAATCCTGACTCTGTCACTTTCTAGTTGGGCAACTTTTGGGCAAATGACTTAACCTCTAAGCCTCAATTTCCTCATCTGTAACATGGGGACAAATAGTACCTCCTTCATAGAGTGTAGATTCAATGAGATCATGAATAGCACACTTAGCACAGCACCTGGCACACAGTTGCCTATTGTTATTACTGTCATCTGAACACAGATCTGAAGTCCCGCCCCTGCTTAAAGCCTTCGGTAGCATCTCATTGAGCCAAATACAAGCCCCTTCAGGATCCACTCCTTGTCTATTTGTCCAACTCTATCTCTTACCATTTCCCTTCAAATGTCTCCATATTTTCAAATCCAGTAAAGCAAGCACCTTCATGGAAAGAGGGGCTGCCAAACTCATTACCGTCACTCCTGTCCCAGACCCACTAAGCTACTTTGCTCCCACAAAGCCACTTCAGCCCCAGGAACAACATGGCCGGTCACTCAGGCATAAGGGGAATCTTTCATTAGCCTTGCCTTCTCAGGAAGGCCTTCTCAATGGAGGAGAGAGAAAGGGATAGGGAAGAGAGGAAGAGAGGGAACAAGAGGGAAAAGGGGGGGGGGCCTGAAGGAGGAAGGGGAGTGACAGGGAGGAAAGGCAGGGCACAGAAGCAGAGGCGATACATCAGACAGAGGGACCCTCCTAGCCTCATCTCCTTAGACCACAATGGAGAAAGAGGTGTAAGGATCTT
Source organism: Lasiurus cinereus (assembly GCA_011751065.1). Classification (NCBI taxonomy): domain Eukaryota; kingdom Metazoa; phylum Chordata; class Mammalia; order Chiroptera; family Vespertilionidae; genus Lasiurus; species Lasiurus cinereus. Next base: position 46,457,616 of record JAAGEH010000045.1, on the reverse strand, counting down.
CCGAGAGGAAAGAATCTGACTAAACATCATGACACAGACCAACACTGAATGCAACACCTCCCCACATGTACCGACTTGGTCTTGAGAGGATTTTGTAACTGTTTCATGCTCCACCAGCCAGAGACTGACATGCCAATCCTGACACTCAGGGAACACTGAGAGCCCTAATGTATTTCTGGAGCACTCTTCCTCCCAACACAAACACCACTCAAGTGTGACAGGATGCATTCCTGGTTCTTATGCACACCGTGCCGAGCCTCTGGCCCAGGCACCAGCACCGCACCAAGGCCCGGCAGGGTCTCCGAGGAAGGGAAGGAGGTAGTGCCAGCAGCCAGGCACTCCCAGAGCTCTTCCAGGACTGGGCAGAGGACACCCAGCTAGTCACCCGCATTCTGGCACAGGCCTCGCCCCACCCCCACCCCTGGGGAGAGCCTAGAGATGAAGTGGCCTATTGTTGGGCCCTGGAGGTGGGGTGGGGAAAGCCAGAGCTGTGTATTGTAAATCATTTACTCTGCTAGGGGGACTGCTGATCCCCACGTCCACAACAGAACCCCAAGAGCTAGGTACATCCAGTGCAGAGCAGGCTGTGGGGCCCAGGAGACAAAGGGTCTGAACTTGGGAGAGAAATGTCAGGGACTTCAAAATATTTAAGATACCATAAGGGAGGAGGGCAATGGGGAGATATGTATAAAAATTTAAAAAAAAAAAGATACCATAAATCCCACCATATCCTGCCCACCCGTTTTAGCAAGAGAGAAACTAAGACCCTAAACTGGAAGGGACTTAAGTTGCCCTCTTAGCGCAGTAGTCAGCGTGTCAGTCTCATAAATTAGAAGGGACTTGCCTCGTCCAAGGCACCTAAGAACCTGTCTTAGGGAATAAACCTCCAGCACTGGGGGAGGTCAACAGTTCAGAGTGGTCAACAATGGTCTCTTCTGACCAGGGAGGAGGAGCAGCCCTGCCAAGATCAGGGACAAGGAAAGAACTCACTAGGAGACAGCATGCAGAGGAAAGGCAGAGATAAGAAGAACCCAGTGTCCTCATACCCACTGAGCCCTTGGCTTCAGGTCCCTCAGGAGGTACAACTGCTGAAAGGAGAGATCAGACCAAACCTCTCACCCTACACCCCTACTCAGTCACTCATATACCTACTCCGTTTTCACCTTGTGCTAGGATTTGGGGGGAAGTATAAAGGAGTAGTCACAGTCTGGGCTCTCAAGAAAACATGTGTAGGTTCTTTACACATAATGAAATGTAAATGATTTACAGTACACAGCTCTTCAATGAAAGCTTTATTTTCATCAGCCGATTTCAACTCCCACCCCTTATTACTCTACATCATTCCCATTTTATAGATAAGAAAACTAGCTCTGAAGAGGTGGCCTTGATCACCCAGAAAGTAAGAAATGAAGCCAGAATTCTGTACACTACATTGCTTGGCTCAAGAATGCAGCCCCATGGTGGACAGAGCCAGGGTCTTATCCGGTAAATGTATATTGGCCCTAACCGGTTTGGCTCAGTGGATAGAGCGTCGGCCTGCGGACTCAAGAGTTCCAGGTTTGATTCAGGTCAAGGACATGTACCTTGGTTGCGGGCACATCCTCAGTAGGAGGTGTGCAGGAGGCAGCTGATCGATGTGTCTCTCTCATTGATGTTTCTAACTCTCTCTCCCTCCCCCTTCCTCTCTGTAGAAAATCAATAAAATATTTTTTTAAAAATAAACAAGTAAGTGTATACTGGATACTGAATGAATTCATGTATTCTCTCAGATTAAAGAGGGGACGTTCTAGGAGAAGACTGCAGATGGCAAACATGCACATAATTTCACTCCTTCCCAAAACTCTACCAATACTACAATTTAAAAAGGAGAAATTTTTGCATGGCAGAAGTCCCCAAGGATAAGAACAGTAGAGACAACCACAACAAAATTTTGGAAGCTGGAAAGCAGATGGGCCTGTGACAGTTGAGAGGATGTGCTCTACCAAAAAACTACAGAGTAAACCAACAAAGGAGAAGACATAAGATTCAGGAAACAGAAGATCCCAGCACAGAAGGTCTGTGAAGGAAATGCCCAGGATGCCAAGAGGACAGATAAGTATCATGATAAAAGCAGCCAGTCCATGCTGCTTCAGGACACAAGACTCTGAAACCGCTTCAGAAAGATGAATCTGATAGAATTCCGAATGGAAAATAACATCTTGATAAATTTAGACAGTTACCGGAGAGTTCGGCTAATTGAAAGATACATAGAAAACTAAGCAAACAGAAAAACCAACTCCAGGGAGAACAAACGTGGTGCAGGAAAGGAAAAGTCATCATAGTTTACTACACCATAACAATGTAAACTCGGACAGTAGAGTGAAGAAATAAAAAAGAGATATACCTAGAGTGGATGGACTGAAAGACAGGAAGCATTAAAAGGTGGAGAGGTGGAATGAGGGAATTAAAGTCAAATCCTTATCTTGGACCAAGATGGAATAGTAGGGATTAAATTTCATTTCCTGTCTGAAATAACAATAATGGAAAAATAGAAAAATATATACAAAATGGATTGCAAGGTATTGGATATCAGGAAACAAGAGACAGGAAACAAAGGACCCTAGCCCTGCAGTTGGGTTTCCAAACTACAGCCCATGGAAGGGCACCAGTCACACTCCAAGATGCCCTTAGTTGGGGAGATGGAGCTGAGTCTGGTGATGCTCATGTGGCCAGAGTTCACAGAACAGATCATCAGAAAAGAGAGGGCACCATAAAGGTCTATATAGGGCCCTCTCCAATATGCAGCTGAGTTCTGATCATCACATGAATGTGTAGAAACTACCCAAGGCTGGGGGTAGGGGGCGGGGGGAAGATAAACACTCAAAAGGATAGAAGTAACAGTGCCTGGTACTCACAAATCTGGGAAAAGTGCCTATTCTTAACAGGTTGGAAAAGCTAAGCATTGAGTAGAATATACAAATGGGCCTTGCCTCAGCAGTGGGGAATTATTAGCCCCAGACTGAGCACAACTCTGGTCCCATTTAACAAATCTTAAAAACAAGACCCAAGAGGATCACATTATTTCCAAGTCACTTAACTACATCCCTGAACAAAGCTCAAGAATATTTAATACACAACAATCAACAAGAAAATTAACACTGTCTGGCATCCAATAAAAAATTACTAGGCATACAAAAATCTAATTCTATATAATAAAGAGGGAATATGCAAATTGACCATCACTCCATCACACATATGGTGGTGCCCACAGCGGAGGCAGGGGTTTCCATAACACAAGATGGCTGTACCCGCGGCGGAGTCCAAGTTCCCGTAAGGAGCCTTAATGAGCAATCAGCAGGACCTGAGGCTGCGCACCCCCTCACGCCCATGGGGCTTGACAGGGGGACCTCAGGCCGTGCCCCCACACCCTGGCGCCAGGTCAAGGGACCTCAGGCCACGCCCCATGCCCAGAAGGGCTCAAAGGGGGACCTCAGGTCATGCCCCCCACCCTGGCACTGGGACCTTAGACTGCTCCGCCCACCCCAGCACCAGGCGAGGGGACCTGAGGCTGTGTCCCCTGCCTGGTGGGACTTGATAGGGGACCTCAGGCCACACCCCCCACCTGGCGGGGGACCTCAAGGTGCACCCCCCCCCCCGCCTCAGTGCTGGGCCAGGGGACCTTAGGCTGCTTCCCTCGCCCTGGGCCGGGGAATCTCAGACAGTGTCCCCAGCCCTAGCGCTGGGCCAGAGGACCTGAGGCTGCGCTCCACGCTGGCAGGGCTTGACAAGAGTGGGCCCATTTGTGGGGGAGAGGGGCACCAGGTCTGGGTCTTGCACAATTTTGAGGCATATGTGGGTGGGGCAGGGACTTGACTCTGGGTCCCGTGATGCACCCAGCCTCTGACAGGAGGAAGATTTTCATATACATTTTACTAATTTTCTTTCATCTCTGACACTTCTATTATAGAGAAAGGGCAAATAGCAATATTAAAATATTTCCTCTAATTAATCCCCTTTTAATGTGAATGTATTTTCTCCATAATAAGGAGAAAAAGCAATCAATCAAAACCAACCCAGAACTGACATATATTAGAATTAGTAGACAACGACATTAAAACAATTATTATAAGCATATTTTAAAAAGACTATCATTGAACTTCTAGAATAAGAACTACACATTATGAGATGAAAATATAAACTAAATGGAATTAAAGGCAGATTAGACACTGCAGAAGGAAAACTTGAAGACACAGTACTAGAAATTCCAAAATGAAACATAGAGGAAAAAAGAGATTCCTTTTTAAGTGAACTGTCGGACAATGTCAAGTGGCCCAACATACATATAATTACATTGCTTAAAGAAAGAAGAAAGTTGGGAACAGAAAAAATATTTGAAGAACTTACGGCTGAAATTTTCCAAATTTGATGAAAACTAAGCCTACAGATTCAAGAAGTTCAGTGAACTCTTAAGTACAAGGCACATGAAGGAAACCACACAAACACATATCATAATCAAACTGCTCAAAATCAGTGATAAAGTGAAAATCGTAAAAGTATCTGGGGGCCCTAACTAGTTTGGCTCAGTGGAGAGAGCATCATTCTGTGGACTCAAGGGTATGTACCTTGGTTGCAGGCACATCCCCAGTAGGGGGTGTGCAGGAAGCAGCTGATTGATGTTTCTCTCCCATCCATGTTTCTAACTTTCTATTCCTTTCCCTTCCTCTCTATAAAAAATAAAAGATATATATATTTTAAAAGTATCTGGGGAAGGTGAGGGAGACATGTTCCACATAGAGAAAGAAAGATAACGATGACAGCATATTTCTTGCAGAAACAATAGAAATGAGAAGACAATGGCACAACATCATTAAAGTACTGAAAGAAAAAAACTAACTAGAATTCTATTTCAATGGAAATATCTTTTTGTTGTTAGTTCATGTCTTTTATTAACCCATATACAATTACTTGTCTTCTGGTTTGTTGAAGCAATAGTTCAGGCAATATTTGCCACAATGTCTGTCAAGGTGGCTGGCCATAAAAACTCCAGCATTCATCTAAAGAGCATTCCCAACTAAGGCAACTGATTCTGCCATTCTCATCCACTCTGTAGCACTTTAGGACAGCCAGCTTAACCTTTTTTCTCTTATTTTCATTCTTCTGGGGAGTGGTGTTTAAGACTTCCTCTAACTTGTCTTAGCACCACCACGAAGTTTCAACACAAGATAAAGAGAAGACTTCTTTGGAATGTTGTAGACAGTCAAAGAACATCCATCTTCCGGTTGCTTGACAGCAAAGATCAGTCTTTGCTGATCAGGAGGAATTCCTTCCTTATTCTGGATCTTGGCCTTTACCTTTTTTATTGTGTCCAAGGATTCAATCTCAAGAGTGATGTTCTTCCCCGTAAGGGTTTCCATAAAAATCTGCATCTTGGCCTTGATTTCACCACAGATGGCAGATCAGAAAATGAAAATATATTTTTTAAATAAAGGCTAAATAAACTTTTTAAACATATAAAAGCTGAAAGAATTCAGCAACAGCAGATAAACCTACACTACAATAATGTTAAGGTCCTTCAGATAAAGGAAAATACTACCATATAGGAATATGGATCTCTGCAAAGAAATGAGCAGCATTAGAAATAGCAACTACATGGGTAAATAGTTAAGATATTTTTCTTATTATTGAATTACTTTAAAAGATAAATTGACTGTTTAAACAAAAATAGTATCAGTGTAGTATGGAGTTTATACATGTATAATTCTTAACAATAACAGCACAAATAAAGGAGATAAATAAAAATATACTATAATATCACTTGAAGGCAGACTATAATAAGTTAACGATATTACAAATCCTGTAGACAAAAAAGAAAAAGAAAGCTATCCTCATAAGATGAAAAATTCTTAATACTTAGCAAACAGAACTCAAGAATATATATAAAGAATAACACATCGCACCCTAGCCAGCGTGGCTCAGTGAATAGAGCATCAGCCTGTGGACTGAAGGGTCCCACAAGAGCACATGCTTGGTTTGCTGGCTTGATCCCCAGTAGGGGATGTGCAGGAGGCAGCCAATCAATGATTCTTTCTCATCATTGATGTTGCTATCTCTCTCTCCTTCTCCATTCCTCTCTGAAATAAATTAAAAAATATATCTTTTTATTTTTTTATATATATATCTTATTGATTTTTTTACAGAGAGGAAGGGAGAGAGAGAGAGTCAGAAACATCGATCAGCCGCCTCCTGCACAACCCCCACTGGGGATGTGCCCGCAACCAACGTATGTGCCCTTAACTGGAATCGAACCTGGGACCTTTCAGTCCGCAGGCCGATGCTTTATCCACTGAGCCAAACCGGATTTGGCAAAATATATATTTTTAAAAATTAAAAAAAAAAGTAACACGTTGTGACCAACTAGAGTTTGTCTCAGGAATGTGAGGTTGTAATAACAATTAAAAATCTATCAATGTAGCCCTGGCCGGCTTGGCCCGATGACAGAATGTCAGCCTGCGGACTGAAGGGTCCCAGGTTCGATTCCGGTCAAGGGCACATGCCTCAGTTTTTAGCTCAGTCCCCAGTAGGGGGTGTGCTGGAGGCAACCAATCAATGATTCTCTCTTGCCTGTGATGCTTCTACCTCTCCCTCCTTCTCCCTTCCTTTCTGAAGTCAATAAAGAAATATATATATTAAAAAAAATCTATCAATGAAATTCAACATTTTAGAAACCTAAAATAGAAGGTCCTATTATCATTTTGATAAACACACAAAAAAGCATTTGACAAAATCCAACATCCATTCCTATTAAAAATTTCAGGAATACAAGTGAGCTCCTTCACCTAATCAAGGTCAGATATGAAAAACTGACAGCTGACATCATGAGTAATTGGGGAAAATCCCTGAAGATCAGGACCAGGAAATCTAATGTTCTATTCAACATTATACTAGAGCCGTGGTCAGCAAACTGTGGTTCGCAAGCCACATGTGGCTCTTCGGCCCCTTGAGTGTGACTCTTCCACAAAATACCACGACCTGGGCGAGTTTATTATGAAGAAATGGTGTTAGAAGAAGTTTAAGTTTAAAAAAATTGGCTCTCAAAAGAAATTTCAATCATTGTACTGTTGATATTTGGCTCTGTTGACTAATGAGTTTGCCGACCACTGGCAGCTGGAGGCCATCACTTCTTCAAAATAGACTCACTTAGGCCGTGGTATTTTGTGGAAGTGCCACACTCACGGGGCCAAAGAGCCGCATGTGGCTCGTGAGCCACAGTTGGCCGACCACTGTACTAGAGGATATAGTCAGTGCAATCAGGCAAAAAAAGAAATAACAGGCATAAAGATTAGAAAGGAAGAAGTAAAACTGTCTTTACTCGCAGATGACATCACAGTCTATGTATAAAATCCAATGGAAGCTACAAAAAAAGCTACTAGAGTAAGTCAGTTTAGCAAGCTGGCAGGATTCAATATCAATATACAAAAATCAATTGTATTCATATATACAAGCAACAAACAATTGGAAACCAAAATTTAAAAAATAATACCATCTTTTTTTTAAATTTAATAAATCTTTATTGTTCAGATTATTACAATTATTCCTCTTTTTTCCCCCCAGTAATACCATCTTATAGCAGTATTACTGACAACCAAAAGTTAAGAAGCAACGGTCTGAATGAATCAATGAAACATAGAATCTATACTAATAAAAAGGTAATATGCTAATTAATTAGACCAGGTGACCAGACATCTGGCTTCCTTCCAGACAAAGCCACAGTGGTGGGGGGCTGAGGAAGAGGTAGTTAGGGGCGATCAGGCTGGCAGGGAAGGGCTGTTGGGAGGCCATCAGGCTGGCCAGGGAGCAGTTAGGTGGTGATCAGGCCAGCAGGCAGGCAAGCGGTTAGGAGCCAGAGGTCCCAGACTACAGAGGGATGGGACCTAAACCAGCAGTAGGACATACCCCAAGAGATCCTAGATTGGAGAGGGTGCAGGCCAGGTTAAGGGACCTCCCCCATGCATGATTTTGTGCACCATGCCTCTAGTATTCATATACAGTGGTACCTCGAGATGAGTTTAATTCGTTCCGTAACCTTGAGGTGTGGGAAACTATGAGACGCTCGAGTCGCGGTAAACTAGTGGGTTGTGTGCAACCGGCTGATCCCAGCAATTACTCCTATCTCAAATGTTGCTCATATTTCAAAGCAAAAATCGCTCACTCGCTCGACAGCTTGTATCTCAAAAATCTCGTATGTTAGGGCACTCGTATCTCGAAGTACCACTGTACTAGATTATTTTTTTATATTTTTTATTGATTTCTTACAGAGAGGAAGGGAGAGGGATAGAGAGTTAGAAACATCGATGAGAGAGAAACATCAATCAGGTGCCTCCTGCGCACCCCCTACTGGGATGTGCCCACAACCAAGGTACATGCCCTTGACTGGAATTGAACCTAGGACCCTTCAGTCTGCAGACAGATGCTCTATTCACTGAGCCAAACCAGTCAGGGCCATATACTAGATTCTTATTCAACCTTAAAAAAGAAGGATGCATGAGAAGAGAAACATCAATCAGCTTCCTCCTGCACCTTTCATACTCGGGAATGAGCTTGAAATCCGGGCATGTGCCCTGACTAGGAATTAAACCAGCGACCTTTTGGCTCGTGGGTCGATGCTCAATAACTGAGCCACACCAGCCAGGGGGAGAGTCAATGTTTAATAAGTACAGAGTTTCAGTTTTACAAGATGAAAAATATTAAGAAGGTGGATGGTGATGACGGCTGTACAACAATATGAATTGTACACTTCAAAATGATTAAGACAGTAAATTTTATGTTGTGTGTATCTATAATTATAAAAGCATGATATGCTAATTAGACCAAACATCCTTCCGGGATAAAGTTAGGGCTGCAGCTGTGGCTGCGAGAGAGGGATCCAGGCAGCTGCTGCTGTGAAGGCCTATTCTTGCACGAATTTCATGCATCAAGCCTCTAGTTTTACCATAATTAAGCTAAATAAAAATTTAAAAATAAAAAAATCAAACACCATAAAAAAGTACCATTTACAATGGCACTAAAAATATGTTAATACTCACAGGTATATTTGACAAAAGATGTGAAAGATGTACACTCTGTACACTATATACCAATGTTGAAATTCTTAAAAATCTAAATAAATACAGAGCTCTATGGTGTTCATGGGTCAGAAAGTTCAATGCTGCTAGGATGTCAATTCTCCCCAAATTAATTATAGATTCAATATAACCCCAATAAAAATCCCAGTAGGTTTTGTGTTTTGTAGAAATTAATAAATTGAATCTAAAATGCATATGGAAATGCTAAGAACCTAAAACAACTAAAGCAATTTTGAAAAGGAAGACCAATGTTCAAGATCTTACCCTGATAGCAACACTTACTATAAATCTATAGTGATTAAGATAATGGGATAAAGATATTCCAACAGATAAATGGAACAAAACAGAGTCCAGAATTAGATCTACATATATACAGATTTTTTTTAAATATTTTTTTTACTGATTTCAGAGAGGAAAGGAGATGGAAAGAGAGATAGAAACATCAATGATGAGAATCACTGATCCGCTCCCTCCTGCCCAGCCCCTACAGGGGACTGAACCCATAATCCTGCATGTGCCCTGACTGGGAATCAAACCATGACTTCCTTGTTCATAGGTTGATGCTCACCTGTTGAGCCACACTGGCCAGGCTAGACAATTGATTTTTGACAAAGGTGCAAAGGCAACTCCATAAAGAGACAAGTCTTTTCAAGAAAAGGTGCTGGAAGAACTGAACTTCCACACATAAGAAACTGAATTTCAATTCATACCTTGCATCATATACAAGAATTAGCCCCAAATGGAACAGAGACCTAAAAGCAAAACCCATAACTATAAAACTTATAGGAGAAAACACAGGAGCAAACCACAGTGCTTTGGGTCAGGCAAAGGTTTCTTCATCATCACACTAAAAGCACAATCCATAAAAACCAAACAAACAAGTTCATAAATTAGTATTCATTAAAATTTAAAATTTCTGCTCTTCAAAAGGCACTGTTAAGAGGATTAAAATGTAAGCCAGAGATTGGAAGAAAATATTTGCAAATCACATATCCAATAAAAAGGCTTGTATTCAGAATGTATAAAGAGTTCTCAAGCCGAAACCAATTTGGCTCAGTGGATAGAGCGTCGGCCTGCGGATTGAAGGGTTCCAGGTTCGATTCCGATCAAGGGAACGTACCTTGATTGCGGGCACATCCCTAGTGGGGGTTGTGCAGGAGGCAGTTGATCGATGTGTCTCTCTCAATGATGTTTCTAACTCTCTCTCTCTCCCTTCCTCTCTGTAAAAAATCAATAAAATATATATTTAAAAAAAAAAAGAGTTCTCAAAACTCAGTATGGAAAAAAACAAAACCCATTCAATTAAAAAATGGGCAAATAGCCCTACCCAGCTTGGCTCAGTGGGTAGAGTGTCAGCCTGCAGACTGAGGGGTTCGATTTTGGCCAAGGACACAGGCCTGGGTTGTGGCTGAATCCCCAGCGGGAGGTGTGCAGGAGGCAGCCGATCAATGATTCTCTCTCATCATTGATGTTTCTATCTCTCTCTCCTTCTCTTCCTCTCTGAAATAAAGAAATATATATTTTTTTTAAAAAATGGGCAAACAATTTGAAGACATATCACCAAAGATATACAGCTGATGAATAAGAACATGAAAAATGTTCAAGGACATTACTCATTAGGAAAATGCAAATTAAAACCACAATGAGATACAACTACAGAGCTATTAGAATGTCTCATATTAGAGACCGAGTGTTAACAAAAAGTGGACAAACTAGAACTTTCATATACAACTGGTGGGTATGTAAAATGGTACAACCACTTTGGAAACAGTCTGGCAATTTCTATCATATGATCCAACCATTCTAGTCCTAAGAATGTACTCAAGAGAAATAAAAAGCATTTGTCCATACAAAGACTTCAACAAATGCTCATAGTTTTATTTGTACAGGAAAACCTTGATCCTCAACATAACAGGTTAATTCGAACAAGGGGATGTCTGTTAAAGCTGAAAGTCCTTCTATCTATATAAAAGTCTAAGCAACCATCCATCTGTTCAACCAGTAGCTATGACATGCCCTGACCAACAGGGGGCAGATGCTCAACACAGGAGCTGCTACTCTAACCAGTTTTGCTCAGTGGATAGAACATAGGACTGTGGACTGAAAGGTCCCAGGTTCGATTCTGGTCAAGGGCATGTACCTTGGTTGTGGGCACATCCCTAGTAGGAAGTGTGCAGGAAGCAGCTGATCGATGTTTTTCTCTCATCGATGTTTCTAACTCTCTATCCCTCTCCCTTCCTCTCTGTAAAAAAATCAATAAAATATATTTTAAAAAACAACACAGGAGCTGCCTAGCTGCGGTGACTTGGCAGCTGTGGTTCTTGGATGAAGCACCTACAACCAGAGAGGAGGGAGCCTGATTTCGGGGTGCGTTACCCAAGAACTGCCCTCTTGCAATCTAGGATGTCAGAGATCCGGTTTCAGCTCAATCCCCACAGGCCAGGCCAGGGAACCCCACATGCCAGAGGGACCCTGCTCACTCCACAGACGCCCTTCGAGCCCCAGCGCCACCTCAGGTGCTGAGGAGGGACGGAGAGAGATTGGCTCCAGGGTGTGTCCAGCCCATCTTGCCCACTCCTGGCCCACCAGCCACCTTCTAATTAATTTCCTTTCAATGTGCACGAATCCATGCACAGTGCCTCTAGTTATATAATAAAAATTTTCTGAATGCAGGTTTTACTTATGTAAACATGTTCATGTAATTAAAATTAAATATGTATGAAAAGTAATTTTAAATGTACAGTGAATAGATCTAGTAAATATGTGCATTCACCAGTCACCACAAGTAAACAAATGCACATGGCTGGGGAGTGGCTCAGTGCACACCTGAACATAGGGTGGCCATCTGAAAATCTGGTGGCTGGCAGCCATTAATATTGCTGCAGAGCCCGGCTGTGTAGCTCAGAAGTTAAGCACTGACCTATGAACCAGAAGGTCACATAGTTCAATTCCCAGGTAAGGGCACATGCCTAAGCTGCAGGCTCAATCCCCAAAGGGGGCTGTGTAGGAGGCAGCCAATCAATGATTATCTCTCATCATTGATATTCCTATCTTTCTTTCCCTCTGCCTTCCGCTCTGAAATCAATAAAAATGTTTTAAGAAAACAACAACAACAAAATATTAAAAAAACAACAACTGTGCCCTGGCCAGTGTGGCTCCATTGGTAGAGTGTTGGCCCATACACTGAAGGATCACGGGTTCCAGCAAGGGCATGTACGTGGGCTGCAGGTTGTATCCCCAGACCCAGTTGGGGCATGTGCAGGAGGCAACCAATCAATGTGCTTCTCTCGCATTGATGTTTCTTTCTCTCTCCTCCTCCCTCAAAACACATTAATGGGAAAAATATCCTCAGGTGAGGATTAACAAGAAAAAAAAAAGAAAATTGCTGCAGAAAGTCAGACCATGCGATCACAGAACCAATAATGGTACAAAATGCTGTGTAATCACATGCTAGTCATTCACTGAACACTTTATGAACAGTGACTCTTGGATAGTTATAGATATCTATAACTATAGTCTACATATTTAAATTATGTCGGCAAAATTACTAGTGTTTTTCTAACATATGGCTGATTCCCTAAAATTTGTTAAAAATAGTGAATATTAATAACAAAAAAAACAGCCTGTTAATTATAAGCAAATCTAAGTTAAAAGCATTTTAAAATTAACAGGATATTAATTTTCACATGATATATGGACCAGAAATTTTGTCCATTAAATTGAGGTCCACAAAATCCAGGGTTTATTGTAATAAACAAAAACTGAAAATAACCCATTGATATGAGAATGAATAAACGGACTGTGGTGTATACATACAATGGAATGCTATTTAGCAATGAAAAGGAATGTGCTATTGATATTCAAAACAACTGGATGAATCTCAAAATAATCATGGTGAGTGAAAAAAGCCAGGCAAATAAAGAGCTCATGCTGTATGGTTCCAGTTACATAAAATTCTAGGTAATGTTAACTAATGTATAATAACAGAAAGCAAACCAGTCTGTTACCTGGGGAAGGGGGATGGCAAAGGAAGGGTGGGTTGGAAGGATTACAAAACTTTTGGGAGCTTGGGAATAATAGGTATGTTCATTATCCTGATTGTGGTGTGGTTTCACAAATATATACATATATTAAAACATTAAATTATGTTTTAAATATGTTCCACTTATCTTATATCATTATACCACAATAAAACTATTATTAAAAACAAAAAAGCACTTCATGTTCCAGAATAAAGCATAGGGCAGGGGTATAATTGTGGGCTTATGGGCGGGAGTAAAAGGTCTGGAAGCACTGGCTCCTCCTCCCCAACATCTGCCAACCAGAGCTCCCGGAGAGGGGGTACCAGACTGACAAAGCAGGGTCTGAGCCCTCAGCAGCACTCAAGACACTGGGGAGCCAGCATGCTCAGTCATTGAGCACTGACCTATGGACCAGGAGGTCACAGTTCAATTCCGGTCAGGGCATATGCCCAGGTTGCAGACTCTATCCCCAATGTGGGGTGTGCAGAAGGCAGCCAATCAATGATTCTCTCTCATTATTGATGTTTCTATTTCTTTCTCCTCCCTTCCTTTCTAAAATCAATATATATATATATATATATATATATATATCAACATATATACGTGTGTGTGTGTGTGTGTGTGTGTGTATATATGACACTGTGGTGAAAGT
>JAAGEH010000045.1:46424996-46443741 GCA_011751065.1 Lasiurus cinereus | reverse complement strand
ATATATATATATATATATATATATATATATATATATATATGACACTGTGGTGAAAGGCATGGCCCACCACACAGAAAAGGAAATCAAAACTCAAAGGTGCTATCTTGCCCCAGGACATTATGTAGCTCATAAGTAATCGAAACCCAGATCTGGCAAAACCCTCCTCCTCATCTTCATCTACCACAAGTTCAAAAAAGGGGACTTGAAATAAGTGAAGACGTGTGCTTATATGTATATATTTAGAACAATTTTTGTTGTTGTTGTTATTAATCCTCACCCGAGGATATTTTCCCGTTGATCCAGAGAGAGTGGAAGGGGGGGAGGGAGGTGGAGGGAGGGAGGGAAAGAAAGAGAAACATCGATGTGAGAAAGACACATACATCGATTGCGTTCCACAGGAGACCTGACCAGGGCCAGGGATCCAGCCTACAATCCAGGTACATGCCCTTGACTGGAATTGAACCCAGGACCCTTCAGTCTGCAGGCAGACACTCTATCCACTGAGCCAAACTGGCTATGGCTAGAGAACAGACAATTTTATGCACTGAAGCCAGAGAGACAGAACCAGTCTGGCTATCCCAGAATAACCAGGCACCCTGAACACAGCACCTGAAGTTCAGGTACATGAGTATTTGGGGTGGCAGTGAGACAGGCAGGCGTGGTAGGAAGCTGACAGACAAGTCTGGGTTTGATTGAGGAGCGGGCTAACCGGCTCCTCCAGCACAGTCCCAGGGGCTGCCTACCTAGGAAGTCACCACCACTCCCGCCCAACAATTTCTACCCTGTCTGCTTCAGACAGGTGCCTGGGGGCCATGTGACTTAAGAGCCACACCTCGGGCTGGGGCAGAGATTGGTCACAGTGAAAGGCCCTAAAGCAAGCAGCAATTCTGTACACCATCTCCCAGTCCCCAAGTACGAGAGAAGCAAAAACCCACAGAGTTCCGGATAAGAGGTGAGCAGCCCCTCTGGGCCAGGAATGAGAAGGCCTGACACTCGGGCCATGAAGGAATCAACAGAAAGTCAAATCTAGCACTGACCCCTAAAAACCCCACTTCTAGGCTGGTCTAGGAGCTGGCTTCAGCTGGTACCGAACCCATGATGCCACAGCTGACCATCTGCCTACCTCCACAGGCTAGGGCTGAGGTCTGGGCCACAAAGGATGCCCGGGAGTCCAATGAAATAGATACCCTGTCCTCTCCCACCCCTTTCAGGCTGGGGTCCTCTCAGGAGACAGCCTACCTACCTAGTAGCTCTCCACCCTTCGGCCCACTATCCATCCTTGGCTCTGCGCCCTCCGAGTTAATCAACTGTGACAAGAAGGTGTGGCGGGAGCAGGTCAGGCTCGTGCCTAAGTCACTGGCTTGCCACCCAAGATAAGGTCCTGTTAACACATTGCTGCCCTCTTCCCTTTTTCGGAATGTGTTTTAAGGACTGGTGGCAACAGCCTACGCCGATTGCACCATCCCAGCTTCGGCATGGAGGCAGCCCTGTCTCCAAAGGTAGCCCAGTGGAGGGCCTCCTCTCAACCTCAGCCTGTGGCTACCCCTCTCTTCCTTCTGCCCGGGCCTGGCAGCCACCCAGTCTCACCTCCAGTCTAGACTCTAAGGAAATGCCCCATCACTCTAGTTGGCATGTAAGGTCCTGGGGGGGCGGGAGGGGCGGGGTTCCGCCTCGCTGTTGAAAACGGCGCTGCTTCCTCGCTCCCCAGGTTTAAACACGGGGCCGTGAACAAGGGCCGTTTGGAGTGCACCCTCGCGGAGGGAACCGCAGTCTCCCGGCTTCCAAACACATCAATCCCGGCGGCGTGGCGGGCAGAAAAGGGCTTCCTTACCTCCTGCTGCTGCCTCTCTCTGCAGGCACGGCTTTGAGGATGTCCAGGCTGGGGCGGCAGGGGAGGATCCAGCAGGACACAGCCTGCTCTCTCTCACTCAGGCAGTCCCTTCCAACGCTCCCAGGCTCGCAGCGCTCTTCTGCTCCCCACTCCTCACACCCCTACATCTTGTGCGCCCTGCAGCCCCGGAGAGATCCTGGCAACTGGGCAGCCCCGCCCGTGGCTTACCACCTTCTCCTCCGCCGGCGCCTCCGGGTCCTGAGCCCCGCACGGGGCCCCTCTCCCTCCGGGAACCCCTTCCCGTCCAGGTATGTTTCCTGGACAGCCCGCACCACCTGTCCCTCCTGCACCCCGGGAAGCCAATTTGCTTCCTGCACCCCCGGGCGCCCCTCCCCCTCAGGGCCCTGGGGCCCCACAGGCCGTGCCCTCCCCACCGGCTCGAGTCTCCCTCGGCGCGTCCGGGCCCCCCCGAGGACCACCGCCTCCCCTCGGAGATGCCCGCAGCTCTTCCAGTACTGCTCGCCCTGCTCCCCCGAACTTTCAAGCCCCTTCCCGCGCTCCCAGGAGCGGTCCCCGAATTCGGACAGCTGCAGCAGCCGGCGTGGGCTCCCCTCCCCCCGCTCCTGCACCCCGGAAAGGGCCTCCCCACGCTCCTGCACTGCGGGGCTGCCTTCCTCCCCCTTCTCCTGGTGCTGCTGGCGGGCCCCCAGCCCCACCTCCTGCACCCCAGGCCAGCTCACAGAGCTCGTCCACTGCGACGGGCGCCTCCAGTCCGCGCCGTCCGGCGTCGCCCACCCCACCCCCGGGCTGGGCTCCCGGCCGCGGCCGCCCCGCTCCTGCCCCCACGGGCCCACGCCGCCCTCCTCCTGCACCGCCGGACCCACGCCCCCCTGCTCCTCCACGCCGAGCTTCAGCCCGCGGAGCTGCTGCGGCCCCCAGCTGAGCGCTCCGACCCGCGGCGGCTGCTGCTCGGGCAGCGCGGGGCTCAGTCCGCCCCGCTCCTCCTCCGCGCCCTGCTGGGGGTCCCCCGCCCGCGCCGCCCAGCGCACTCGCTTGCCCCCCAGAGGCCGCGCGGTCCCGCCTCTCCAGATGGTGCTGCCCGGGGCGCTCGCTCACACCGCCCCCCGCCCGCTCCTTCCGCCCCGTCCCCCGGGAGGGGGCTGCGGAGTCGCGTCCCTCCGACTCCGCGGCCGACCCCACGTCCCCGGCACGTCTCCCGCCCGCCCCTCCGGGCGTCGACGTTCGCCCAATGGGCGCCGAGCCCTGCCCCGGCCCCCGCAGGTGCTGCGCCCCGCGCGCCGGCCCTCGAGCCAGGAGCGCCCGCCCTCCCGCCGGAGTCCCGGGAGCCAGCCTGCGCCTGCGCTGCCGGAGGTGGGGCGGGGGGCGGGGCCCAGCACGCCCTCTTAAAGGGCCAGGTGCCGCTCGCTCCTCCCCCTGCCCTCTCTCCTGGCCGCCCTCTCTCCCCTTTTCTCGGTTTCACTGCGCCTTCCCCCTTCAGGCTGTGTTTGCGTCTTCCAGTGACGCCAAAAAAGGAAGGAGAGGTGCAGCCTTAGGTCAGGAGTTAATCCTGGGCAGGTGTGGTCCACCACACCCAACGGAGGAGCACTGAAAGAGGGGTCTTGAATTCGAAGTAGCGGTTCAGCTGTGCTGATTGACCCTGTGACCGTGTAAAGTCACCTCCGCCTGGCCTCAGTTGCTGCGTTTCTAAAATGAGGAGGGTGGATTGGAAAGTTTACAAGGGCATAATCTAATGAATGTTTGATTGAAAGATTCTAGTCCTAATAGAAAAAATGTAGTCCAGAGGCCTAGGAACCTAGGCCAGCCCCATCCTTTTCCAACAGAGGGCTGAGGGTACTTGAAGGGTATTTCAATAATACCCTTCTCGGGCATGTGACACTTTCTGCTGAGAATATATGCAGAAAGAGCCCCAGGAGGGGAGGGGATGGGGGAACCTTCCTCCTGTCAGGGTCTTTTTAGGGGTAACCATGAGACCGAAAGTGGCAAAGAATTATAAATCTATTAGGTCATCTGTAAACCAGAGAGGTTGAGCACTAAAATGGCACCAGCACCCCGGGATGGGGAGTCAGACACTTTAAAGGACTCTAGGTGGGCTTTTTGTGCGGGGCATTCTCGGGGCCTCTATGGCCCTCTACTCCCTGTACCCACAGAGGAGGAGAAAATTTAGAGCTCCTCCTCCCAGTGATAGTGCAGCCTAAAGACCCCGTCCCTAGCCCAACGGGAGGCAGCCTTGGGATGTGGAGTTTAGAACCCAGAGGCTTAGGGCCAGCTGGCCGTTCTACTGACTGTACCTCATTATAAAATGGGTATAATGATAAAATAACTCCAGGAAGAAGTGTCCCCAAAATGGGACATCAGAGAACTGTGTGAAGGTGGTTCTTTCTGCACTCCCACTGCTTGGCATTGGGCCCAAGGGCCCTGGCCAGAGGACAGTAGGGCAATGGGAAGGGGATGGGTTCCAGACACCCATCGGGGGCAGGGGGCAGAGGGCAGGGGTTAGGTTGGGTGGATTTGTGTACAGACATCTCTAATGGGGGACCAGATGGGGTGGATTTGAATCACTGCTTCTTACCCTGAGAGTCGGGCAGCACAACTTTCTACTAAAATCATTTCATAGCAGTGTGTGTAACAGCTGCCCTTCCCCATGGAGCCAGGGCTGTTGAGCAGGAGGTGAAAGCACCCTACCTGGGCCCAGAGAGGGTCTAGGACAGACAGGACTCCTGATGCCACCTATGGACACAGCTGGGCTAAACTCTTCCCCCTTGTTGCCTGGCCTCAGGAAAAAAACGTCGAGGGAAGGGATCTGAGGGGGTGTCCTCTCCCCAGCCTTCCTCACACTAACCTCAGTAATGGCAGTTGTTAAAGTTTTTGGACCCTCCCTACTGGTAAGGTGCTTGGCATTTATTTACATCCAACCCCCACCACCATCCAATGAGGTACACATTATCATCCTCATTTTACAGACGGCAGAACTGAGGCTCTACATGATTAAGTACTGTAAGTTGCTCAGGATCATACAGCTGGTTATAGTGAAGCCAGGATTCAAATCCAGTTTTCTGACTCACAAGTCTACTCCGAGCCACTGAGGCGCAACAAAGCAACGCCAGACCCAGGAGCTTCATTTTTGGGAGCATTCGTTTTAGACTAAATTTTTAGTGGCCAATAGATGCAAACAACTGATCTGGAGCATGCACACTTCTCTGCCAGTAAATCAAGCTCCAAATCAAACAAAGCAGGGATCAAAGTACCTGCATCCTGGTGGATCCTGTTTGGTGATTCATTGGGGGAGTGCAGGTCCCCATTCTCCCACCTCTCCACCAGTTGCCCTCAAGAGCCAGATCCATGCCTCTAACATCCTTAGGGTTTTAACATGTGTAGGGTTTTCTGTTGCTTTAGGCTCAAAGAAAAGAGGCCTCCTGCTCCCTTCCCCCATTCTGCCTAGTCCCAACTCCTGGACTGTCCTCACCTACCACCATGATGAACTTGAGCTTTGCTGGGAGTTGTCTCTGAGGCTGCCTTCTCTGCACTGTTCTGTGACTCCCGTATTAGTAGCCAGAAAGACACCTAGGGAGACTGCTCTCCCCGCCCCCCCAGCTCTTACCCCTCGGGGAGCTGACAGAATAATGGAGGAGAGAAGACAGTTTAGAAGCACAAGGCTCAGGAGATACATGAGGTGCTGTAAGAATAACTCCAACCCTCTAACATGCCTGTGTTAATCGCCTCCCCGATTTGGAGCTTAAGAAGAGCTGCCCACAGCAGAGTGACTCTGCAGAGAAGAGGGCTTGTCAGGTCTAGTTCAAAGTGGAGGCTCCTGATGGTGCCCTTAAGAATCTCCTCTGAGAGATGATTACGCTGCTGCGGGCAAGGCAAGAAGGGCAATTCAGGGGTGGTGACGCAGCCTGACTCATACCTGCAAGCAGATGCTCAGCCAAGAGTGGTGGAGGCTGCTGAGGGCTGGGGGTGAAGGCTTTTTTGTTCTGTTTTGTTTTCTAAAACAGAACCATGTTGTAGTTGTTTTTTATTTTTTTAAATATATTTTATTGAGTTTTTACAGAGAGGAAGGGAGAGGGATAGAGAGTTAGAAACATCGATGAGAGAGAAACATCAATCAGCTGCCTCCTACACATCCCCCACTGGGGATATGCCCCCAACCAAGGTACATGCCCTTGACAGGAATCGAACCTGGGACCTTTCAGTCTGCAGGCTGATGCTCTATCCACTGTGCCAAACCGATCTTGGCTAGAACCATGTTTTTTAAATGACTGTTGCAACGTATTAGTAGGAGAGGACTGAATTTAGTGGGTTTTGACTGACTTATTTTTTTCATGGGAGAGGACATTAATGGAATAGAAAATACCAGAATGTAATTTCTTGAACTTCTTATTGAAGTATACATCCAGAGAAGTACACATTTTACAAAGTGAATATGCCCAGCTCCCAAATCAAGAAACAGAACCAGCTTCTGAAAGTTTCCCAATTGCAAATTTTAAAATAATTTTTTTATTATATTCATCTTCTAGCATGCCCTTTGTGAGGGAGGAACAAACTTTCCTCTATCCCCAAAGTTCTTCTGGCTGATCTAATAATCAAATAAACATAAAACAAATTAGCAAAAGAAAATAACCAAATTTAATATATACATATGTATGGGAACCCACATGCATGAGTCAGAGACCTCACATGCAAGAGAGCTTCAGAGATAGAAAAGGGGATTGAGGTATATTAGCCATCCTAAGCTAGGGATGAGGGAAAGCACCTTAGAGGGTGAAGATAAAATTTCTCTTGACCCTGAAGATAAAATTGCCTTTAGCTCAAAGTAATCTACGTATAATTGAAATACAACTTGGGATGGCTTATTCTGAACCCTCATACTTTCATATTCACAATTTTAAATTTCGAATAACCTTCTCTGCCCCTCCCCTGTCCCCTCCCCGTCCCCCATACAATGACTGGGATTTTTGTCTGGAAACAGTCTGACACAGGCACCTAGAACAATGCCTAACAAGTAGGTGCCTTGCCAAAGACAGTTTGGCTCAGTGGATAGAGTGTCCGCCTGCGGACTCGGGGGTCCCAGGTTCGATTCCGGTCAAGGGCATGTACCTTGGTTTCGGGCACATCCCCAGTAGGGGGTGTGCAGGAGGCAGCTGATCGATGTTTCTAACTCTCTATCCCTCTCCCTTCCTCTCTGTAAAAAGTCAATAAAATATATTAAAAAAAGAAGTAGGTGCCAACAATGTCTGTTGAATGAAAGTGCATTTCAGGTAGTAAAGGTATTGTTTAATAACATTTTTGTTTCATTGTGTATACACATGTGCACTCTACATTGAAAATGAAATATAGAAGAGAAACCTAAACTGCTGCCTTGCACAACAATTTCAAAGCTACAACTAGCCCTAGCTGGTTTGGCTCAGTGGATAGAGCGTCGGCCTGAGGACTGAAGGGTCCCTAGTTCAATTCCAGCCAAGAGCACATGCCAGGTTGCAGGCTCGATCCCCAGTAAGGGGCATGCAGGAGGCAGCCGATCAATGATTCTCTCTAATCATGGATGTTTCTATCTATCTCTCCCTCTCCCTTCCTCTCTAAAATCAATAAAAATATATTTTTAAAAAAACAAACCTACAACTAAAAGACAAAATGGACACCATCCAGAACCATAGGAAAGTTGGCTGAGTGGAAATTCTACAACTAGAAGGAAAGAGAAAAGCACACTGAGACTCAGAGGAGCTGAAAAAGGCTGAGGTACAGAGACATGCATGGAGAGGACTGGCAGCTGAGTGTGTGGCTGGCTTTCTCAAGTGGGAGGGAGACTGAAGCTCCCAACTGCACTGAACTCCAATTCTGAGCGAGACCCTGGGGACCCAGACTCTTTCAGGGGGAAGCTGGACTGTCAGGAAAAGATAAAAGTACACTGAGACTCAGGGGAGATACGGAAGACAGAGGTCCGGAGGCACATGAGCGCAGAAAGGACTGACTGCTAAGTGTGTGGTTGGCTTTCTCAAGCAGGAGAGAGATGGAAGCTCCCAAATGCGCTGAACTCCAGTTCTGGGTGAGACTCTGGGAACACAGACTCACTCTGGGGGGAATTTGGACTGTCTGGCAGTGGGCAAAACTCAAGGGAGGCTTTCTCTCACAGGTGCTTGCAGCGATTACTGAGGGACACTGAATCCCAGGAGCCTCATAGGGCAGAGCTGACGGGAAGCCAAGGCTGTCTGCTCTGCCCTCAGACTCCACGCTGAGCACAGAGGCTTTTGCAGTTTTGCAAGTTTTGTCTCATAAGGCTGTCTCCAGCACAGAAGTTCTCCTGGTATAGAAACAGGTGATCCTCACAGCCAATTGATTTGGAGGTCAATTTCTCCCAATGATACCAACAACAATCAAGACTTAACTACAGCAGAAACTGGTTTGGCTCAGTGGATAGAGCATTGGCCTTTGGACTGAAGGGTCCCAGGTTCATTTCCTGTCAAGGGCATGTATCTTGGTTGCAGGCACATCCCCAGTAGGGAGTGTGCAGGAGGTGGCTGATCGATGTCTCTCTCTCTCATCGATGTTTCTAGCTCTCTATCCCTCTCCTTTCCTCTCTGTAAAAAAATCAATAAAATACATTAAAAAAAAAAGACTTAACTACAAAAAGGCTGTGCACACAATCCATAAAGGGGTGCACCAAAAGTGTCCACCTCAGGCTGAAACTGGATTGGCTCAGTGGATAGAGCATCGGTCTGTGGACTGAAAGGTCCCAGGTTCAATTTGGGTCAAGGGCATATGCCTTGGTTGTGGGCACATCCCCAGTAGGGGGCATGCAAGAGGCAGCTGATCAATGTCTCTCTCTCATCGATGTTTCTAATTCTATCTCTCTCCCTTCCTCTCTGTAAAAAATCAATAAAATATATTTTTAAAAATTTTTAAAAAGGGTGTCCACCCAGCTGAGCCACTGGGCCCTATAGGACACCTAGCACACAAAGCTACTCTACCAACTCTGGGAATCAGCAAAAATGCAGAGACAAAGGAACAGATCACAAATGAAAGAAATGGAGGAAAACAAATGACTGGATATAGAGTTCAAAACCAGTTATAATGTTTTTCAAGAATTTCCTAGAAAAGATGGATAAATTTAGCAAGACCCAAAAGGAGATGAAAAAGGATCAACTAGAAATTAAACATACTCTGACTGAAATAAAAAATATTATACAGAGACCTAACAGCAGACTAGAGGACCACAAGAATCAAGTCAAAGATTTGAAATACAAAGAAGCAAAAAACACTCAACCAGAAAAGCAAAAAACAAAAAGAATCCAAAAATTTGAAGATAGTGTAAGGAGTCTCTGGGACAACCTCAAGCATACCAACATCCAAATAATGGGAGTGCCAGAAGAAGAGAGAGAGCAAGATACTGAAAACCTATTTGAAGAAATAATGACTGAAAACTTTCCCCACCTGGTGAAAGAAATAGACTTACAAGTCCAGGAAGCACACAGAACCCCAAACAAAAGGAATCCAAAGAGGACCACACAAAGACACATCATAATTAAAATGCCAAGAGCAAAAGACAAAGAGACAATATTAAAAGCAGCAAGAGAAAAACAGTTAATTACCTACAAGGGCGCACCCATACAATTGTCAGCTGATTTCTCAACCGAAACTATGCAGGCCAGATGGGAATGGCAAGAAATATTCCAAGTGATAAATAGCAAGAACCTACTCTACCCAGCAAAGCTATCATTCAGAATTGAAGGGCAGATAAAGAGCTTCACAGATAAGAAAAAGCTAAAGGAGTTCATCAATGCCAAACCAGTATTGTATGAAATACTGAGTTATTCTTTAAGAAAAGGAAGAAGATAAAGATAAAAATTATGAACAAATACATACTTATCAACAAGTGAATCTAAAAATCAAGTGAATTGAAAATCCGATGAACAGAATAAACTGGTGAATATAATAGAATCAGGGACATAGAAAGGGAGTGGACTGAAAATTATTGGGGGAAAGGGAGGTGGGGTGTGGGAAGAGACTGGATAAAAATCGTACACCTATGGATGAGGACAGTGCAGTGGAGGTAAGGGCAGAGGGTGGGGTGGGAACTGGGTGGAGGGGAGTTATGGGGTAGGGGGAGAAGAACAATTGTAATAATCTGAACAATAAAGATTTATTAAATTTAAAAAAATGAAATCTATTTCTTTCTGAGGATCACAGCCAATAGCCACTGTTATTGAAAGCCACTGCTCCAGCTTGAGAAACTTGTAGAGGCAGTGATTCAGGTCAGAGCAATGAGCAGGGGTGAAGCAGAACAATATGTTAATGAAAACCATGCTTCTCAAATTTCAGCAAATTGGGAAAGGTAGGCTGAGATTTCTGATTTGAGTAGCAATCCCTTGGACCCAGAGATTCTCAATAACGCTGCACATAAGAATCACATGACACAATTTTAAAAACACTGATGCCCAGACCCCACCCTGGAACAATTTAATTGGAATCCCTGGGGTGGGGCTCAGCATCCAATTTTTAAAAGTTCCCCTAGTGTCTCCCAGTGCCTAAGGCAGGATATAAGTGAGGCGTTGGATCAGGACTGATATCTGAGCAGACAATCTGATTTGACAAAGGGCAAAGATTACTGAGTCAGACCAGGACCATTTGCTTCTTTGTGGAAGTAAAGGCGGAGGGTGGGGGGAGTATCTGAAGGAATTCTTGGGCATGAGGCTGTTTGCTAACCCAGGCCATATTTTCCCAGGACCAAGAACAAACAGTGCCTTCACCCTATCCAGCAAGCAGAACTCCCCTGATCTGCTTTGGAAACCTGGCCCAAATGCCCCCAAGCAATTCAGACAATTTCAAACCTTACTACCTCGTTTCCCCAAAAATAAGACAGTGTCTTATATTAATTTTTGGTCCCAAAGATGCGCTAGGTCTTATTTTCAGGGGATGTCTTATTTTTCCATGAAGAAGAATATGGTACACATTTATTGTTGAACAACAGAAAAAAAGGAAATTTATTACCTGTATACGGTACGGTAGTAGTTGTCATCACAAACCAGCTCACTGATTGGCCGCTGCGCAGCCGGAGCTGTTCAGGCAGTGCGTGGTCTCTTTAAATCAGGAGTCAGACACCTTACTATTCCGGGGAGGCCTTATGTTCGGGGGAGGCATTATTATCAGGAGGTCTTATTTTCAGGGGGATGCCTTATATTAGAGTGAGAGGCAAAACTAGAAGTAGGTCTTATTTTCAGGGGATGTCTTACTTTCAGGGAAACAGGGTAGGGCTCCTACGTGTCTGTCCCCTCTGCCCAGCTTGAGATAAAGGGCTAACTGAGCCAAAAGATTACAAACCCTTGATCATCATGGGCTGATCAGAAAGGAATGCCATAGTCCTGGGTTCTGGCGCCCCCTGGCAGATAATTTAGCGTTGAAGTTGTTAGCCAATAAATAGGTATTCATCTATCCTGAGTCCAGTCAGTGACGGGCAAATCTTGTAAGCCCTGTCCCAATATGCATAATCCAGAAACTGCTTGGGGGTGGGAGAGAGACCAGATAGCATATGAAGAACTGGCTCTTTTTATTCACCTACTCCTTCACATCCCTGAAATACGGCTTCTTTTGGAACTCAAATGTATTAAATTTGGAAATGAGAAGCACCCAGGGCTTACCATTAAACAGTGAGGAATTTTTTTCACTTTTGTACCTCCTTGCTATTCCTCTCTTCTTCTTGAGTATTTTGTTATTTTGAGGCTGTTGTAAATGGAATTGTTAATTTCCTGTCAGATTGATCTTTGCTAGTGTATAGCAGTGCAACTGATTTTTTGTGTGTTGATTTTGTATCTTGTAGCTTTTCTAAATTCTTTGTTTTTATGTATAAACTAGAGGCCCAGTGCACAAAATTTGTGCGCTGGGGGAGGGAGGGTTTCCCTCAGCCTGGCCTGTGCCCTCTCACAGTCTGGGAGCCCCACAATCTATCATCCAAAAAGGTAGGCCCCACCCACCTGGCCAGGGCTCCATGATAGATTGGTCCAAAGAGGTAGGCCCTGCCCACCCAGCCAGGGCTCCACAATTGACTGCCATGCAGAGGGTGGCCTGGGCCTCCCTCTTTGGAGTGATCACAGAACTCTCCCTCCCCACATCAATTGCCTCACCAGCTGGCGGTCTGGGCCTTCCTCTTTGGGGTGATTGATCATGGAGGGCCGCCCCCCCCATCAATTGCCTCGGATGGTCTGGGCCTTCCTCTGCAGGGCAATTGTGGGGTGATGGCAGGGGCCCCCTCAACCAGTTGCATCACATCTGGCATCAATGCATGTCATACCATGGTCATCTGGAAGGTCATTCAGTCATTCTGCTGTTCTGTCATTCAGTCAATTTGCATATTAAGCTTTTATTATTATAGATTCTTTACTTTTCTACACGTAAGGTCATGTCGTCTGTGACCAGATACTTTTACTTCTTTTTCTATTTGGGTACCTTTTGTCAATCCTCACCAGGGGACATTTTTCCATTGGTTTTTTCAGAGAGAGTGGAAAGGAGAGGGAGAAACAGAGAGAGGAACATGGATGTGAGACAGACACATCGATTGGTTGCCTCTGAGCCCATCCTGACCAGGGTCAGGGATCAAGCCTGCAACTGAGGTACATGCCCTGGACCAGAATCAAACCCAGGACCCTTCAGTCTGTGGCCAATGCTCTATCCAAACCAGGTAGGGCTCCTTGTTTTTCAATTTGGGTGCCTTTTGCTTCTTTTTCTTGCCTAGTTGATCTGTCTAGAACTTGCAGCACTACATTGAATAGAAGTGGCAAAAGATCTTGGATCAAAAACTTTCCATCTTTCACCATTGCATATGATATTAGCTGTGGGTTTGTTTTTCACATATGACCTTTAGGACTATATTGGGGAATTTCCCTTCTATTCTTAGTTTATTGAATATTTTTTAATCATAAATGGGTATTGGATTTTTATCAAATAAATTTTTCTGCATCAAACTAGGTAATTGTATTTTTTTTCTAATAATGTAATAGTTATATTGACTGATCTTTATATATCGAACTCTTCTTATATTCCAGGAATAAGTTCCACTTGGTTATATTATATCATTCTTTTAATATATTGCTGAATTCAATTTGCTAGTATTTCCTTAGTTTTCATCAATATTCATAAAGTATATTGGCCTGTGGTTTTCTTTTTTTATACTATCTTTGGCATTAGTACCAGGATAATGCTGGCCTCATAGAATGAGTTAGAAAGTACTCCCTCTCCTTTACTTTTTTTGAAGAGTTTGAAAAATGATGGTGTTAATTCTTTAAATGTTTGGTAGACTTCACCAATGAAGCTATCTGTCTCTTTAGTGACATTAACATTTATTTTGTATAGTTCTCCTGATACCCTTTAATTCTAAACTCCACATCTCAAGGCTACCTCTAGTTGGGCTAAGAACTGGGTCTTTAGGCTGCACTATCACTGAGAGGAAGGAAGCCTGGGTCTTGGGAGGTGGAGGAAAGCCAGTACCAGCAGCTGGGGCCAGGAAGGCCTACTCTTGCATGAATTTTGTGCATCAGACCTCTAGTATGCATATAAGATCTTTGGTTAATCTCTTCCTGCCTCCTGCCAGAGAGGTTCCCTCTGAGATTCATCAGCCTGTTCCATGTTTCCATGCCTCTAATTCTATTTTATTCATCAGTTTATTTTGTTCATTAGATTTCTTGTTTATTTTTTTTTAAAGAATACCATTCAATATTTTATGTAATACTAGTTTGGTGGTAATGAACTCCTTTAAGTGAAGCTCTTTAAGTGACCTTTGATTCTAAATGATAGCTTTGCTGGGTAGAGTAATTTTGGTTGTAGGTTCTTGCTATTCATCACTTTGAATATTTCCTGCCACTCCCCTCTGGCCTGCAAAGTTTCTGTTGAGAATTCAGCTGACATTCATATGGGTGCTTCTATGTGGGTAACTAACTGCTTTTCTCTTGCTGCTTTTCAGATCGTCTCTTTGCCTTTAACCCTTGGCATTTTAATTATGTGTATTGGTGTGGGCCTCTTTGGGTTTGGAACTCTCTGTGCTTCCTGGACTTGCAAGTCTAATTCTTTCACCAGTAAGGGAAATTTTTCTGTTATTATTTTTCAAATAGGTTTTCAATATCTTGTTCTCTCTCTTCTCCTTCTCGAACCCTCATGTGAATGTTGATACACTTGAAGTTGTCCCAGAGGCTCCTTACACTATCTTCATATTTTTGGATTCTTTTTTCTTTTTGCTCTTCTGATTGGGTGGTATTGTTTTGCTTCCTTGCATTCCAAATCAGATTTGATTCTTGTACTTATATGCAAGTATCTTTGGTGAGGTATCAAGATCTTGAGTGTGGCTCTCTCACAAAATAATACAGCCTGAGCGAGTCAGTTTAAGTTTAAAAAATGACTTTTTAGATACAACAGCAAAGGCACAAACCAGGAAAGAATTGATGTTAGGCTTCATTAAAATGTAAGACAGTCCTGCCCCAATGCAAAGACAACCAAGAGAATAAGATAAGCCACACACTGTAAGATGCATATCTGATAATGGACTATTACTTAACTATGCAAAGAACTCTTAAAACTCAGTAAGAAAAAGACCCACCCAATTTGCCCTAGCCATTTTGGTTCAGTTAGAGCAGTGGTTGGCAAACTCTAATTAGTCAACAGAGCCAAATATCAACAGTACAACGATTCAAATTTTTTTTGAGCCAAAATTTTTAAACTTAAACTGACTCGCTCAGGCTGTGGTATTTTGTGAAAGAGCCACACTCAAGGGGCCAAAGAGCTGCATGTCGCTCGCAAGCCAGTTTGCCAACCATGGAGTTAAGAGCGTTGGCCCATGGGCTGAAGGGTCACAGGTTCGATTCTAGTCAAGGGCACTTACCTAGGTTGCAGGTTTAATCCCTGGACCTGGTCAGAGCATGTGTGAAAGGCAACCAATTGATGTCTCTGTCTCTCCCCTTCCTAACCATTCTCTTCCTCCTCCCCCCAAAACCCAAGCAAAACAAAACAAAAAACTATGGAAAAGTATCTTGAAATGAGGGTTAACAAAACGAGGGTAAAAGATCTTGACACCTCACCAAAGATACTTGCATATAAGTAGATGAAAACATAATCAACATTTTATTATCAGGGAAATATAAATTAAAACGAGATACTATGAAGCTAATAGAATGGCCAAATCCTAAAGTGACACCACCAAATGCTGGTAAGGGACTTTTAAAATATATGTTTTTACTGATTTCAGAGAGGAAGGGAGAGGGAGATAGAAATATCAGTGAAAGAGAACCACACTCCCACTGGAGATTGAACCATGACTTGTTTCATAGCTCGAAACTTTCATTCATTGCTAGTAGGAATGCAAAATGCCACAGCCACTTTGGGAGTGTTTGGGAATTTCTCATAAAAGTAAACATACTCTTAAGCATTTGATCTAGCCACTGCATTTTTTGGTAAATGAAATAAATATTTATGCCTACGTAACAACCTGTACATGTTTATAGCAGCTTTATTCAGTTGCCAAAATTTGGAAGCAAAGAAGTCCTTCAGTAGGTGAATGGATAAACTGTTACATCAAGACAATTATTTATTCAGCATTAAAAAGATAAGCTATGGCCCAGCTGGATAGCTCAGTGGTTGATCACTGACCTATGAACCAGGTCATGGTTTGATTCCCAACCAGGGCACATGCCCAGATTGCAGGCTTCACCCCATGTGGGATGTGCAGAAGGCAGCTGATCAATGATTTTCTCATCATTAATGTTTCTCTCTGAAATCAATAAAAATGTATGGGGAGGGCGTTAAAAATAAGAAATATCAAACTGTCTATGAAGACTGGAGGAACCTTAAATATATATTACTAAGAAAGAAGTCCATCTGCAAAGTCTACAAACTGCATGAGTTCAACTACAGTATGGAAAAGGTAAGACAGTCAAAAGATCAGTGTCTAACTAGGGGTTAAGAGGGAGGGAGGATGAAGAAGCCGGGCATAGAGGACTTGCAGAACAGTGAAACTATTCTGTAATGGTGGATATATGTCATTATAAATTTGTCCAAACTCATAGAATGTACACCAAAAGTGAATCTCAAAATAATCTATGGTCTTTGGGCAATGAGGATGTGTGTCATTGTAGCTTCACTGTCATAACAGATGTACTATTCTGGTGGGAGATGTTGACAGTGGGGGAATCTAAGGGGTGGGGTGGAGGCAGAGAATATATGTGAATTCTCTTATTTTCTGCACTATTTTGCTGTAAACCTAAAACTGCTTTTTAAAAAATCTATTTTAAAAATTGACAACTCATATGCAACAGGGGTTAGGTCAATGGGGGGAAAAATGGAGATATATGTACTACTATATGCAATACTTTAAACAATAAAAAAATGGCAACTTAGCTCTCTCCCATGCACCTTACCTCCAAGGAGCACACCCATGCCATTCCCTTTCTCTTTCCTCCATAGGCACATATATCCCAAACCCCTAAGGAATCCCATGAGACTTGCAACCAGTGGAGAAATGAGCAGCTAAATCTGTCTCCAAGGCCCCCTTTCCTCTGACTTTCCAGTGAGTTAAAGTAGGCTGGCCATTGTCTGTCTGTGTCTCTCTCCGCCTCCCTTGCAATCTGCTGCTTGTTTGGAATGTGTCGTCAATAAACCTGTTTACTTAAAAAAAAAAGTAAGGAAAGATAACTCAGTGTTCAAGCATTTTATTACACAAGATAAGGAATATCCACATTGTTGCACATACCAGCTTGTATACAATTATAATGGTATATCACTTGTTCACAAGATACAGCTGAGCAGTAGGTTGAGAAATTTAATTAAGCCATCGTTAGCCAAGTAAAATGTCAAGAACATTCAAAGAGGAAACACAATAAGGGTTATACAAGTTCTAGAATAGTGAATCACACAGTTCACTCCTTTAATCCTTTACCTTAGAAATGTACATTCATACCTGTGACGAGAAAAAAATATGAAGACCAGCAGGTGTCACTAGCCAAATATACATTTCGTTCAGGAATAGTAAGCCTTTTACTACCTCTTTGATTGGTAATAACTCAACCTTAACCATAGAAAGAGTTTTTAAAAGCAATTTTCTGCTGTAAAATGTATGCCCATATTCATATTATGCCTTGAAATCACTGAGCTTTTATTAAAGTATGATAAAGCATGATACTCAATCAGGAATCCTAGCAATGACCTTTTTGCTTAGCTACACTAAATATCATTAAAGATAAAACACTGTAAAGACTAAACAGACCAAGTAGTGAAGTAATTCAGTGAGGCTGTAATAATCCAGATCTATTAACTTAGGTAAGTGACACCAAGTTTAAAGAACTTTAAGAGAAGACTCTATGGACTTTTTCTTAGGTGACAATATTGAACTGCTCAGATAACAAACAGCTGATTATCTGTTTAGAGTAGAAAACAAAGTCCTTTACTCATGTAGTCTCAAACTTATTTGTTCACATCTACCTTTAACTTATGACCACCATGTACTAATAGGTAGGTAGGTAGGCAGGCATGATCAAAGATCCTTTTGCAAGCCGGTTCCCCACACTCTTCACTCCCCTCCCCTCCCGCCAAAAACTCCTATGCAAATTTCCCCTGCTTTAAGCTGAAAGGTCAGTTCTGGATTCAAGCTTGAATGAACTAAGATTATAGAAGATAACATGCATATATGGGACAAAGTTAATTCATTTGTCAATAGCAAACATTATAAATGTGTGCTACTGTTCCACAAAACAGAAGACCCAGAGAAACCACAAATGTAACATAATACCACATCAGGTTTAAAAACAACCTTTGAATCAACAAAAGGAATCTTGAAGTAGTTTTATTTTACCATGGTTGAATTTACCCACCAAATGTTTAATGACCACAAAATGTTTCTGCAACTAAAACTAAAAGATAGAGCATTATAGGGAGCTAGAAATATATGTTAGATACTAACGATCTTCAAGCTTTTAAGATGTTATTGCATGAAGAAAATTATGGGAAACACTGTTCCCGATAATTACGTACACCCTTAGTGTAGCATATGGAGATCACTGTCTCCGATATAGACACTGTGGTAGGCAAAAACTACCTTGTTCTTTATGCATTATGGAAGACACTGCTCCCGATAATGTGTTAGGTTTGTGACAAAGGTACTGGAAATTTTGCAAATTTTGAATTAAAGTTACATCTTGGATAAACTGAGCTGTAAAATTTTACTTGAGTCCTATCACAGCCTTTAAGTGAAATTAATTTATAACTTGGTCACAACTCAGTACTTTAGGGAAACTCCTATTTTTATCTAGTTGGCTAATTAGAAGTCTAACTTGATTAGCAATTCCTAATTAAATGTAAGTCTCTAATATTTAGGTTTAAATTTTTATTTGAGGCTGTTTTCTAAAACAAGTATTGACCATTATAAATGCAAAACTTCCAGTATCTATTGGGTTTTATTAGCAGATGCTGCTTTTATTTAAAAAAACAAAACAAAAACGACAGTATAACTGTCATAATTATGGAAGGCACTGCTTCCGATAATTATCTTCTATAAAAAACCACCATTTATAGTGAACTCTGTCACTGATAAATAAACAATAAATATCTTGAGCCAAAATGATAGGAAGCTTTTCCAAAAAATTAACACTTTGACCAAAATTTGGCAGTGTGTTCTTTAAAGTCTGACAAACTGAGCTTGAAGTTAAATACCTAAAACTGGTTCTCTTTCAAAATATCTTGGAAAAACACAAAAACAAAAAAAACTAAAGCTTATGTGGGAAGGGACAGAAGGAAAGAAAATATACTAGGTCTTTGGCTTCTGGCCTCCTCTCTTTATAAATGGTTTTGAGGTTAGACATTAAGGCCTTGCTCCTGCGATAAACAGTTGAACTTTATTTTATGCAGCTAACGGACCTCATTTCGCAC
>JAAGEH010000045.1:46391741-46424986 GCA_011751065.1 Lasiurus cinereus | reverse complement strand
ATGGAGGATTACACTAAAATACTATGTTTAACCTTTAGCAGGTATCACCTTCCTCCTCCTACTCAAGATAAACCAGTGTTCATGTCCTTAGGATTTAGAGCAATAATTCATGAAACTGGTTCTGACTTTTTAATAACTGTAACAGAAAAGGAGCAGTTACCTTTACAAAGCACTTAAAATTCTAGAGAAAAACATTCTATCATGAACATCTTTCAGTGGTTATTCATTTGAACAGGTACCTAACCTGTAT
Organism: Lasiurus cinereus; assembly: GCA_011751065.1. Lineage (NCBI taxonomy): Eukaryota > Metazoa > Chordata > Mammalia > Chiroptera > Vespertilionidae > Lasiurus > Lasiurus cinereus. The sequence continues at coordinate 46,424,736 of JAAGEH010000045.1, read as the reverse complement.
TAAAAGCTGCTGCCTAAAGACATCTAGTAGTACCAAGATGAATGGGTAGAACTTTAATATTAGGTTTTGTAGCCCTACTGAAAATTTAGCACAACCAGCACAAGTCACAAGTACCCTAAGTTAAGGGTATCACATTTAAAACTCATTGTCAATGTCCCAAATATCACCAGAGATGGCATTTGCAGCTTCCTGAATAGTCCAAGTTGCTAAAGCCAACTGGTTTCTAAACAGTGTTTCATTAAAAGCACTGCTATCTTTTCGACGCAGTTTTATGTGCTCCAGTAAAGCTGGGAGAGTGTGAGAGCCAGAGCCCCAGAAGATGTGTCGGAAAGGAGCATCTTTTGGAGATACATAGGGTGAGAGGAGGTAATATTCCACCTAAAAAACAAAACATACAAGAGCACTGACAGTGTTGACTTTGGTTGTAAAGAAAGAATCTGAAACAATAAAGCCACTGTCACTATCCCACTTCCAAATGTCCAATTTCCCTTAATTTAAGAATGCTGAGAACCAGGCTATTAATCTTCTATTAAATCTATAAAACTATGCTCTAACCAGTTTGGCACAGTGGATAGCACATCGGCCTGCAGACTCAAGGGTTCCAGGTTCCATTCTGGTCAAGGGCAGGTACTTTGGTTGCGGGCACATCCCCAGTATGGGGGTGTGCAGGAGGCAGCTGATTGATGTTTCTTTCTCATCGATGTTTCTAACTCTCTATCCCTCTCTCTTCCTCTCTGTAAAAAATCAATGAAAAAAAAAAAAACAACTAAAACTAAATGTCAATTTCTTTGTAAAAGTAAACTCTAATTATATTTTTTGTTGTTGTTTTTCTTTTTTGTTGTTGGAGCACACATCTGGAAGATTTACAAATTTCTGGTCAAAAAGAATATTTTGCTTCTTCCAAGCAGCATAAAGGCTGGATTAGACAACAGAAATGTAGAGAAAATGACAGCTAAAATAATTAATGATCTCTTCTTTAAAGATGAGTTTGGACCAGCTGGCGTGGCTCAGTGGCTGAGCGTCAATTTTTGAACCAGGTGGTCATGGTTAGATTCCCAGTAGAGTTCCATCCCTGATGTGGGGAACGCAGGAGGAACTGATCAATGCTTCTCTACCCCCAACCCCCACCTCCCTATCCCTTTCTTTCTTAAATCAATAAAATATATTAAAAAATAAAAATGTTTCTAAAGCCTAAAAAAGTTAACACTAGGTTAAATGTTTCTTGTATTTCCAAGTTTGATATGTTGATTTAGACCAGCAAAGGATTCTAGGCTTCTGAAGTTAATACTTTAGATTTATGCAAGGTTTACCAATTAAAATTTAACATATTTCTTCCTTTTCTAAGAGGTTACTTACTCTCATGATACGGTCGTTGATTTCTCTCATGACAAGTCTGTCTGTTGTATCTGAATTCTTATAATCTGTTGTTAGTTTGGAAGTAGCACGATAAAAGTCTCCACGAGCAGAATATAACCACTGTAGACTCAGACCCATCTCCTGTAGCAAAAGACATTCCATTCACTATTAAGATATTATATTCCTAAGGATGTTATTACACCTTTCTAATTTAGGTGTAGCAACTGAGAGTCTGATAAAAGGGGGTGAACTCACAGACAAGTGCAAGATCCAGAGAAAGCTAGATTAAAGCACTTGTACAGGAGATGCCAAGCTCTCTAAACTATAGCAATATGCTCATATTTAAGGCCAGCATATAGTACATAAGCTCATATTTAAGCCCAACATATAGTATGAGTATCATTCTTGGACTCAAAAGAAAACCATACTAAAAAAATTTAACATAATCTACTTAGTCCAAGTATATAACCCTGTGTAGTATATTGTTTCCAGTTCAACTTCCCTATGGGAGATCACATGAAGCATTTTGGTTAAACAAACTTCAGAATCTAGTTATTTCCATCTGATTAAAATTCCATTTTCTGAACAGTTACAATTTGTTTCAAGAAAGCCATAGTAAGTCTTAGTTGGTTGGAGTGTTGTCCCGATATGCCAAGGTTGCTGGTTGATCCCTGGTCAGGGCACATACAAGTCAAAAAAATGAATGCATAAAGAAGTGGAACAAAAATTTGATATTCCTCTCTCAATTTTTAAAAATTAAAAGGAAAGCCATAATAAGATTTGGTTATCAATTGGAAAACACTTTTGATTTTAACAAAAGTCTGAATGCTATACAGGATGAACACTAAATAAGACTGTAACAAACTACTGGTTATGTTCTCTCTCATCATGTCATCTCCAAAAGGCATACATAATCTAAACTCACAGGTCCAAAGTCATGGTTGACACCTTTAGTCTCTGGGCCCTAGCTCTTTATGGATTGCTTGGAACACATGAACAACAACAGAAAACAGTTCTAGATACTGATATACTTTCCATGCTCTATTCTAGATCTATAACTTCCCAACTTCCTTTTCAAATGAATTATGGATTTTAAGCAAAATTATAACTCAGTTCACTTTAAAATGTATTTTAGTTACCAACCAAGTCCTTCCCCAGGTACAGTTAAACATCATTCTTCAAATTGCTTAATACTGCAGCATTAAGAACCGGGTTTTAATTAGTGCTCACCTTTATGTCTGTTTTGAATTGGTTCATATCCCTCACAAATGAAATCATTTTCTCGTTATACATTTCATAGTTCAGGTTCAATTCAGCATTATGGGTAAGTTTAATTATGAGTTGACCAGCAACTTCTGCTGCTGCACGGGCCATCTTGTTCAACTGAGGGACTTCCTGATTCAGTACTTCATAGGTATCCTCGGTAGTTCCTAAGTAAGGATAATCTAAGTCCTGAAAAACAAAGCAAAGTTAATGTACTCAGGTAGGTTAGAAAAGTAACATTCTAGTTATACCATCAAGGTAATAGGAACTATAATTCCTTCTTTGTTTCTAACATATTCCTAAACTCTAATTTTTTTTAATACACTATTTAAAAAAAAACACCACTTTTTGTTACTTTCTTTTAACCTAACCTATTCCAAGAATGACTACTTTTTTCTAGGTTCCATAGAATGCATGTTCTATTATATCAGACTAGGGGTGCATAAAATTCATGCACGTATGTGTGTGTGTGTGTGTGTGTCAATCAGCCCAGCCTGCACCCTCTCCAATCTGGGACCCCTCTCACAATCCAGGACTGCTGACTCCCAACTGCTTGCTTGCCTGCCTGCCTGATCACCCCTAACCACTCCCCTGCCAGCCTGATTTATGCCTAACTGCCCTCCCCTGCAGGCCTGATTGCCCACAACTGCCCTTCTCTGCTGGTCATCTTGTGTCCACATGGGATCAGCTATCTTGTGTGTTGGAGTGACAGTCAATTTGCATATTACAAACAGATTTCTTCAGGTTATATATCCTGTTATCTTTGTTCTGGAAGGTTTGACTCATTTTAATGAGGAAAGAGGAGAGCATATGCAAAATGTACTTTCAATATAAAGTGTTACTACTCTTAGATAATATCTGCTAAACCTCCATTGGCCAGTAAGTAGCCTGTTAATAATGGTTCTTATTTAATTGAAGTTTTAGCAAATAAAATCAAATGCTATTAGGCTAATAAAGAACAATTCTATTATAACATTTATCATAAGGTAGCATACAACAATTGCAGGTGTATAGCTTCCTAAAAACATTGTAAGCACTCTAGGAAACTTTGTTCTCAAATTTGATGAAAGAAGATCCAAGATACAACACTTCAGAGTTCTTCAGACTTACCCCACAAAAACTGAAAGAAACTGCTGGGATTCCAGAATATGCAAGGAAAGGGAAAGCAGCATCATCAAGAGAAAATTTCTCCCTGAAAGGAAAGAAGATGTTTTTTATAAAGTTTTCAAAAGAACAGACAGTGCTACCATGTAACCTTACTCCTAGCCCCCCGAAGTCTTAAAAGGAATCTCTTTAGGGATAGGTAAGCTCACTGCAAAGTTACACAGACTCTGCCTAACACAGTAGGTACTACTGCATGATTGTTATTGTTCTATCAGCTGTTCATTCACTTGTCTCAACTTACACTTTGTTCATCCAGTTGCTATCCCGATATAGAGACAACCCAGTAAGTGGATGTTTCACCTGTTAAATAAGAAATTAAGTTATCATTAAAATGAACCTTTCTGAAATATGTGAGAGAAAAAAATGTTTCCTGCTTAACATTTTAAAGGTGATTTAACCACAATTTTAAAAGCCCTCTCCTAGCCTTCATGGTATGTCTATGTCATTTCTTCCTTCTAGCACATTTCATACTACTGCCAGTCTAACCTGCAAACACATTACTGCCTTACTGGAGACCCTATTGTAATCCCTAGTTTCCCATGGGATCAAGGTCCTGTTCCCTGACCCTCGGTTCCCTTCCAACTTTAATCACCCCAATATATAACCTCTAATTGTGGTAAACAAATTTAGTTCCTTACTCTTTCAAAACTATGTCATTCACATGTCTGTCTCTTTTCAATGAATACTTTATCTGACCATCTGATTTAAGTCTCAGGGATAGTTTAAGTTCATTTAAAACCTTTCTTAACATTCTGACTCTATAGACAACCTACAGTACAGCTTAGGCCTTATGGAACTCTGCTACATATTCCTAAACAGATTACATATTGTTTGTGATCAGAGCCCTTTGTATACCACTCCCATGGTTCAATAGGCTGGGGGAAAATAAGCAAAGAGCATGACTGAAATAATGCTGCTATAAAATTTATTCTAAGTTCACTTTAGCTATCTATCAATATTTTTACCTTATGTGAATTAGGCAAAAAAAATTAAAGTTATATATTTTCATAATTAGGTATACACTTACGTCTTGCATCGTTTTCTCAATGAGTGAATACAACAATGGGCTGGCAGAAACCTTGAACTTGCTGGTACCTGCAAAGAGATTATTCTAACATTGCGCCTTCTCTAGTCAAGCAATTTTCACACTGCTACTTCAACAACTAAAAGTACTTGGAAAATAGGAAGACAGGAGGATAATAACCAAGATGAGTGACATATACAACCTATCCTCTTAATTAAGTAGATAAAAGTCCTTTAGTGACCACTAACCTTAATTTGACTCAACTGAATCTCTTACTGCTTGAGTTTGCATACTTTAATGTTAATGATTTGGGGTTTTTTTTTGTTCATCCATGTTAAGGCAGTCATCTGCTAATTATAAATAAGCTTGCTATATTCAAAACATTCTGCTGTATAGGTAAAATGGCAATAATGATAAATCTAGTAAGATTTTGTTAGCTCCCTCCTTTTTTGTTCCAATGGAGACATATTTTACTCTTCTCATTCATCCATTGGCTACACTTCCATTTTTAATAACATTCAAACTCTTTTAATTGGTATCTCTATCTATGATGCCACAATGCAGTAATATGTGAATTAGTTTTAGAAGTGCCATTCTACATAACATGATTTAGTTTCTTTTGGTCCAAAATACTATCTAGACTATTGGTTCTAAAACTTTAGTGCAAGCATATTAAATTTGCGATCTGCATGTGGTCCACAACTAATTATTTTGGTGGCCCGGTCAATATAATGGAATGTAAGAAACGTTTTAATAAAAATTTTGTAACTGAATGTTTACAATATCCTGCTTTATATAATTATTAGTAATGAACTACATTTGCTAATGACTGATTACTATAATTGTGTTGCATTCATTTCTCTCATGCGCCTATGCGCAGGGGCACCATTTCTCTCCACTAATACTAGCAGTGAATATTTTAGCAGCCGATTGCCACATTATTAGTCTTGTACTGACTTATTTGGTGTGTGCAACAGGAAATATTTTGTGTTGGAGAATAAGAAAAATAGGTTTATTTGTGTTACACTTATTAATTTGTACAGTTATCCAGTGTCTGGTAAGTTAATGTTCAGAAAAAATATTAATTTTTATTAAAATGTCCTATTATTTTAGGTTAACAATTACTCATTTATTTCAGCCTAGTATTCAGCATGTCTCTATTAAAATAAACCTAGGCCTCTATGAAAACTGAAGTTTATTTTTGCAGTCCACATAAATTTAAACCTGTTTATTTGGCCTGTGTTAAACCTTTTGAGTTTGACATGCTTGCTTTAGTGCATCAGAATCACTTGGAATGCTTGTTAAACCAGTTTGCTGGACCTATGCTCCAATTTCTGACACTAAAGTCTGAGATGGGGCCTGAAATTTCTTAATTTCTAACAGTCCCCAGGTGATCTTGATGCTGCTGATGTGGGGCCACATTAAGAAACATTGCTCTGGACGAAGCTATCTGCACCCATTTTAATTTAATGGACAATTAAGAGAAAGCTATGCAATTCTTTTGATCTGGAAACGGCCAACGTAAATTGTGAAAGTAGTAAGTGCTGCTTTAGAAAGCTTTCTTTTGCTGTTTTACAGTTAATCTAAATTCATGAATAGCTAATGAAAAGGATACTCACCAAGAACAGCCTTGTCCAGATTAATGTAAGTGAAAGCCTTTATATGCAAGCTGGAAAGGTATCCCTAGAAGAGAAGGAAAAACACTCATGTATCAATCTAATTATCACATAAAGTAACCATTATTAGGAGTTTCTTTTTCATTTGGATTCTATTGGGACTAAATATTCTAGTGAGAGCATGGTTTCTGGAAGACAAGTTAAAACAACAAGTTTGGGTGCCATTAATACCTCCAGCCATTCAGTGGCACCCACAGCTCCGAAGTCGCCAGCACTCCAGCTGGCAAAGACAATGCTTCTTCTGGGTTTAAACCCATCTGAAAGACAACAAAAGGTTAGCTTCATTTTGGGAAAAAGTATAGGCAGACAAGTGACTTAAAGATAAAATCAGAAACTTCTAACTCAAGACACAGATTAAAAAAATTCTTTTCCTTTTGAGGCCCAGGTGAAAACAAATTTTGAAAGTGATCTACGTGATCACATTATAAGGAAATAATAAACTGTTGAATCACTGTGTTGCATACCAAAGCTAATGTAATATTATATGTCAACTATATGCAATAAAAATAATTTTTTACAAATTGAACAGTAATCTATAAAGAAAAGGTAGGTAATCATTTGCAAATAAGATTTCAAGTATGCAGCAGGAACCAGCTTACTAAAAGGTACTATTTTCAGCTCCATTCTTTAGGGTCCCTTACCTTGTGGACCAAGATATATTTGAAATCACAGTGTATCTTATTTGAGAACAATTTGCTTAAAATTATGTAACTTAAAAATTGCTTGAAAAATAGTTGTTATGAAATAAGATCCAAAGATTCAATAATGTGGTGAAGGTTGCATGTATGTGTGGGTAGGGATAGAGGAGTCGCAAATACCATGGGAAAAAGGCTTCAAAGTGAGCTTTTATATGTTATGTTTATAATATACAAATGTTTAACCATATTCATAAATATATCAAATTATACAAAAGTTTATAATCCTATATAATAAAAGGGTAATATGCAAATTGACCAAATGGCAGAATGACCGGTTGCTATGACACGCACTGACCACCAGGGGGCAGACGCTCAATGCAGGAGCTGCCCCCTGATGGTCAGTGAGTCACAACCCAGGCTGACTGCTGGCGAGTGTGGCAGCCCGCTTCTGTGGTAGCACTAAAGGATGTCCAACTACAGCTTAGGCCATCCCCCAATAGCTCCCAGACTGCAAAAGGTAGGTCAGACTAAGGGAACTCCCCCAGCCTGTGCACATTTATTGTGCACCAGGCCTCTAGTAAAACTATAAAACATTATTAGTACAGAGATATGTCACTGCTTGCTTTCAAATAGATTCCTTAGGAGTCATGTTAGATTTGCCATATCATTCTGGGTATGTCAAACTCAGAATTAGGGTCAAATATAACACTTCTCAGTATCTCAAAAGAAATGGATGGGCCCTGGCTGGGTAACTCAGTTGATTCCAGTAAACCAAGGCCTCAGGTTTTATCCCCAATCCGAGAACATATAAGAATCAACCAATGAATGCATAAATAAGTGGATCAATTAATTGATGCTTCTCTCTTCCTTCCTCTCTCTAAAATTAATCAATCAATAAAATATTTTTTAAAATGGATGATTCCCAGTATAATGAAGACACTGCATGGAAGGCTGTTTCAAAGTCAAAGGCAGGGACATAATGTATAGCATAGAGAATATAGTCAATGATACTGTAATAATTTTGTATAGTAACAGATGGTTACTAAACCTATCGTGATAATTATTTCATCAGACACATAAAATGTCAATTTACTATGTGGAACACCTGAAATCAATTTGTATGTTAACTATATTTTCGAAAGTCAAAGAAAGATATAACAAAAGAAGATCTGCTTTATATTAAAGAACTCAATGTTTAATAAGGAGTGACAAAGGTAAAAGTGAACAAAGCATGCTATAACATTTAAAACTATATGTAGCATTAGATAATTCAGGTTCTCAAAATTTGCACTCTACCTTGAAAAACCAAATCAGAGAATATCTGGGCAAGTTCCAAGAGAAGGGCTGTTCCCACACTGGATTTTGCAGCTCCAGGACCCCAGGCATCCCTCTGGGCCCCTATTACAACATAGCGACCTTAAAAAAAAAATACAATAAGCTCTTAAATTGTTTCCTGAGTTTAGAATAAGCACATTCATAGAAGGGTAAAAATTAAGTATATGCATTAAGGGTAAGAGAACCTTAGGACTTTGGGATTAAAAATTCATATGACAATACTAATATTTTTCCTTATTAGTATTGGTCCTCTTTTTTTATATTATCAATTAAGTTTACTAATCAACTAAGTACTGTGCTCACTTATCCTATCTATACTAATAAAGGGATAGTATGCTAATTAGACCAGACATCCTTCCAAACAAAGCCACAGCAACTGCAAGGGCCCATCCAGCGCCAAGGTCCCTTTTGTAGAAGCTGTGGGGGAAGGCACCGCAGGAGAAGGCAGAAGGCGGTGCCACAGGAGAAAGGAGAATGCAGGTGAGAAGGCAGGTGCCAAGGGAAAAGGGAGAAGGGAGAAGAGAGAGGGAAGAAGGGAGAAGGTGAGAAGGCCAACAACAGAAGGGAGAAGGCCAGTGACGCAGGAGAAGGGAGAAGGTGGCAGTTAGGGGGATCAGGCCAGGAGGGGAGAGCAGTTAGGGGCATCAAAAAGGTCAGTGGTTTGGAGCCAGTGGTTCCAGATTGTGAGACGGGTTCTAGATTGGAGAGGGTTCAGGCTGGGCTGAGGGGACCCCCGTGCACAAATTTCATGCACCAGGCCTCTAGTCCTATATAATAAAAGGCTAAAATGCAAACAGACCAAAGGGTGGAACGACTGGTTGCTATGATGCGCACTGGCCACCAGGGGACAGACACTCAATGCAGTGTCAGTATGCTCCCACAAGGGGAGTGCCACTCAATCTGAAGCTGGACTCAGGGCTGGTGAGCACAGTGGTGGTGGCAGGAACTTCTCTGACTCTGCATCAGTTGGACATCCCCCGAGGGCTCCCAGTCTGAAAGAGGGCACAGGCCAGCAAAAGGACAAATTTCATGCACCATGCCTCTAATTGTTTAATAAGCAACTGAAGTATAAGGATTTCCAATATTCAATGATATGACAATTTGAATGCATTTAAATGGTAGATAACTTATTATCAGTATCAGCAAATTATAGCTCACATGCAGATTCATTATGCATTGTCTATAGCTGTTTTCATTATATAATTAAAAGCAATTTTTAAGTCACAATAGTCAATTTTTGACAAGTTCCTTTCCTGGGGCTTTATTAGCTTCCAAGGAAACTGATGTCTAAATGACTTGCTTTAAGACATACAAGAGTTGGCTCTGTGAAAAGCCAAGCCAGCTTTCCTACACTCCCTCCTCTGGCCACATGCTTAATAGGGAGAAAACCAGAAATACATAAATAGAGCAATAGACACAGTTAGATAGAGAAAGCAGGGGTTTTTTACCTGGTTCTTCAAAACCTTTAATAACACCAAAGACATTAAGAATTCTTATCTCTTTCAGCACATTGCTCACAACGAGTTTCACATTTCTATCCTGTGTGGTTACCAGCTTACATAAAGCCTCTGCTTTCCAAGAAGAAGGACAGTCTCCTTCCATATTTCTAGAAGTAAAAAACAGAAATCAGCATTGAGTTACCGCTTCCTTCACCAGGTTTACAGAATCAGTCCGTCTTACATCCAGTAGAGTTCTAGGTTAAGAGGTCATAAAAGAGAATATACACAATTTACTCCCTAGTGGCTATTTGTTTCTTATTCCGATCTGTGGACAACCATGAGTTACTTCCTGTTTAAGTAAAATGTTCTTACTTTCTTCTTCTGATGTGTGCCTTTCTGCCAGAGTAGTTATAGTTAACATTTAAAATATATACCAAGATGCACTCAGAATAAAGTTTTTATATAAAAGTCCATTAATATATTCATTCACATGTTTGCCCTAGCTGGTTTAGCTCAATGGATAGAGCACCGACTTGTGGACTGAAGGGTCCCAAGTTTGATTCCCGATTAAGGGCATATGCCCAGGTTGTGGGCTTGATCCCCAGTAGGGGGCATGCAGGAGTCAGTCAATCAATAATTCTCATCAGTGATATTTATATCTCTCTCCCTCTCCCTTCCTCTCTGAAATCAATGAAAAAAAATATTTTAAAATAAAAGAGTGACTTGAAAGAGAAGACCTTTAAAAATTTTATATATATATTCCCACATTTACTAATTCCACTAACATGGGTAGTATGTATAGAGGTTTATCTAAGTTATAAAAGAACTAGAGGCCCAGTGCATGAAATTTGTGCACTTGGGAGTGGGGGCGGGGGGTGTCCCTCAGCCTGGTCTGCACCCTCTCACAGTCCAGGAGCCCTCGGAGGATGTCTGACTGATGGCTTAGAGCAGGCCTAAGCCAGCAGTCAGACATCCTTAGCACTGCTGTGGAGGCAGGAGAGGCTCTCGTCAGAAGCTTGTGAGCCCAGCTTCTGGCTGAGCAGTGCACCCCCTGTGGGAGCACACTGACTACCAGGGGGAAGCTCCTGCATAGAATATCTGTCCCCTGGTGGTCAGTGCATGTCATGGTGACCAGTCATTCTACCGTCAGGCTGAAAACAGCTTTCCAACATCTGCCAAGGGGTCCCAGATTGTGAAAGGGTGCAGGCCAGGCTGAGGGACCCCACTGGTGCACAATTGGGGCTGGGGAGGGACACAGGAGGTTGGCCAGCCGAAGAGGGACCATGGGAGGGCTCTAGGGTGTGTCTGGCCCATCTTGCTCAGTTTTGATCGGCCGGACCTCAGCTGCAAGCTAACCTACCGGTTGGAGCGTCTGCCCCCTGGTGATCAGTGCATGTCATAGCGATTGGTAGACCAACTGTCTGCCTGGGGTGGTTAGTGCACATCATAGCAAGCAGTTGAGTGGCCTTAGCATATCATTATGCTAAGACACTTAGCATATTAGGCTTTATTATATAAGATATTCTCAGAGAGAAATAAGTATCACATGATCTCACTCTTATGTGGAATCTAATGAACGACATAAACTGAAGAACAAACATAAATAGATCTAAAGACACAGAAGCACAGAACAAACTGTCAAACCTCAGAGGGAAGGTCGAGGAGGGTGGGTGAATGGAAAAAGATTAACCAATAAACTTGTATGCACAACCCAGGAACACAGACAATAGTACTGAAGGCTTGGGTGGTGAGTAGGGGCATGCATCAAGAGTTCACCAGTTTGATTTCTGGTCAGGGCAAATGCCCAGGTTTCAGGGTCAATCCCCAGTAGGTGGTGTGCAGGAGGCAACTGATGTTTTTCTCTCATCAAAGTTTCAATCTCTCTCCCTATCCTTTTCCTATCTCTAAAAATCAATAAAAACATAAGAGAGAGAGAAAGAGAAAGAGAGAGAGAGAGAGGAACAAAAGAGAAAATCCAGAACTAATGATACTATAGCTCAACATGAATCCCAACAGATCTTCTCCAATAACTAAACGGGATGCCATAGGCAACAAAGTGTTTGATCACAGGAAGTATTCAGAGCTATGCTAGGTATATTGCATAAGGAATTCACTGAGTGAATTGAACAAGGACTCCTTGAGTTTATAAATCCAAGGTCTGTCATTAATATCAGTTTATATTGGAAAATTTTTATCTATATCAAGTTAATAGCTATCCATCCCCCAAATGACCCAAATGTAGAAAACAATAGCCAATTAATTTAAGACTTTATCAAATCAACAGATTATTCTCCTTAATCATAAAGTCTCACTCTGCAAGGCAGTTTTCAAATAAGAACTTACTCAAACAGTTTCTCTGCAGTGGTTCTGGAAATGGTTTGGACAGGTATATTAGGCAATCCTGATGACTGAGATGGTGGAAACTGAGTATGATTGAAAGAAGGAAATCCTGGTGTATAAGGGTCACCTGTTCCCAGATGAGCCTAGTAAAACAAGAGTAATCACTTCTATCAGGTACTTATTCAAGAAATTTCCTTATAAGATTCAGATTGAGTATGAGGCTATAGCCCAAGCTTAGTTCAGCACCTTAAAGTCTGTAAGTGTGAGTGGCTCTTGCTTTTTATGGCACATGCCAAATCCAATTCAAGACACTACAATAGTCTCCCCCTATCAGTGGGAAATATATTCCAAGACCCTAGTGGATGCTTGAAACTGCGGATGAGTACTGAACTCTAAATATACTATATACACACATATACTTTATTGCTTCCTCTTTGGCATATACAAACTGCTAGCATCCCCACTCTTGTACTTTGGGGCCATTATTGAATAAAATTAAGCTTTCTTGAACATAACCACTGCAATACCATGCCAGTCAATCTGATAACGGAGATGACTACTTAGTGACTAATGGGCAGGTATATAAAATTGATACACTGGACAAAGGGATGATTCTAATCGCAGGCTGGACAGTCTGGGATAACTCAAAATTTCATTATGCTACTCAGGAAAACACACAATTTAAAACTTATGAATTATTTCTGGAACTTTCCAGGTAATATTCTCAGATCATAATTAACAGTGGATAACTGAAAGCAAAATCGTGAATACTAGGGGACTAGTTTATACTGATAAAGTACTTTTAGCAATAAGTAGCAACTAGATTTCAATGTCATATAATTACCTTCTTGCTTACTGCTAAAACTCTCCCAGACAAAAGTATTTAAGGAAGGCAGTTTTATTTCTACTAATGTAAGTGAAATCTAGCAATAATTTAGAGAACCCAAAAACTCATTTGCTCAAAAATAAGAACTCACATGTCCAAAGACTGGAAGATCTGCATTAACAACAGGAAATGTAATAGAGTCCATGTAGATTAAAACACCAATTGCATTTAAACTTTCAGCATTTGCAACCTAAAAAAACAAAACACAAAGCTCAGAATATAAAGACCTAATCATATAAATTTAGAATACATACTAGACTTCATGCTAACTGACAAAGGGTTACAATACTCCCTATATTCAAAATAGCTTATGTTTAGAAAAAAATCTTAATAATCACTAAGTTCAGAAGAGAAATAATAAAAACCCATCCAATATATTTATTGTCTTGATATGTTCCATTCTAGCTCCTGTGTAGGTGTGACTTTTAATTTTCCTTTTTCTAAAACCTACTGAAAGATAGGGGCTACAAAATAATCCAAGCGAATATGCCATAGTTTTGAAGTATCCTATTGACTTTAGATAATTGTTATTCACTGAGTACTTTAATAAATTTATATTATCAGGCATGAGCATTTAAGACCACTTGTTTTCAGAATGTAATAAAATAAATAACAATAGCATTTAACAGAGGAAGCTTATGACACCAATGTATAACTCATACTTACCTTTTCAGCAAAGGTGATTTTTCCTGCTCTCACAAGCACTAAAGATCCATTCACAGAAGTGCTTAAAGACTCAAAGTCTTGTTTAGTGCCAAAATTAGCATGGACCAGTTGACCCTAAAATAAAGACATTAGACTTAATGAGCATTATGGTATTAGGACAGTCATAGAGTCTAAGTCAGAATCATTTTATAGATCAAACTCAAGACCAGGTAAAAAAGAACCAGGACTTAGAAAGGACACATGTGATGTCTTAGGTCAAAAATAGTAAGGGATGCCTGACCACTGTGGCTCACTGGTTGAACAATGACCAATGAACCAGGAGGTCATGATTCGATTCCTGGTCAGGACACTTAACCGGTTTGCAGGCATGATCCCCAGAATGGAGGCAGCCAGATTGATGATTCTCTGCCATCAATGATGTTTCTATCTCTCTCTCCCTTCCTCTTTTGAAATCAATAAAAAGATATTTTTTTAACAAGTAGTTAGGGTTATCAGGAATGATGTCAACATTTCTGGTCTCCTACATTCATGTCTTGCATTATCCCATATATTTTTAATCTACATTGATATATTTAGATTTAAGTAATCTTTTTTTACATTGCTTTAGACATCTTGGGGGAAGAGAAAGGATAGAAAGATATGTTAAACACAGAGGCATATACCAATATAAATGTTGTAAGCTAGCTATGGGAGCACCAATTCCATAATGGTCTCATACTTGAACCCCAGACAACTGAAGACATAGATACTCCCTAACTGAAAGCTCTGATAATAAATTTGTCCAAGAATGGTCTATTATAACAAAGCAACTTGCATAGGTATGTAAGCTGTCATCATAATGTTCCTAAACTCTATTAATAGAGTTCAGATAAATTGACATTAATAACCAAATATCAAAATAGGGAAAGCTTACAGAGGAACTAAGATCCTTAATGTTTTTAACAGAACAATCCACTCACCTCCAAACCCCTAACTCGTAGGTAACCAGGCAAAGCAACACAGCACAGGTTAAGCAGAAAGACAAAAGAACAATAAAATGAGGAAACCAAGATGGCTGGATAGGTGAACACCTAAACTGCTACATCACACAACAATTTCAAAACTACAACTAAAAGAGAACAGACATCATCCAGAACCACAGGAAAACTGGCTGAGTGGAAATTCTACAACTAGAAGGAAAGAGAGGGGCTCAGAGAGAAGCGTGCATGGAGTGAGCGGGCGCCGAAGTGCCTGGCTGGCTTCCTCTGGCGGGAGGGAGATGGAGACTACCAATTGCACTGAACCCCAGTTCCAGGCAAGACTCATATGGGGGGAGTCTGGACTGTGAAAAGGGAGGAGTGCATGGAAATTTAGGGGAGCCACGAAAGGGCAGAGGTCTGGGGGTGCGCACAACCCTGTGAGCAGAAGACAGACTGCTGATTGTGCTTCTGACTTTCTCTAGTGAGTGGGAGACAAAGCCTCCCAACAGGGCCACTTCTAATTGCACTGAGCCCCCGTTTCCGGCGAGACCCTGGGGACCCAGACTCATACGAGTCCCGGAAAGGCAGCAGTCTAGAGGCACGTGAGAGTGTGCACAGGGACGGCTCCAGCGATTACCAAGAGACATGTGAGACCCAGGGGCCACGTAGGGCGGGGCTGATTGGAAGCCAAGGCAGTCAGCTAAGCCCTGAGACTCCACCACACCCAAGCTCAACAGAGAGGCTTTTGCAGTTTTGCAAGCCTTGTATCATAAGGCTGATCCCAACACAGAAGTTCTCCCGGCATAGTGAAAATATGGAGACAAAGGAACAGATCACAAACAAAAGAAATAGAGGAAAACAAACGACTGGATAGAGTTCAAAACCACGATTATAAGGTTTTTCAAGAATTTCCTAGAAAAGATGGTTAAATTTAGAAAGACTCAAGAGATGAAAAAGGACCAGCAAGAAATTAAACATACACTGACTGAAATAAAAAATATACAGAGACCTAACAGCAGACTAGAGGAAGGCAAGAATCAAGTCAAAAATTTGAAATATAAAGAAGCAAAAAATACTCAACTGGAAAAGCAAGAAGAAAAAAGAATCCAAAAATTGGAAGATAGTGTAAGGAGCCTCTGGTACAACTTTAAGTATACCAACATCAGAATTATGGGGGTTCCAGAAGAAGAGAGAGAGAGCAAGATACTAAAAACCTATTTGAAGAAATAATGACTGAAAACTTCCCACATCTGGTGAAAGAAATAGACTTACACGTCCAGGAAGCACACAGAACCCCAAATAAAAGGAATCCAAAGAGGACTACACCAAGACACATCATAATTAAAATGCCAAGAGCAAAAGACAAAGAGAGAATATTAAAAGCAGCAAGAGAAAAAACAATTGATTACCTACAAGGGTGCGCCCATACGACTGTCAGCTGATTTCTCAACAGAAACGATGCAGGCCAGATGGGAGTGGCAATAAATATTCAAAGTGATAAATAGCAGGAACCTACAACCAAGAATACTCTATCCAGCAAAGCTATCATTCAGAATTGAAGGGAAGATAAAGAGCTTCACAGACAAGAAAAAGCTAAAGGAGTTCATCAACACCAAACCAGTATCATATGAAATGCTGAAAGGTACTCTTTAAGAAGAGGAAGAAGAAAAAGGTAAAGATAAAAATTATGAACAACAAATACATATCTATCAACAAGTGAATCTAAAAATCAAGTGAATTAAAAATCTGATGAACAGAATAAACTGGTGAATATAATAAAATCAGGGACATAGAAAGGGAGTGGACTGACAATTCTCAGGGGGAAAGGTTTGAGAGGGGTGCAGGGAGAGTCTGGACAAAAATCATATACCTATTGATGAGGGGGGAGGTAAGAGTAGAGGGAGAAGTGGGAACGGGTGGAGGGGAGGTATGGAGAGAAAAAAAGAGAAACAAATGTAATAATCTGAATAAAGATTTATTAAAAAAAAAAAGAGCAATAAAATTTCATCTGGCTTAAAAGGCATCCACTAGAAAGGCCCCTGACATACGTATATGTGATTTTTTAAGCTGAAAAACCTAGACAGAACTATTTTATCTAGCTATGTTTTAATTTCTGTAATAGTTGGGCCATATTTGCCTAAATTCCATCACATCAAGCTAAGATTAGTTGCAGCCACGATGATATTGATCTGTCCCCACATAAGGAGGAATCGGATATATGTAAATACATACTACTATGTGTCAGGCACTATTCAAAGCTCTAGGACATAGTAATAAATGAAACCAATTCCTAGCTCTTTATATTCCAATGTAGAATCAAATGATGGTCAGGTGCCACAAGTACCATGAGGAAAAAAATAAAGCAAGGTATGAGAAAGTAATTAGAGGAAAGACATTTTTTTATAAGGTAATCAAGGAAGACTTCCCTAGGGAGGTAATCTTCTATATATGCATGCATAAAAGGCTAACATGCTAAGTGTCCGACCGCTCGACCAGTAGCTATGATGTGCACTGACCACCAGGGGGGCAGATGCTCAACACACAAGCATGGAAACAGATTGATGAATCTCAGAGGGAAGGGTAGAAGAGGGGAAGGCAGGAAAAGATTAACTAAAGATATTATATGCATACTAGAAGCCTGATGCATGGATTCATGTACCAGTGGGGTCCCTTGGCCTGGCCTGCAGGGGATCAGGAATCAGGCCAAAACCGACAATCTGACATCCCCCGAGGGGTCCTGGATTGCCAAGAGGGCACAGGCTAGGCTGAGGGACCCAACTGGTGCACAAATCCATGCACTGGGCTTCTAGTATTAGATAAGAGATTTGCACAAAGTGAAGAAAGAAGCCATGCAGATATTTAGGGAAGAGTGATGCAGGCAAAGGAAAAGGCAAGTTTTATGAAGGCCTTAGAGTGAGAATGTCATTGATTTTGAGTGTTTGAGGAACAGCAGGGAGATTAAGAGTGGACAGAGCATGCCGAAAACCAATTCCAGCATGTCATAATTATAAGAGTTTCATAAAAGGTTGGTGAAGCCTGCGGAGCTCAACAAGGGTTGAGTCAAATGTAATTACCTATTGGAACGGCTAAATGGCACTTCTCCCAAACCTGAATAGGATTGTCTGCTGCCAGACAGCTCAGGGCATTTTATTGCCTCCTATTGGCCAAATACCTGAACAGTTATAGGTTATTCTCCAAACTGACAATGCTTTTATACCCTACTTTTTGAAGTGTATTATCTCCACCTTGACTTAGGACAAATTGTGTTAATAAATAGCATGGGGTCCTTAGTCAAGGAGTAGTCTTCAGCTCTTTAGCTGAAGATTCTCTGACCCCCAATCGCTTTCAAAACTATCTTTTGTCTTTGGATTCCTTCTTGAATCTATTTATCAGCCCCTTTTCTCTAGATTGCTGAACCCTTTGTAAGGCTGAGACAAGAATCCCAGCAAGAACAGAGTGAAGAGAAGGGAGCAGTAGGATTACTTAGAGCCTTGCCAACCAAGATGAAGATTTGGGATTTCATTTTAACCATGGCATAGGAGGGTTTAAGAAAAAGAATATCTCAAGACCAGTTATATTTTACAAGTAAATTTACAGTGGTACATCGAGATACAAATGCCCTAACATACGAGATTTTTGAGATACGACCCTTCGAGTGAGCGATTTTTGCTTTGAAATATGAGCAACAGTTGAGATACAAGTAATCGCACGGATCGGCCAGCTGCACACGACCCACCAGTTTACCGACCCACCAGTTTACCGTGACTCGAGCGTCTCATTGTTTCCCAGGCCTCAAGGTTACGGAACGAATTAAACTCGTATCTCGAGGTACCACTGTATACTATAACTCCTAAGAACAGTGAAGACGATGAGCTTGTGAGCTATTCAACAGAAAGAAAAAAAGTCATGCAGTATTTTGTTTACTTACAGTAACTGTCGTAGCCTTACTGTATGCCACGTAACCCTGAGGATTCTCTACAAGGAATCCCGAGCCTTCTTTCACCTTCATTAGGGTCACTGAGTTTGAAACACTGTTAAAAAGATTATGTTAAAATGAAGCTAAGACTACCATTGGGAAATAAATTAAATAGCTTTAATACATTTAGTCTTTGCTATATTTATGATTAACTAAAAGTAGATACTTTTATAAAATAAGTTTACCATCTTTCAACATACCTGCCTTTGACCTGAATCTTAACAAAATGTTCATTATGCCAGGCTTTGCTGAATTGAAGTTTACGGAATTTATCTTCAATATAAAAAGCAAGGTTTATATCTTTTTGAGATCCAGCCTCACGTGGAACATAATAATTTCCATTCAGCTGCCTGGAAGAAAAAATGTCACTGTTAAAATAAACATTAAACTCAAATATCAAACAAACTGTTTTTTAATTGAGAAAACACTGGTTAATAAAATTACATAAGTTTCAGGTATAGACCATTATTTTCACCTACTTTGAATTCCCTGGAAGCAAAACTGCTTATTGTGATCTGCCATGGCTATTTGCAAAAATTCATGGCATATTAGTTATTTGATCTTTTTCTCTTAGTAGACAATACTCTCACTTCATCCATAATGCCTGGTGTATAGTATATACAAAAGTATTCATCAGATGGGATAAAAATGCCAATACTTCTAATTTAAGACTAAAAGAACTATTGTACCATTGGAAACTATAGGAAGCTAGTAAAGCTAGAAAAAGGTAAAATATAAATTTGTCCTTTACAGAGTTACATATGTGTGTAAGGAAGAATTTAAAAATCTAAGGGTCACTCTTTTGTGACTCAGTTGGTTGAGTGTGAACTGTTCACCAAAAGGTTGCTGCTTGATTCCCTGTCAGGGCACCTACCAGGTTGTGAGCTAGATCTCCCATAGGGAGGTGTAGGAGGCAGCCAATTGATGGTTTTCTCTCTATATATAATCACTTTAAAAAAATCTAAGGACAGAAACCTTTACAACACTTCTTAAGGCATGGATTGGTGAGGGAGAACCAGAAGAAATCAAGGAATACTAGAGACATGTCAATTAGTCTCGACCTAGAGAATCATCGATTGGCTGTCTCCATTGGGCCAGGATTGGGGCCCACAACCTGGGCATGTGACCTTGACTGGAATCGAACCTGGGACCCTTCAATCTAAAGGCTGATGCTCTATCCACACAGCCAACCTGGCTAGGGTGGACCTGTGAATTTTTTTTAAGAAAAAAGAAGGTGAACCAAGATGGGGCATAAGGTATACAACTGTATGTGCTGCCTCTTACAACCACACCAAAACTACAACTAAAAGACAAAACAACTATCCCCCAGAACCACAGGAAAGCTGGCAAAGTAGAAGTTCTACAAATAGAAGGGAAGAAAAAAAGTGCAATGAGACCTGGTAGAATGGCAGAGGCTCAGAAAAACAGAAGTACGAAGACCGTTGTGAATCGGGCTGGCGTGCACTGTTTTCTTCAATTGAGAGGCAGTTACAAGGTCCCGACTGGTTGATTCCCTGTCAGAGTACCTACAGTTTCCGGCGAGATTCTGAGGATCCAGACTCATACAAAGAGAAACTGGACTGTAGGCCATACCCTAGCCTAGTGCTTCCCTGAGATCCCACCCCACCCAATTTGCAAACCACTGAGCGGTATGCAACGGCTTTTGCATATGAATGGTCTGCCCTCTAACAGCTTAACCTAACAAATTGCAATTGGGTCAGACAACTCCAAAACTTCCAAACTCCAAGCAAAGAGGAGAAATCTGAAAATCTCCCTGTAGCTCCTGCTGGGTGACCTCAGACACTAGCTGACTTGCACCTCCTTCAAGATCCAGGAACCAGTTTATCTAGAGGTCAGTGTGAGACAGCACTAGATTTCAACTCCTCACATACGTAAGTGACACACTCAAGAGGCAGACTTGGTGAGCACCAAAACCCCACTGAAGCCAAATCCTGCCCCATAGGGGTGTCTCCAGCACAGCAGTTCTTCCATTATAGACAAAGCTAATCCTCACAGTCAATTGGCCTGGAGGTCAATTCCTCCCAGTGTACCAACAGCAATCAAGGCTTAACTACAACAAGACTGTGTACCCAGCCCACAAAGGAGTGCACCAAAAGTGTCCACCTCAGGTGATTGAGGCAGAGCTATTGGGCCATAAAGGACAACTAACACACAAAGCCCCTCCATCAACACAGGGAAGCAACCAAAATGTGGAGACAAAGAAACATGTCATGAACGAAAGAAATGGAGGAAAGCAAACTACTGGACATAAAAGAGTTCAAAACCACATTTATAAGGTTACTCAAGAAACTTCTACAAACCACCGAGAAACTTAGTGAGATCCTTCAAGGATCTTAATGAGAATGCCAAAGAAATGGAAAAGAACCAGTCAAAAATTAAGCATGCACTGCCTGAAATAAATAATATATAGAAATCCATCAGCAGACTAGGGGACTCCAAGAATCAAACCAAAGATTTGAAATATGAGGAAGCAAGAAACACCCAACCAGAAAAACAAAACAAAACAAAAAAAGAGTCCAAAAATGTGAAGATAGTGTAAGGAGTCTCTGGGAAAACTTCAAGCGTACCAACATCAGAATTATGGGGGTGTCAGAAGAAGAGAGCAAGATATTGAAAACTTATTTGAAGAAATAATGACAGAAAACTTCCCCCACCAGGTGAAAGAAATGGACTTACAAGTCCAAGAAGTGCAGAGAACCCCAAACAAAAGATATCCAAAAAGGACCACACCAAGACACATCATAATTAAAATGCCAAGGAGAAAAGACAAAGAGAGAATCTTGAAAGCAGAAAGAGCAAAACAGTTAGTTACCTACAAGGAATTATCCATACGACTGTCAGGTGATTTCTCAACAGAAACTATGCAGGCCAGGAGTGAGTGACAGGAAATACTCAAAGTGATGAATAGCAAGAACCTACAACCAAGATTCCTCTACCCAGCAAAGCTATCATTCAGAATTGAAGGTCAGTTAAAGAGCTTCACAGACAAGAAAAAGCTAAAGGAGTTCATCACTACCAAACCAGTATTATATGAAATGTTAAATGTTATTCTTTAAGAAGAGGAAGAAGAAGAAAAAGGTAAAGATAAAAATTATGAACAACAAAGTGATAACAAATCCATACCTGTCAACAAGTAAATCTAAAAATCAAGTGAATTAGAAATCTGATGAACAGAATAAACTGGTGAATATAATAGAATTAGGGTCATAGAAAGGGAATGGACTGACAAATCCCAGTCGGAAGGGGTATGAGGGGTGCGAAAGAGATTGGACAAAAATCTTACACCTATGGATGAGGACAGTGGTGGGGGGTAAGGGCATGGGGTGGAGGGTGGGGAATCAGGTGGAAGGGAGCTATGGGGGGAAAAAAGAGGAACACCTATAATAAACTGAACAATAAAGATTAAAAAAAAAAAAGAGTCCCCACAAAAGTTCTACTCTTTTCCCTATCAACATAATTTGAATTCTTTATTGACTCCTTTACCCTCTAACAAAATATGAGAAGTCTCTCCTACTCTAAAAAGCCTTTCCTCCAGACCTTTGTTTACATATTAAGGTTGAACTTGTGAAGTCTCTCAGACTTACCTGATTGTGTTGGTGAACTCTACAGTATTCAATTTCTTTGACAACATTGCTTTGAGGTCTGACCAAAATAAGTGGGTAGATACTACAGGCAGGTCCTCTTCAGCTTCCTCTTCAGTCTTTGTCTCTGGAGACTCTGTTGTCTCACATTCAGTTTTTGGCTCCACACGTTTACAATAGCCCAAATAGCCAATCAAAAATCCTAAAGATGAAAAATTACAGAGCTGAATTCACAGAATTTTATTTATAAACTATTCCTATAGGGAGTAAAATATTTTCAGCTAGTCCTTGAGAATACTGTTTTTAATCTAACTTAAAGCAGTTAGAAAGGACTCAATGTGTGTTTTATATATTTTAAACCATTTAATCTAATATATTATATAACACCTTTATTTAAACAGTTACCTTTTCAAAGCATAGGTGCCTTTTTTCCCCAGTAGCCTTCCTTGAATCCTTAGGCCAAGCTTCTATGCTACAAATATCCTGAGCATATTTTTAGTCTAACATTTTCACATTACACTGAAATGGCTCATGTGCCTCTCTCCCACCAGCTAAACACAAAGACAGGTATAGAATCTTAATTATTGTATTTCTACTACCTCGCACAATAGCACACAAGAAGGTACAATATAAATGTTTGCTGAATTGAATTAACAACCTCCTAGAATTGGTGACAAGGAACATTTAAGTTTTAAATGGCACTCTTACCGGTCAAGAAAAAGATGATTACAGCAATAGTTCCACAGCAGATTAATCCATTAAGCCTTTTCCGTTTTGCAGTGTGACCACGATTACCCCTCATGTTATTGTCAATATCTTCTTCGTCTGCAGCTAGTTTCATCTCCACACGACTGTTATCACCATCCACTTGCCGTGTGAGACTAAACCGACTATATGACAATGGTTCTCCACCAAACTGAGATTTTTTTTTTAAGAATAAAGAAAGCATTAAGAAGGGAGTAGGAACATTAACAAAAACATTTGGTCAGGCAACATACTTATTATTGGGCCATTACTATGACTTGCAATATATTCTTAAGGAAAAAGAAGTCCCTGCCCCAGCCGATTTATTTGGCTCATTGGATAGAGCAGTGGTTGGCAAACTCATTAGTCAACAGAGCCAAATATCAACAGTACAACAATTTAAATTTCTTTGAGAGTCAAATTTTTTAAACTTAAACTTCTTCTAATGCCACTTCTTCAAAATAGACTAGCCCAGGCGATGGTCTTTGGTGGAAGAGCCACACTCAAGGGGCTAAAGATCCGAATGTGGTTCGAGAGCCACAGTTTGCCAGTCACTGGGATAATCGGCCTGGGAACTGAAGGGTCCTGGGCCAATTCCAGCCAAAGACATGCACCTGGGTTGCAGGCTCAATCCTGACCCTAGTCGGGGTGTGTGGGGGAAGCAACCAATTAATATGTCTTTCTCACATGGAAATTTCTCTGTCTCTCCTCCCTTCCACTCTTTCTAAAAATCAATGGAAAAATATCCTAGGGTGAGGATTAATAATAACAAAGCAGTTCCCTTTTCAAACCAATATTCTTCTGTGCACCCAGTTCTGTCAATGGCAGGTTATGGCTAGAACATATACTGGCCTTCTTCATCTCCTTCAGCCTTTTCATTCAGATTTGATTATGTAAATACATGTTGGTCTATGTATGCTTTTGGTTCTGATCTACTTGGCAGCTCCCCTCCATAATGCCCCAAATATCCTGAAAGTCCTGACAAGATTTTCCATAATTAATTCTACTCAATACTAAATACTATATTCTTCTTTTGTGGAATGAGTTATGCCTCATGATCACTATTTCAAATGTAAATGAATACCTGATAATAGCTTTGGATAGTATTTCATGCTTTCTTGGTGAAAGTCATTATTGTATACTTCACATTCTTACAAACTGTTGACAGAAATATAAACTTAAAATATCTTACCAAGTTGGAGAATGCTGACCTGGCTTGATCCATCATTCTGAGCTGCCACACAGAAGAGCCTAGGAATAAAACAGAATTATCCTAATGAGATAGATGCCATTGTATCTAAATAATAAAGGCTTTTATTACCACACTAGATTATGTATCAAAGTTACTTTAAAAATTTTTTTAATATTTTAATTCTTAATTTTTAAATTTTATTATTATTATTTAATCCTCACCCGAGGGTATTCTTCCATTGATTTTTAGAGAGTGGGAGAAAGGGAAAAGACAGATATATCAATGTGAGAGAAACACATCTATTGGTTACTTCCTGCACATGCCTGAACAGGCCCTGGGCTGGGGAGAAGCCTGAACCTTAGGACCATGCCCTTGACCAGAATCGAACCCAGGACCCTTTAGCCCACAGGCCAATGCACTATCCACTGAGCCAAACAGGGTAGGGTTTAATTTTTATTTTTAAAAATATATTTGTACATTTCAGAGAGGAAGGGAGGAGACTGAAACATCAATGATGAGAATCATTGACCAGCTACCTCCCGCCCACCCCCTACTGGGGATAGAACCCAAAACCCTGGCATGTGCCCTGACCAGGAATCGAACCATGACCTCCTGACATTCAATCACCAAGTCATGCCAAACAGGCTCAAATTTACTTTTAAATAGTATCACCTTTCTAGAAAGGGCTTCTCACAAAGATATTTAGTTTACATGACAATTAAGCTTATTGCAATCTTTGATCAGATATCAAACTGCATTATGGTGGGTAAATAGCCTCAAGGACATTATTGGGAGAAATAAGGAATTTCAATATTAAATTATATACCGGAACAGTATTGCATCAATGTGATAATGGTATTGCGTTTTTGGAGATTAATGGGTAAAAATTTAAGGATGAGGCATTATAATGCCGGTAACTTTCATTTAAAAGTATATAAGAAACAAAGCAAATATGGAAACTGTTAACAACTAATGAGTCTAGGTAAAGGGTGTATGGATATGCATATTACTGTTATTTCAATTTTTCTTGTGGGCTTGAAATTTTTTTCTAAATTAAAAACGTGGGGAAAACTAGTTAGACTGTCATCCATGGTATGTAAATTTATGTAACTGAATTTAGTAGAAGGGACAATACAAAAGAAATAGACTGGCATCTGAAAAAAAAAAAACCAAAGTATCTCCAATAGAAAATGAGAGAAAACCTGATCCTTCTGATTAAATGAACAGTTCCTTTAAATAACATGATAGATCTTTGATGCAAAAAGAATACACAAAAGGAAAAACATAGAGTATGCTATTTTCTAGATGAAAAGCCAAATTATCTGAGTGGTTAAGTGACTTGATCAAGGCTGAAAAATTATAATCTAAAAATGAAGTTCAATGTGTTACTGGGTTATAGAAATTGTGTTCTCGTTTCTAAAAATATTAAGAAACTAATCTTAACTTTTTCCAAAGAAAAACATACCTCTATAGCCAATAAAGTCTTATGTTAAAACATAACTATTAACTGAAATCTGGATTTTTAATTTGGTTTGAGTGCATCTACACACTGGAAAATGATACTATGTTGAGATGTATAAAATGAACATTTATGCCATACTATCTATTTTATGGCTTTTTTGATACTACCAGTACACTTACAGCACATTTAACACCACATGACACAAAGCAAGTTGTGAGATATATGCAAATTGTAAAACAAAAGACATTATATAAACTAGAATTAGAAAACTCTATCAAAACCTATAACACATTTTATTTAAGTCTGTAGCTTTAAAGACCAGAGCCAATAACCAATAAATAGATCACATTCTTAGAAGCACAATCTCTTGCCCCTTCTGGTACAAAATGCTTATCACTATCGCTGCACCAGAACTGCCCTAACCCAATCACTAGAGCCAGAACTAGAAAGCCCCACCCTGAACCAATTTTAATCATCCTTTTCTAGGAAAAAGCAGCTTACTTTAATGCTCATCTGAATCAGCCATTCCTCAAGGTTTCTAGTTTAAATTAATTTTAACACTAAAGTGACAACATATTGTAAAAAATGATCTAAATGATGGATTTAAATAAGTGATGAGATTGAGTGACTGCACGTCTACATTAATAAAACATCTAAGGACGGTTTTGTATAATTAAAATCAAGGCATATTTTTTACTGAGAAAATTGGTATTTTTGTTTCATTCCCCAGATACAAAATTTCTATAACATAAAAGAAATCAAGTCAGAGGAAAAAAGTATGAACTAGGCAATTCCTATTTTAACAGACCCGTAAAGAATATAATGCTATGATATCCACGAAAGTTATTCCTGAAGTTTTACATACAGTAAATTTGAGTCATTCTTTCAAAATTACCGCACACACCCATTCTGTTTAAAAAAATAATAAAAATAAAAAATAAAACTACCAAAACACATAGTAAAGCATTCTATTTAAAAGAACCCCTTAATGAATTTTCTTCTAACTGAAATCATTAATTTATATATTCTAAAAGCACGGGAGAGAAACTTTCCAGACTACTTGCAATAACTCTATCCTATCTATAAACACATCCAGCAACTCTTATTTGGCTTATTTCAAGATATCACCACCAATGCTGATAATCTATTACAAGAAACAAACCAGTTTGGCTCAGTAGGCAGAGTCTGCCCAAGGACTGAAGGGTCAAGGGTTCAATTCCAGTCAAGGGCAAGTACCACAGTTTCAAGCTCGATCCCGAGCACTCACTCGTCAGGGATCCCTAGTACTGGTTGGGGCTCGTAAGGGAGGCAACCAATTGATGTGTCTCTCTCACATGCTGTTTCTCTCTGTGTCTATCCTCCTCCCTTCCACTCTCTCTAAAAAATCAATGGAAAAATATCCTTGGGTGAGGATTAACAAAAAAGGAACAAACCAAACATCACCTTGATTTTTATGAATATGAGTACCTGGTATACCTTTGGTTTCTTAACAATAAATGGGAAAACTACTCAGTTGGTCACATTAATAATGATAATTAAGGTAAGCAAAACAGAAACCTCCTGTGTTTCTGAACATGAAATGGAAGGAGGATCTGAAATGTTTTCAATTGAGCTATAGAATTTAAGGCAGGTGACAGGTAGTCGACTACAGTCCCAAACTTCTTTAAAATTTAAACATTATTCCCACTGGCATTAATTTCTATTTAATTTTTTAAATACAGTAATTATCTTGAGGTCTTAACCTCCTTTGGTGTGGCTCAAAACCAGGAGGGCTGGAAGTAAACTATACTTTCGCCTATTTCTAACACTCAAAGCTGCTACTCCATTTTACTTGAAATAAAAACAAGACACTTGTTATCCAAAGTCCTTGGAGCTCAGATAAAGTGAAGTTCCTTTTGTCTGCTGGAGGCTGTTCTAGAAGCCTTCACTACCTAATACTTCACTGTAATACCTCTACTTTCTCCACATGAAACAGACACCAGTCATGCCTTTACCCACTAACATTCTTTCCCTGTTCTTGAAGTTCTACTCAAGGGCCACCTCTGTAAAGCCTCTTCTGATTGTTTTGCCTATCCTAAATAACACTTGACATAGAATTACATGGTAATGAGATTCTTTTCTTATCAGAGGCTCAATATATAGGGGCATGGTTAATGTATGAAGTTCATTTTTCATATCATTTGGAAATGATAAGAATGTGAAACCTGATATCTGGAATCTTTTTCTATATATCACTATTCTGTTTTATCCTGAAATCACTGAGCAAAGCTTGGGTAGTAGGGAGAATTTTAAAAGTAGAAAACTTTAAAGCTTACATGGGTAAAGCTCCAAGACCTCAAGCAACTGATTACTGATACCCATTTTGCAAAATACTTCCCTAGACAACTATGCATTTGCTAATGAAAATGAGACTACATAAACTTATAAAGCTTTTTGCAGGGCCCTCGGAACTCATACTTGAATATACATAGAATGACTTGTAAAGAGAAGGTCAAGTCTTTCTTAGCTTTAAGAGCCTAAATTGAAAAAGCAGTGGAGGAAATAAAAGAAAACAAGCAGTATCTTTATTACCTTACCATTCAGCTTTCTGAATAAAGATTGCCCAGTTGGAAGGTCAGGATCACTTGAAGTCATTGCAGTTTACCTGTGTAGTGCTCAAGTAAAGCATACAAAAGGCAAACACACAAGGAGAGTTCCAAATGGCCTCCGAGGACTTAAAAAGGCCTCAGAGAGAGGAGACAGAGCCTCTATTTGGGGTAAAACCTAAAACCTGGGTATGTGCTGACCGGGAATTGAACCCGCCACCTTGGGTGTACAGCAGGATGCTCCAACTATATCAGCCAAGACAAGATAATTTTTAACTAGCTTTCATTGTTGTCTAATTTAAATTCAGCTGTGAGCCTTGCTTCATTTTTAATAAGTACATGTACATCATGTACATTATCAGAGGCAATAAATGCCTCCCCTTAGGGCAAAATTAGCCAAGGCACTCTTCCCTATCCAACAATCTTCAGCACAGACTAGAAGCCCGCCATTACCTGACAAAGAACATTCCGTCAAAGACAAATTATTGTAGCTAATCCTCACTTGAGGATTTTTTCTATTGATTTCCAGAGAGTGGAAGGGAGAGCTGAGGGGGCAGGAAAAGGGAGAAAGAAAGAGTTATCTATTGGTTACCTCCTGCATGGGGCCCAGGGACCCTGGATCCCAAGTGTGTGCCTGAGGATGGCAACACTTTGATGTGTGCGCGCCAACACTTGTTGGCCAGGCTCAAAAGACAAATTAAAGGGTGCTATGCTATTAATAGACTTTTGGAAAATTTAATATCAATGACAAAAATATTTTAATACTGGATTTTTATTTTTGTCAAGCATACCGAGTTTATTATAATCCAAAACTGAGGGGGGTGTGTGTGGCTGGGGGAGGTCAGCAGGGCCAGCAAGTACTAGCATGCCTAAGTTTTCACAGTAAAAAAAAAAATCAACTTTCGTAAATCACTCAAAATATTTGTCAGAGGTCAAGCTCCCCAGCTCAGAAACAACTGAATCAGCATCTAGTATTCCAAACTCATATTCATGCACAGAAGAGAGATATCCGGTATCTGAATAACCTCTGTAACAGGACTATATATATGCTACCGCAATCCTGTTAACCGCCCCCCCCCCTCCACCCGACCAAGAAAACAGGATAAAAGAGCAATCGAGTTCTTTGAGGTGCCCAAGGTCACTACCGTGTGCAGAGAGGCATCAAGTGCTACCCGAGAGGAGTCAGGTCACAAAGGACCATTCTCCCAGCGCCCCCCACCTTCAGAGAGCGATCGACCAGAAACGGTGACATAACGGACCTTGGACCACCTCGCTTAATTGTGCAAACCGACTCCAACCCAAATAACTTTTCCCTGAGCCTCCAGACCACACAGCTTTCACAAAGCACGAGTCTTATCCCCAGGGTCTCCCCCGTTTCACAGCCAAGGAGAGCCAAGCCCGTCGGTGTCCCGTCGGCTTCGGTCTGGGGAAAACCGAGAACCCCGACTGCAGCGAGTGGCCGGAAAGGTCGGGCGGTGCCAGCGAGTGCAAGTGCACGGCTCCCAGAAACCCGCACCGAAGTGCCCCGGGCAAACGAGTAATCGAATCCAGGGCAGGTGGTTGGTTCCTTTCACAGCAGCGAGACCCGGGTTCCGGGGCGGGCGCCAAGGAAGCGAAGGGCTCCACCCGCTCAAGGTCACCCCCGCACCCCGACCAGCCATTCCCCGGGGACACTTCCTAGAGCGGCCACGTGCTCGCGGCGGAGCGGGCCAGCCCTGCCTGCAGAGCAGCGTGGCCTGCCCGCCCGGCGCGGGGCGGACCCCTCGCTTCCGAGCCCGCGGCGGTAGGGGCTGCCCCACGAGGACCTGCATCTCCGAAGGGCCTTGCTTCGTGAGGACCAGCGATCGGGTGGCCTCGGGATCCGGAAGCAGAATGGCGGGACGCGGAGTGACAGTTGGGAACCCTCCAACTCGCCCTCAAGAGTCCCCACAGGGAAACCACCGGGCTCCCTGCGGCGACGGAGGCGAGCGGGGAGCAGACAAGAAGGTCAGGGCAGCCCTCTCTGCCCCGCCGGCCCGCCCCGCTGCACCTGCCGCGCGCGCCGCGGCGGCCTCCTCCCCGTTCGCACGCGGGCGCCGCTCCATCCCTGCCGCCCGCTCCCGAGAGGCGCGGCAGCTGCCGCACGTCGCCCCGCGGCCCCCGAGGAGACTGGACCGCAGCACCGCGCGGACCCGCTCCGCAGACCGCCCGGGCCTGCCCTGCAGAAGCCACGGGTCGCAGCAATACTAGGAGGCGGGCGCGTCACTCACCCCGGAGCTCCTCCGCCCGCAGTTGACCACACCTCGGCCGACAGAAGCTGACACCCTCTGAGCCGGCCGCGCTCCCCGCCCGCCATTTATACTCCGGCCCCGCCTCCTGCGACCCCCCGCGGGCTGCGTCACTTCCTGCCGCACGTACACCTCAAGAGGCGTTCGGCGAACGGATCGCCCCCGGCGACACACGCGCAGGACCGGGCCCGCCTCCCGAGCGCGGCGAGGGGCGGGGCAGGGTGCGGGGAAAGGCGCCAGTTCTGTAGGTGCCGGCGGGGCGCGGGCGGGAGGGAGGGCGGGGAGGGGGAGTGATTGGCACGCCACCTGCGGCCGGGAGTCTCTCTCTGGCGGGGTGCGGCGGCCCGCAACTCTTACCACCCGGTCCTGCAGTCTCTAACCTTGACGGATCGCCAGGCCTCGCAGTGCAGGGTCAACTCCTGGTGTTAAGGTTCACTCCTAAAGGTTGGCTTCTTACACCGAAATACGAATGCCTTTAAAAGCTTATGTCCTTGATGCACTATTAGGTAGCCGCTAAAGCCGTATTGTGCGGATACGTTTTGCAATCTCGGGGATACTTAGGCGAAGCAAAGAGGAAAGATAACTGAAAGCAAAAGGCAGGTTTGTACTTAGGATGTGGGAAAGCTGCTCATGAACCAAGACTGGCCAGGCTTCACCGAATGTTTAAGGCGCGAGGGAAGGGAAGGGAAATCGTTAAAGAGATTAGAGTGATAACAATCGTGGGCAAGCTTTTATTCACAGCATTGCCATTGTTATAGGATTTCCCCGTACATAAATAAATAAAATTGAATTCTTGCCACTTTATTAAACACCTTCCAAACATGCACACCCTCTTCCCTGCCTCTTTGTAACCTATGGTCCGTGAGGGAGATTAGACAAGTGCACAAAGGAAAAAAAAAAATGATGGGGGCTATAAAAGGATTAGAGATAAAGCCTTTTCAAAATAAGAGTCCTTGGAGAGTATTATGGTAAACGAAATAAGTCAGTTAGAGAAAGACGAGTATCACAGGATCTCATATGTGGAATCTAGTGAACAAAATAAACTGATGAACAAAATAGATTCAGAGACATAGAAGTATAGAGCTAACTGCAGAATCTCAGAGGGAAGATGAGTAGGGGGGAGAATGGGGGAGATCAAACCAAGAACTTGTATGCATATATGCATATCCCATGGGCACAGACAATAGAGTGTCTGAGGCCTGGGGTGAGGGGTGGAGGTGGGCTTGAAGAGATCAATGGGGGGATACAGGAAGGGAGGCATATATAATACTTTCAACAATAAAGATTCAATTAAAAAATGATAAGAGCTCTGAGGGATGTAGAACAATCAATCTTTTAAAATGCAAATTTATGCTTCTGCTCTTCCCTTTATACGGCACTATAATAGAGAAAATACTCCGGGTTCCACCCACAACCCGTTCCTTAAAATCTCTCCCAAATAACTATTTTAAAATCTTGTAAGCAGGAATAGCTCTCTCTGCACCTTAGTGGATCTACATAGACAAAGTTAAAATGAAGAATTGGATGCATATGAATTGGCTGTGGAAGGGCTGCCTTGAAATTCAGACAATAAGCCTGTTGAGTCCCCTCTCCCTTTCCTAGACTGGTGGGATCTTAAAAAACAAAAACTAACAATGCTAGTATCCTAGTGATAATCTTACAGGGTTTAGAAGATGAAAACCCAAATTTTAAAAATTACTACAAGGAGTCCTGCCGACATGGTTCAATGTTTGAGAGTGGACCTAAGAATCTGTAGGTTACGGTTCAATTCCCAGTCAGGGCACATGCCCTGGTTTTTGGCTTTCTCCCCAGTAGGAGGCATGCAGGAGGTAGCCAGTCAATGATTCTCTACCATCATTGATGTTTCTATCTCTGTCTCTCTCTTCCTTCCTCTCTGAAATCAATAAAAATATTTTTTAAAAATTACCACAAACAATAAAGAAGAAGAACATCATCTTAAAGTGTGTGTCAATTATATTTTTACTAGAGACCTGGTGCATGAAATTCATGCACTGGTGGTGGTGGTGGGGGGGGTTGTCCCTCAGCCCAGCCTGCACCCTCTGCAATCTGGGACCCTTTGGGGGATATCTGACTGTGGGATCAAGCCTATACCGGCAATCTGACATCCTTCTCACAACCCAGGACTGCTGGCTCCTAACCATTCATCTGTCTGCCTGCCTGATCACCCCCTAATCACTTCTGCCTGCCAGCCTGACCACTCCCTAACGGCTCACCTACCAGCATGGTTGACACCTAACTGCTCCCCTGCCAGCCTGATCATCCCAACTGTCCTCCCCTGCAGGCC
This sequence comes from Lasiurus cinereus, assembly GCA_011751065.1. NCBI lineage: Eukaryota > Metazoa > Chordata > Mammalia > Chiroptera > Vespertilionidae > Lasiurus > Lasiurus cinereus. The sequence goes on along the minus strand of JAAGEH010000045.1, from coordinate 46,391,857 downwards.
TGGTTCCCCCCAACTGCCCTCCCCTGCTGGCCATCTTGTGATGATATGGGGGTGGCCATCTTGTGATGATGTGGGGGTGGCCATCTTGTGATGATGTGGGGGTGGCCATCTTGTGA
>JAAGEH010000045.1:46344543-46390366 GCA_011751065.1 Lasiurus cinereus | reverse complement strand
TGTGTGTGTGTGTGTGTGTGTGTGTGTGTGTGTGTGTGTGTGTGTGTTGGAGGGGAGGGGCGGAGGAGGAGTGGTTAAGATCAGCATTTGTTTTGCAGAGAACCAATATAGAAGCAGTGCTCACCCCTAGCACCAAGAGTGGCCCTTGCCCCCTCCTTCCTAGGGAAGGACACTCAGCATCCTGGCTTCATTGCTCTGAACAGTGTCTATGAGCATCTGTGCTTCACCTTGATTTATTTTGTGCATCGTTAGCAGTATGTGTTCTAAAGTATCGGAAAAGCCTACAGAGAGCTCATAAAGGTCTTAGCATAAATTTGTACATAATTAAGTGTATTTGGTGTGACTTAGTAGGTTATTTATTTTGGGAGGCTGAAATGCCCCCAATTTTTCCCATATAAATTCATGGTAATTGGGTCTTCATTTACACCGTTTCAGCTTATGAGAAAGGTTTCATAGGAATGCTCTACTCTTGGATAGTGGCAGTGGGGGTGGGGTGGGGAACCTGTGTAGGATTGAGGTTGATGAAGAGGAAGACACAAGCTGTTGAGTCTAGCAGAAAGGTTTGTCCTAAGACTGAGGGAGAATGAGCCTGTGGTATATGTTTGACATTCCACTCTACCTGGCAGCTTCTTCAGAAGAATGACAGGTGGAAGATTGTATGGGAGTCAGCAGCAAAATCCTCCCTTCCTCTCTTTTCTCTTCACTTGGAGATGAAAGCAAGTCTTGCTATTTGGAGGAATCGCAGGAAAAAACAAACAAACAAACCAGAGAAGCCACTGTTAACATAAACACACACACACACACACACAAAACATTGAAACCTGTAAAGAATTTTTGTAAGTTTATTTGAGCCAAAATGTTGACAGATGCCGGGAAGCAGAACCTCAACGAATTGAGATAATGCTCCCAAGAATGGAGGGTTATATTTGTATTTATACATTGCAATCAAAGCAGGGACATCGGTGAGTTACATGAAATTCATTGTTGATAGATTAAGGAGGTGGGATAAAGCAAGGCGGGGTGGGAGTGGGTGGAGAGGGAAACCCCTGTGATTGGATAAAAAAGTAAAATGATGGACACATGCATAGGTGGGTGCAGGAACAATTAACATGAAAATGAAGGAATTTGTGGTATCTGTCCCAGTGCCCACCACATTTGGTTGTGCCCAAGGGGCTCCAGAAAAAGGGAAGTTACAAGTTACCCAGACAGTTCAAGGTATGTTATCATAGATGCAAAAAGACAGAAAAGCTCAGTTAAGGTAAAGGTTGATCTTGTCAGTGAAGATACCGGCCTAGGACGTAACTACTTTTAGTTCCAGTTTAATTTCAGACCATCCTTTGTGGGTCCTTTAGGTCTCTGAGTTTGCAAGACTGCCATGCAGGCCTCCCCTGAGCTTGTCAGGTTAGCATGAGGCCCTTTTCATCCATATCACTAATGTAGTGAAATCAGTCTAGAAGTCAGCAACTGGTCCCAGTGCTGTCACCAATTGTGCTGCATAACCATGGGCTTAATGGCTCCGTGCCTCAGTTTCCCCATTGGCCAAATGGAGGTAACATCTCTTTTTTCCTTCACCAGTGATTGCCAGAGGGAAGGAGGTATGGAGGGAGTTTGAATAAGGTTAAGGGGGCCTAAATTGTGATGGAAGGAGAGTTGACTTGGGCTGGTAAACACACGATACAATATACAGATGATGAATTGTAAAAAAAAAAAAAAAAAAAGGTAGGAAAGCTCTTAAAGGGCGCCATTATACAAATATAAGTTGCTGCTAGTTCAGAGCTCAAGCCAAGTGAATAAATGCAGCTCTGAGGGGGAAAAGCCTGGAAACTGAGAATTTCTAAGCAACTAGCAACAACGCTGTTGCTCAAGAGCAGGAAAGTTGTCTTTAATGGTTTTTGAATGCCCAATTCCAGAAGAAGAAGAACAAAAAAGGCTCAGTGATTGATAATGGCTAAGAAGAACAGATAATTAATTGCCATCATTATCAACATTTAGTATTGAGTAGTGTTGTGTCAGGCAAAAACATGCAAAAAGATAGGAGATAAATCTGTACCTCTGAAAAGGCAAACAAGATCGCTGGGGAAACAGAATTTATAATTACAGGACAAGTAATAGGGATGCAAATGTTAAATACAAGCAAAAATAAAAGGAAGTTAGGGTCTGTGACAGCCAAATGCCCAGATCTGAAAAGAGGTGCAGCTTTGGTATGCTCACCAAGGCACACTCGGAGTTCTCAAAATCTTGTTCCAAATTATATGCCCATTTAGATTCTAGCTAATCTTCACGCTTAAAAAAATCTACTTTTTAATGTAAAAGTACAATTGAGTGTAAACACATTCTCCTGTCTAACTCAGTCACAGGTACAAGAAGGAACTTTTGCTGTTTGTCCCATATGGTCAAAGCCCAAACAAACACCCGTTACCTTAGTTACAGACCAGGAACCTAGCTGGAAAAAAAGGGGAATGGGGCAAGGGGAAGTCATTGTAAATCTAAACCTACAAGATGATGGAAGTTGAAAGTGGGAGGTTTTTAGTATTTAGACAAAGGCATTAAATTTAGTACTTTATCCCTTACATTTACCTGTTTTTGTTATGCACATTTTATCACATTAAAAAAACACACACATTAATCTGTCACTTCAGTAATAAAGGACTCAAAACCATTTGCTCTTTCTGAGGTCCTATCTGTGGCCTAAATGTTAGGTCAGCATTTCACAAACATTTTTAACTGCTCTCCATGGCAAAACGTCCATTTTATTTCACAATTCAGTATACACGTGTGTGTGTGTGTGTGTGTGTGTGTGTGTGTGTTTACATGATATTGAAACAAAAATTTCATGAAATTATATCCTTGCTGTGTGCAAAGCAGTCTGGAATTCTTTAATTTCCAAAATGCTGATTTCAACCGATTAAGCTTGACTTCTCCCTGTGTTGTGACCTGTGTTCGAAAAGCACAGTCTTAGGTCATCTTTCTCAGAGCACAAATCGTTTTAGTTGAAGGGGACAAATGAACTTGCTCAAAGTTAAATTTCAACTCCTGAAGTTTCTCCCTGTTGCTTTGTCCACTGTTTCAACTTTCTACTACCCTACCCTTCAGCAAATATTGATTGAGCTTTTATGAGTTGGGAGGCAGAGTTAGAAAACAGATAAAGTCTTTTTCAATGCTTTCAAATGCTGGCCTGCACTGTGCTCAATCATAGCAGGATTCTGCCCGCCACATATGAGGTCCTCATAGCAAGCACTGCAGAAACCACTCCAACCTGCATTCAGCTCTGACTACAATTCCTGTGGACGAGCTGTACCTATTTTCTTAACCTTAGAACCCCAAGCCTAGGGCAATCACTTTAAGACTAGAATCATGAAATAAAAATGTGGAGCTCTGCACATTGGAACAGGATGCACTCCAGAGACTGGAGGTGGACTGTCAGCTCATATATTTGAGGTTGGTACTATTTTCCATTTTATTTTGCATTTTTCCCCTTAAAAATGTACTTGGAAACCTTCAGTTTCCTGTCCTAATATTATGAACTAAGTTAATTTTTGTTTCTCCTGTGCCAAAAGGAACATGGAGAACCTGGAACAGGAGCAACATCCAGGTTAATATGGAACATTCAGGTCAATATGGAGGAGTTTGCCCCTACTTTATAGCAAGTGGCAAAGGTTACTCAGGGCAAGGAAGGAGAATAATTAATTTTTACATTAATTATGATGATACTTATGCCAACGAGTATAGTGGCCTAGTTAGAGTTTTGAACAGTAGATGAGGTTCTATTTAGTCCCGTCTGGGAAAAATAGAATTAGTTTCATAATAGAACTTCAAATTTGGGAGAAACTTTAACTCATATACTATCTCTGGCCCATAATAAATGTGCAATAAACATATGTTGAATTCATTGAACAAAATCCCACTACTTCACCTCATTAAATGATTATCCAGCTTCTCCTTAACCTTTCCAAGAGGGCAAATCTGTTGCTTCCCAAAGCAGAGAGCCTTGGCTAGTTCCGACTGTTAGAAAGTTGTTACTTGTATTAATCTGAATTCTCTTTCCCTCTGCTTTCTATACATTGGTTATTGCTGGAAGACAGCTCTTATGTCCACAGCTATATTCTATTCTATTCTTCAGGTTAATATCCTAAATGTTCTTAGAAGGGCCACCATAGGGCACGATTCCACACATCCCCACCCACTGGTCGCTTTTGGAAGCATAGTTTTACCACTCCCGTTGGAGCAGGGCCACCAATTCCTCTGTTCTAAGTCGCCGACCTTTATGAATCCTATGTGTTTGCTACCACATTCACTACCTTAATTGTTACTGCATCTTGTCAACACACGTTGAGCTTTCAGCAGGGTTCAATGGGAACAGAGTGGCCTTTGGAGCAGAAAGACCTGGGTTCAAAATCTAGTTTTGCCATTGACTTGCTAATTGTACAAGTTTTCCATATCTCTCTTCTTTCTGTGGATAATGTGATATCCACATATTGTTGTAGTCTGATATACAGTATGTTGACTGCCTTTCCCAATTTATCACCAATCTAGACAGCTAATAATGGAAAAGAGCTTAGTCTGTTTGGCTGGGAACATCCTTGACATTATAGTTAAATGACAACAGCTAAATTTATTGAGCATGGGAACAATGCTAACCCTTTACAGTATTGTGCTGGGAACAATGCTAACCCTTTACAGTATTGGCTCATGTAACCCTCAGAATAATCCTTAAAAATAAGAACTAATATTATTCTAATTTTCCAGGTGTGAAAACTGGCATTATAAGGAGTTATTGCCCTAAGTTGTGTGGCTAATAAGCATTGACAACCAAAATTCAAACCTAGGCAACCTAGGTTTTGAACCCAGCCCTAAACAATGCCACTGTACTGCCTCTGTACAAATCTAATCATGACACAGACTGTCTGCATAGACAATTCTGCAGACTTCTCCCCAAGGCAGAAATTTTATTAAAGAGGTTCAGGGACTATCCAAGTGGGACTGGAGAAGATTCAGTAGTTGGATTTATATTCATGTTGAGGGGGAAACCTCAGATAATTCTTAAAATAAGGTTTTGTCCTGTAACTGGTCCTCCAGAAATCTAGATATATATTTGACAGAATTACAGTGCATTCATACTGTCCCTACCAGGTAGCTAATTTTGTTAAATTCTCAGAGTGTATATACCTACCTTCGATAAGGTGAGTTATTAAATTAAAAGAATTCGCCGAAACCGGTTTGGCTCAGTGGATAGAGCATCGGCCTGGGGACTGAAAGGTCCCAGATTCGATTCTGGTCAAGGGCATGTATCTGGTTTCGGGCACATCCCCAGTGGGGGTCGTGCAGGAGGCGGCTTATCGATGTCTCTCTCTCATCGATGTTTCTGACTCTATCTCTCTCCCTTCCTCTCTGTGAAAAATCAATAAAATATATATATTTTAAAATTAAAAGAATTCTATTAACTTTGTTTCCAAAACATCAATGAGTCAGTTTGGTTTTTCTTATTTTTGCCTTCCTCCTTTTTAACATCTGTAGCTGGCAACTCTTTTGCTTATATCTGAGTTTCCCTTCCTCTATGGTGTAAAATTGGCATATTAAGCTTCTGGTACATTATGTGCCATATGGCCAAACACTGTTTAAGTTGAAAACATAAAAAAAAAAGAAAAAGACTAATGAAGAGGTCTTTGAAAGAACTTTGTGAAGTGCTGGGTGGCTGCTGACATAGATGGAGAAAATGAACAAATGTGTAAAGAAAAACTTGCAAACAGATAATTAAATCTAAATCCCGAGTCAGCAGATCCTGTGGTCAGGAAAAATACCATGTCGACAGAAACTTTTTGGTTTCTTCAGCTTAATATACCCAAGACAAATTTTCTCTTGATTTGGAAAATGATACTGCCAAAAATATTAGTTCTCCTACATGAAAATGTGGTCAAGGGGGCAACGATTTAGTGCTTACATCTGTGAGGGTTAGCCCAGCTGCCCGGTTCATCTCAGTTCCTAAAGGACAGGGAAAACCACATCCCAGAGTTACCAACGTTCACTGAGTCCCTGAGCTGCCCAGGTACTCTGTGCTTCTACTGTGTCATCTTGTTTTTGCCTCCCAACAATTCTGTGAAATAGGTATCATACCGATGAATGAATGGAAGTGCAAAAATATAAAATAATTGTCTCCAAGTGGCACAGCTTTTAAAGTCACAGCCTAACATCATATCTATGTGTCTTAAAGCCACCTTTCACTGCATCTCAGGTATTAAAATATTGAAATACTGTCCAGCAGGCAGATGGTTGATGCTCTGTGCCCAAAGTAGAATGACTTGCTGCCAGATGCATCCTGGATATTATAACCATAACCAATTTAGGAAGGTTTGAATCCAGTGTGTGTGTGTGTGTGTGTGTGTGTGTGTGTGTGTGTGTATATATTTTTTTTTTTACAGAGATACAGAGAGGAAGAAAGAAGGATAGAGAGTTAGAAACATCGATGAGAGAGAAACATCGATCAGCTGCCTCCTGCACACCTCCTAATGGGGATGTGCCCGCAACCAAGGTACATGCCCTTAACCAAAAATGAACCTGGGACCTTTCAGTCCGCAGGCCAACACTCTATCCACTGAGTCAAACTGGTTAGGGCTGAGTCCAGTTTTTAATAGAATCTACCATATTTTCCGGCGTATAAGATGACTTTTTAACCCAGGAAAATCTCAAAAGTCGGGGGTCGCCTTATACGCCGGGTGTTGTCTTATAGGGCGAGTATATCCCAAACTCTATATTTTAACTGGAAAAGTTGGGGGTTGTCTTATACGCCCAGTTGTCTTATATGCCGGAAAATATGGTAATGCCACAGGCATACATATGAAGACCAAGTCAAGAGGTGCAAAGTGCCTGGAATAACTATCTTCCAGGAATGCTTTTGGGAAGGAACCTATCTTAGAGTGACATTGGAATTTGCTTAACTGATGAGATGAAGGTCTCAACACATTCATTGGTTGCCTCCCATAGGCGGCCTGATGGGGCCAAGGATCCTGCCTGCAACTGAGGTAGGTGACCTTGGAATTCAAAAGCAGCCAGTTTAAAATGCAATCATAATAAAATATCTCCAAACATCATAAGATTACTGCTCCTGAGACAGGATTTAAACAAGGAAGCATTTGAAGAGACCCCCTGGCTTCTGTAGTCAAGTCAAACCCAGAACGTTGCGTAGGCAATGGCAGCAAGGAGCTCCAAAGAGAAAAAGACGCAGGGAAACAGGAGGCCGTCCTGCTGGGCCGTGTGCCCACTCCCGGTTCATCTCAGATGGGAGGTCCAAGTCTGGTGCTGACTTTATTAAGGGACAGGCAGGGTTCCCGGCAGGTGTTGAGATGAATCAGACTGAAGTGGATTCTGAGATCCACATGGAGTCTAGACACTATCTCAAGGCTTCTTAAACTTTAATGTACAGCACTGAGTCTCCTGGGAGTCTGTTAAAATATGGATTCTGACTCAGAAGGTCCATGATTCTGCATTTCTAAAAAGATCCCTGGTGATGCAGTTTCTACCAGCTGTTTCTCCAGCACTCCCCACAGAGAGGGCACACTAGCATGAAGGTGGTCTCTGCTTGGGAGCTATTTTTATGCAGCTGTAATGGCCTATTATTCTACAAAGTTTTTCAGGGTACAAGGGCAATTCCTCGGGCCATCACAGCTAAAGTGAAACAGCTCTTAAGATGATCCATCTCCTTTGCCAAACAACCCATTCATTCTAATTATTTTTGTTGTTAATCTTCACCCGAGGAAAAAAATTTTTTTAAAAATATATTTTATTCATTTCTTTACAGAGAGGAAGGGAGAGGGATAGAGAGTTAGAAACATTGATGAGAGAGAAACATCCATCAGCTGCATCCTACGCAACTCCTACTGGGGATGTGCCCGCAACCAAGGTACATGCCCTTGACTGGAATCGAACCTGGGACCCTCCAGTCTGCAGGCCAACGCTCTATCCACTGAGCCAAACTGGTTCGGGCAGAAAAATTTTTTTTACATATATTTCTTTATTGATTTCACAGAGAAAGGGAGAAGGAGAGAGAGATAGATGAGAGAGAATCATTGATCAGCTGCCTCCTGCATGCCCTCTACTGGGGATCAACCCTGCAGTCCAGGCATGTGCCCAGGACCCCTCAGTCCATAAGCTGATGCTCTATCCACTGAGCCAAACTGGTCAGGGCCCCAGAAAAATTTTTCAATGATTTTTAGACAGAGCAGTCTGATAGATAATATGTTGACTGCCTTTCCCGGTGGAAGGGAGAGAGAGACACACATTGATTGGTTGCGTCCTACAGGCAGCTTGATGGGGCCAGGGATCCAGCCTGCAACTGAGGTACATGATCTTGACCAAAATTGAACACAAGACACTTCAGTTCAAGGGCCGACACTATCCACTGAGCTGAACCAGTTAGGACTCATCCTAATTCTTGTTTTTTTTTTTGTTTTTTTTTTACTAAGCTTGTTTTTTTTTAATTACATCTTTATTATTCAGATTATTACATTTGTCTCTCTTTTTTCCCCTCCATAGCTCCCCTCCACCCCATTCCCACCCCTCCCTCTACCCTTACCTTCCCTCCCAATTGATGAGTCCATAGGTGTATGATTTTTGTCCAGTCTCTCCCTGTACATTCCTCCCTCCTTTCCCCCTGAGAATTATCAGTCCACTCCCTTTCTGTGCTCCTGATTCTATTATATTCACCAGTTTATTCTGTTGATCAAATTTTTAATTCACTTAATTTTAGATTCACTTGTTGATAGATATGTATTTGTTGTTCATAATTTTTTATCTTTTACCTTTTTCTTCTTCCTCTTCTAAAAGAGTACCTTTCAACATTTCATATAATACTGGTTTGGAGTTGATGAACTTCTTTAGCTTTTTCTTATCTGTGAAGCTCTTTATCTGCCCTTCAATTCTGAATGATAGCTTTGCTGGATAGAGTATTCTTGGTTGTAGGTTCTTGCTATTCATCACATTGAATATTTTTTGCCACTCCCATCTGGCCTGCATAGTTTCTGTTGAGAAATCAGCTGACAGTCGTATGGGTGCTCCCTTGTAGGTAATTAATTGTTTTTCTCTTGCTGCTTTTAATATTCTCTCTTTGTCTTTTGCTCTTGGTATTTTAATGATGATGTGTCTTGGTGTAGTCATCTTTGGATTCCTTTTATATGGGGTTCTGTGTGCTTCCTGGACTTATACGTCTATTTTTTTTACCAGATGTGGAAAGTTTTCAGTCATTATTTCTTGAAATAGGTTTTCAGTATCTTGCTCTCTCTCTTCTGGCACCCCCACAATTCTGATGTTGGTACGCTTGAAGCTGTCCCAGAGGCTCCTTACATTATCTTCACATTTTTGGATTCTTTTCTCTTCTTGCTTTTCCAGTTGAGTGTTTTCTGATTCTTTATATTTCGAATTTTTGACTTGAATCTTGCCTTCTGCTAGTCTGCTGATAGGTCTCTGTATATTATTTATTTCAGTCAGTGTATGTTTAATTTCTATTTGGTGCTTTTATCATCTCTAGTTGGATCTTTTGCATCTCTAGTTGGTCCTTTTGCATCTCCTCTTAGGACTTGCTAACTTTATTCAACTTTTCTAGGATAGTCTTGAAAAACCTTATAAGCGTGGTTTTGAACTCTATATCCAGTCATTTGTTTTCCTCCATTTCTTTTGCTTGTGATCTCTTCCCTTGTCTTGGCATTTTCACTATGCTGGGAGATCTTCTGTGTTGGATTCAGCCTTATGATACCAGACTTGAAAAACCGCAAAAGCCTCTCTGTTGAGCTTGGGATGGGTGTAGTCTCAGGGCTTAAAGGACCGCCTTGCTTTCCAGTCGGGCCACCCTCCACGGCCCCTGAGTCTCACGTGACTGGGTAATCCCTGTGCGCTCGCACTGTCTCGCAGTGTCTCTAGACTGCTGTCCCTCTGACTCCCCTGTGCTCCGGGACCACAAGAGTCTGGGTCCCCAGGGTTTTGCCTGAAACTGGGGCTTAGTGGAGTTAGAAGCGGCGCAGTTGGGAGGGTCTGTCTCCCGTCCACTCGTGAAAGCCAGTGGCACAATCAGCAATCTGTCCTCTGTGCAGTGCTGTGCCTTCTGATCTTTTGCGACTCCCCTAAATTTCCTTGCACTTCTCCCTTTTCACAATCCAAACTCCCCCCGTATGAGTTTCGGCTGGATCTGGGGTTTAGTGTTGTAGGATAAGAGGTTCAATGCCTTTGAGAGTCTCCGTTTCCCTCCCGCCAGAGAAAGCCAGCCAGGTTTGCCGTCTCTCGCTCTCTCCATGCGCGCGTCTCCGTACCTCAGCTTTTTACAGCTCCTTTGGGTCTCTGTGAGCCCCTCTCTTTCCTTCTAGTTGTAGAATTTCCACTCAACCAGCTTTCCTGTGGTTCGGATGATGTCCGTTCTGTCTTTTAGTTGTAGTTTTGAAATTGTTGTGCGAGGCAGCAGTGTAGGTGTTTACCTATGCCACCATCTTGGATTCTCCCTCATCCTAATTCTTGATTTTGCTTCCTGAGAAGACACTAGACTTGGCCTAGAGAGCAGTTATCTTGCTTTACTCGAATTAATAAACAGGCCTTATGAATCAATGGTTTGTGCCTTTGGGTAGCAGATTGCCTGATAACTCTGGATGAACTGATAAAATTCAGTTGCTGAAACTGAAATAGAGGAACAGCCTAGACTTATTTGTGACCTTCACCAAGTTACCGGGAAGACCAGCTGAATAGCCAGACCCTGTAGACTCTGCTCTGGAAACCTCTCCTGCAGACCGAGCCAAGGCTGGAGCAAGGGTAGGATTTTCCAAAAAGCAATCAAACACCAATAACCCCCACAAACAAGATGTCTTACTGAAATTAAAAGGAAACATGCTAAATCACTATTACTCTTGCCCTCCCCCCACACACACCCACTCATACTCACAAGATATAAAATAAACATATGACAGAATATACATTTGGGAGCCTAATTTTGGAGTCTAGTTAAAGGTCAGCTTCTATGGGCACCAGCCTTGACCTGTGCCTTTTGCACCTCTCTGAGTTGGAAAAGAGAGGTGGCTTCCGGGAAAGGCACTTATACTGGAAACTGTGGGAGGTCAGTGCTGGCTCAGTGCAGGTAGTATTGGCCCTTACCTTGGAATGGGATCTCAAGACTCCTTTCTGCTCAGGGTAGTACTGACCTGATGTGTCCTCCCCTAGAGCAGTGGTTCTCAACCTTCCTAATGCCACGACCCTTTAATACAGCTCCTCATGTGGTGGTGACTCCCAACCATAAAATTATTTCCATTGCTACTTCATAACTGTAATTTTGCTACTGTTATGAACTGTAATGTAAATATCTGATATGCAGGATGTATTTTCATTGTTACAAATTGAATATAATTAAAGCATAATGATTAATCACAAAAACAATATGTAATTATATATTGTGAAGTATGTATTTCTAATTACAAATAAATGAAATTTTGTCTTGAATCGTGGTGTAGCATGGGTAACAGTTGTAATATAACAACAGTAAACTACATTGCTACACTTTGCTACACTGAGGAGCTGTCTGTTGGTTCCTAAGACCATGGGAAATAGGTGTTTTCCAATAGTCTTAGGCGACCCCTGTGAAAGGGTCGTTCGACCCCCAAAGGGGTCACGACCCACAGGTTGAGAACCGCTGCCCTAGAGAATGAGTCTCTGGTGAGGATGGCACTGATCTTCACAGCCTCAATTTCTCCCCTAAGGCTCTGTCCCTGTGCTCTGAGCCCCAGCCTGTCTGGAAATCTGTGTGGTTAGCTCCTGGAAGGCCAGCCCTTGCTCTGACCCATTTCTCTTTGTTAACTTAGCACACTCACTGGGCTGGATCATGAATGGCCCTAAACCAGCATCCTGCCTGAGGAGCAGGGGGCACCTGTTCGGTGTTTGTCTACATGGCATCAGCTCCCTCTGCCAGAGAGACTGCATTACCTTGTTCTGAGCCTGCTTTGGGGCCATCTGTCAAGTCCCTACTCCCTGTCTGAGGGCTACCTCTGATTTTCCACATGTTCACATAATGAGAAGACTGAGTCTGTGAATGAATGAGCCTTTGTGGGTCTTTTCACCTTGTCCCCGGGACAAATAACTTATTTGTCCAAACTTTACATGGAATCTATTGTGTCAGGCACTGCATTGAACCCTGGGGATAAAGAGCAGCCTTAGAAGACTTCTCTTGGGTTCTTACTGATGAATTACCTATCTTCCAGAAGCCTGACATTCCACTTCAACAGCATCAAAGCCTTTGAAACATTAAGATAAGCATCCTTGTTTTATATTTAGATATCACTTAAAATAGACAAATGGTTAGCACAAAGCATGCATAGAATTTCTGTAAAAAACAGCTAGGCAACAGATGTGCAAATGCCATGAACTATCTGAGAGAAAATACGTAATGAGTTAAAGGTCAGGTACCCACATGAGCCACTGGACCTCTACAATGAGATTTCTTCTGCTCACTGTACACATACCAATTTGTGTTCTCTCTCTCTCTCTCTCTCTCTCTCTCTCTCTCTCTCTCTCTCTCTCTCTCTGTCTCTCTTTCTCTCTCTCTCAGCTCTTTATTCTCAGGGACACCTCCACCTGGCCTCCTTTCTTCCCTGCTCTATGACCCTGTGCTTTACAGATTAAGAGGACAATACTGATAGCTCTGGGGCCTCTCCCCATGGCCACCTAGTAGGTGCTGAATAAATGTTTATTGGATGAGGCTCCTTTGGCCTTAGTTTGTTCCTGAGCTAAGATGAAACCAGCTCATTTATTGGATAACTTCTCCTGCTCTGATCTAGAATCACAAAGCTGGGTGCTGCTGGTGACTAGTAGCCAATAGATTCCAGCATTCCTTAAAAAAATAAAATAAAATCAGAGCACACTCTTGGGAGAGTTTTAAGTTTCCTCAAGGAAGGAAAGGTGATATTAACACATCCTTCTGGATGAAGAATGAGGACTTCACCTTGGTTTGGCTCCACATGACTTGGCCTGTGCTGAATGATGGTTCCTCTGCAGAGCACCAAGCTAAGCTCTGAGGAGGCTGAGCCATACCAAACAAAAATGTGTTTCCAGGATTATGTGATGTCTATAGAAGTGCATAGAAAATAAAACGGTCAAAAGGAAGAAATATAACACTAACAGATAAATAATAAGGAAAACTGAGTGTGAGGGATATCCAGGAACTCTGCACTCTCTTCAAAATGTTTCTAAAAATCTAATGCTGTTCTAAAAATAAAGTGTATTTAAAAAGAAAAATGTTAGAAAAAAATGACATAAAAAGTGAAATGTTAAAAGTTCAGCAGTTACCCCCTCTCCAATACAGCTCACAAACACACTCTTTCCAGGGTCGAGCACTCCTCTCCTTGGGGCATCAGACTGGAGGAATGACTTTCTGTGGCACTGCTTTGCCATGCCCCTACCCTGTGAAGAAATCAGCTAGCTGTGAGTCTAGCTGAGCCCACCTAAAGACTTTCTTGGAAGGCCCTCAATGAGGTCTGGGCAGAATCCAGGGGTGTAAGAGATGTACAGGGAGAGACTGATGTGTAGCTTGGGGGTGAGGGCCATTTCTCCCCCTGTGCCTTGATCAGCACCACTATTCCTATGTAGAGCCCTCTCTTCACATAGCCAAATATTAATCAGTTTTAGCTTAACAACACTACTCACAACTCCCTGAGATCCCCACCCCTCCACAAAAGTCCACAGACCCCATGCTGGTGCCTGCTGGCTTTGGTGTACCCTGAGACGTTTGTTTAGTAGCCTCAGACCCAGGTTTTGTGCTAAGCTTCAATCTGTATCAACTTGGTGAACACCACTCGCCCCTACCTGGTGACTCAGAACTTGCCTGGTTCACAGAACCTAAACACTTCCAGAGACTCTTTCAGTGGTTGAGCTTAGCACGTAGCCAGCAGGAGGTGGAGGGTTGTGGGATGCCTTTGGCCTTTTTGCTGACCTGCTCCAGGTTGGTACTGTTGGAAGCCAGTCTCAGTATGTAGCTTGATCCATTCCATATGCACCCAGGCCCAACAAAGGAAGGTACTTACCATGGATCGATCACTTTGTAGCTGCTAACAGATAGCCCAGGTATGGTTACAGGGAGCATCTGACATTATCTACACTGGAGGACCTCCCAAGAGGCTCAGAACCAATACATCCAGTGGTTGGTTTCAGACCACACTAGAGCACAATTGGATTAGTTCCACTAGCAGCACACTCAAGGGGAAATTTCAGTAGGCACCAGACTCTGTTGGAGCAAATTTTGCTTTGTGAGCTCAACCCTTGCACTGCAGCTCATACACTGTGGACAAGGTTAATCCTCACAGTCAGGCAGCCTAAGGGGAAACCCCACCCACAGACAAGGCAACAGCAATCAATACTAAACTACTACAAGAGGGCTCAACCCACACAAGAACATTCTTGAAGCAACTAGCTCAGGTGACCTGGGAGACTGCACCACTGAGCCCCACAGGACACCTATAGCACTCTACCAAGACTGGGAGACATAACAGATCTAATACACAGAAACAAATACACAGAGGCAACCAAAATGGGGAGACAAAGAAATATATCTCAAATGAAAGAACATAAGAAATCTCCAGAAAAAAAGAACAAAATAAAATGGAGGCAAGCAATCTAGCACATGCAGTGTTCAAAACAATTGTTATAGAATGTTCAAGACATTTTGTGACATCTTTTACAAAGAGATATTAAGCATAAAAAAGAACATAGAAATCATAAAAAAGGAGCCAGTCAGAAAGGACAAATACAATATTTGAAATGAAAAGTAAACTAGAAGGAATCAATAGCAGACTAGATGAAGGAGAGGCTCAAATCAGTGATTTGGAAGACAAGGTAGCAGAAAACACCCAGTCAGAGCAGCAAAAAGAATCTAAATACAAATAATTGTAAGAAAATATTATATACAACTATATGTCAACAAATTAGACCATCTAGAAAAATATTGATAAATTCCTAAAAACATACAATATTCCAAGACTGAATCAAGAAGAAACAGAAAATCTGAACAAACCAATTAAAACTAATAAAATTGAGGCAGTAATAATGATAATAAAAAAAACACACCTGCCAACAAACAAAAGTCCTGGACTGGATGGCTTCACAGGTGAATTTTATTAAACATTCAAAGAAGAACTAATACCTATGCTTCTCAAACTACTCCAAAAAGTTCAAGAGGAGGGAAAACTCCCAATCTCATTTTACAAGGCCAGCATTATCCTGACCTCAAAACCAGGTAAAGACACTACAAAGAAAGAAAATTATAGGCCAATATCCCTGATAAACATGATGTAAAAATCCTAACAAAATATTAGCAAACCAAATTCAGCAAAACATTAAAAACATTCATTCCTGGGTTGCAGGGTTGGTACAGCACTAGAAAATCAATTAACATAATATACCACATAAATAAAATATAGTATAAAATTATGTGATTAGTTCAATAGATGCAGAAAAAGCTTTTGGCAGCCATTTATGATTAAAATTCTCAGCAAAGTGGGAATAGAGGTAACATATCTTAAACATAATGAAGGCCATATATGACAAACCACATCTAATATCATACTGAATAGGGAAATACTAAAAGCATTTCCCTTTAGATCAGAAACTATACAGAGCTGTCTACTTTCACCACTCTTACTTCAACATAATGCTGGAAGTACTAGCCACAGCAACCAGACAAAAAGAAATAAAAGGAATTGAAATTGGAAAGGAAGAAGTAAAACTGTCATTATTTGTAAATGACATGATACTGTATACAGAGAACCCTAAAGACTACCAAAAAACTACTGGAACTGATAAATAAATTCAGAAAACTATCAGGATACAAAATAAATATTCAGAAACCAGCTGCATTTTTACACACTAATAATGAACTATCAGAAAGAGAAATTAAGAAAATAATATCTTTACAATTGCATAAAAAAAAAGAGCAAAAACTTAGGAATAACTTTAACCCAGGAGTTAAAAGACCTATACTCAGCCCAGCCTGAGTAGCTTAGTGATTGAGCATTGACTCATGAACCAAGAGGTCACTGGTTTGATTCCCAGTCAGGACACATACCTGGGTTGCATTCTCAGTCCCCAGTAGGAGGCATAGAGAAGGCAACCAATTGCTGATATTTCTCTCTCATTGATGTTTCTATCTCTCTATCCCTTTCCTTTCCTCTCTCTTTAAAATCAATTTAAAAAGAGAGAGAGAGAGATCTATACTCAGAAAATGATAAGACACTGAAAAAAGAAATTAAAGAAGGAAGGGAGATTAGGGGACTAGATGAAAAAGGTGAATGGACTGAGAAGTACAGATTGTTAGTTACAAGATAGATGTAAAGTATAGGAAGTACAGTCAATAATATTGTAATAGCTATGTAGAGTACCAGTTGGATACTGGAAATATCAGGGGATACACTTTGTAAAGTATATGATTGTCTAACCAAATGCTATACACCTGAATCTAAAACAAAATAATATTGAATGTAAACTGCAATTGAAAAAAATATTTTAATTAAAAAAATAAATTGAAGAAAATACAAATAAGTGGAAGAATATACTGTACTGATGAATAGGAAGAATTAATATTGTAAAAATGTCCATACTACCCAAAGCAATCTATAGATTCAATACAATTCCTATCAAAATAACAATAGTATGCCTTGATAGGGTAACTTAGTTGGTTAGAGTATCATCAAAATACACCAAGGTTGCAGGTTTGATTCCCAGTCAGGGCACATACAAGAAGCAACCAATGAATTCACAAATAAATGGAACAACAAATCAATGTTTGTTCCCCCCCTTCCTCTCTCTAAAAATCAATAAATAAATCTTTAAAAATATCAATATCTCACAGAACTAGAACTAATAATCCAAGAATTTATATGGAACCACAAAAGATCCTGAATAGCCAAAGCAATTCTGAGGAAAAAAAAGAATAAAGTTATTAAACTATACCACAAGGCCATAGTAGGCAAAACAGCATGATACTGGCATAAAAACAGACATATAGATCAATGGAACAGCATAGAGAGCCCAGAAATAAACCTAAGCTTATATGGTCAATTAATATTTGACAAAGAAAGCAAGAACATACCATGGAGTAAATTCAGTCTATTCAGTAAATGCCATTGGGAATATTGGACATATTCATGAAAAAAAAAAAGTGAAACTAGACCATCTCCTTATACCACATACAAGGATAAACTCAAAATGGACCAAGTATTTAAGTGTAAGATTCAATGCCCTAAAAATCCTAGAAGAAAACATAGGCAGTACAATCTCTGACATTTCTTTTAGAATTATTTTTTTTCTGATGTATCTTCTTAGGTAAGGAAAATAAAAAATAAATGAACAAATGGGACTACAGAAAACTAAAAAGATTTTGCACAGAAAGGAAACCACCAATAAAATGATAAGATACCAACTAAATGGAAGAACATGGTGGCTTCCCTTTCGCCTTTTCCCAGACTTGTCTTAGTATCTGTCAGTCCCTCTAGGTCTCCTTAAAATCAACAGTCTTAATGCCATATTCATTTGCCTGTGTCACAGATATATCTTAAGATTCATCTCCAATTGGAATTCACAATTTATAATCAAAGGATTTTGGTGGCTCTGTCTCTGGAGCATGCTTGTGCCTTTCTCTACCCTCTTGCCCCAGGCACATTTTTTTTTGCCTCTCTTTCTCCTAAGCTCCAATGCCCCTTCTTTGGCCTTTGTAACTTGTTTCCTAAGCCCATTTCTTCTATGGCTTGCTTATTCTATCTCTGTGACTCTCTAAATAAACCTTCTCTTATAGTTTGAAAAATAATAAGGGAACCATCTTATCTATGACACTTCAATTCAAATGTATAGCTTTCCTACTATAAACAACAAAATCAACAGGAATAGTTAAGCATTTTATGAGAAATAGAATATCTGTAGTGCCCTATAAAATGGTACCATCTGGATTTTTGGAAAGAGGAGCAAAATATACGAGGCCTGGGGAAAATCTCTTTGAGAGGCTTAAGGAGTACCAGTTCACTAAAAAGAGCCCTTCTCCTGTGTGACATAGTCCTTTACTATTAGCAGGATGTAATGTCCTTGACATCTAGTGTTCATAAGGAGAGACTGGTAAAATTAATTAATGGGTTCTTATCACCTGCCCAGGCACGCCTTTAGTTTCCTATGGTTTCCCATGGCCTTGGGTCCCTCAGAGATAGCAGAGGGCCATAAATTTAGATCTTGGGTCATTCTAGCTGAAAAGTCCTGTAGTGTGTAAAAACTTGTGTTCATTGCTGCTGGGAATGCAAACTGGTAGAGCCACTCTGGAAGACAGGTTGGTAGTTTCTTACCAATTTAAAATTATCTTATCATGCAATGCAGCAATCATATTCCTAGCTATTTACTCAGCTGATTTGAAAGCTTATGTGCACAGAAATCTCTACACCAATGTTTGAAGCAACTTTACTCATAACCTCAAATAAATAAATAAATAAATAAATAAATAAATAAATAAATAAATAGAAACCAAGATAGTTTTTAAAAGGTGAATGTGGTGAATTCCAAAAATTCTAGGGGATAAACTGTTATACATCCATACAATGGAATACTATTCAGCAAAAAAAGAAAGGAGCTATCAATTCATGCAACAACATGAAAAATATGACCAAATATCATGCATACTGTTAAGTGAAAGAACCCAATCTTAAAAGACTACATACAGTCTGACCGGTCTGGCTTAGAGGTTGAGCATTGACCTATGAACCAAGAAGTCACGGTTTAATTCCAGGTCAGGGCACATGTCCTGGTTGTGGGCTTGATCCCCAGTGGGGGTGTGTACTGGAGGCCGCTGATCAATGATTCTCTCTCATAATTGATGTTTCTATCTCTCTCTCTCCCTCCTTCCCTGTATAAAATCAATAAAAATATATTTATAAAGAAAGACTATATACAGCATGATTCTATTTATGTGACATTCTAGAAAAGAGAAAATTATATAGATAAAAAAGTACAGCAGTGGTTGCCAGAGATTTGGGGGTTAGGAGGAGTTGAATAGGTAAACTATCTTTTAGGGTGTAAAACTATTCTGTGTAACACATGACACTGTATTTATAAAAACCGATAGAACTTTACAGCATAAGGAATCAACCTTATTGTATGCAAATTCTTTTTAAAAAATGAAGGAGTTAAGGGAAACCCAGAGTAAAATATAGGCTATACTAAACAAAAAAAAACTGTTATTAAAATGTATGATATCATCTCACTGAAGGGAGTGGAAGGAAAATGTTGGACTAAATGACTTTGGAAATAAATAGAGACTATAAGACAAAAGACGAAAGGAACTGTACATAAGCATTGTGTTCTAAAGTTGTTTCCCATGAGTATATGGGTTAACAATTCTGAAACTACTACTCATGTATACTGGGATTGAAAAAATAAGTAAATTAGTACATGAATGGCAGATAGTAGGAGTCAGACTTCTCACCATTGGAGAGTAAAGATAAGCAAGGGGAAAGCTAGAATAAATCATGTAATGCTAGATTAGGGTTGGAGTTATCAGTATGAACCTGAGTTTAGCTTAATATAGATACAGCTGGGTATATATATATACATATATATATGTATACATATATATATACAATTATTCATGTGCATCTGTACACAGATTAGTATACACATATAAAAATAATAAAGTAAACAAAGCCAAAGTTGGTCCTTTGAAAAGATCAACAAAATTGACAAAATTTTAGCTAAACTGATAAAATTTTAAAAAGAGAAAAAACTCATTCAAAATATGAAAATCAGGAATGAAAGAGAGCATCACTACTAACCTTACAGAATAAGAAAGATTATAAAGTGATACTATGAACAACTGTATGCTAATGAATTGGATAACGTAGATGAAATGGACAAATTTCTAAAAAGACACAAACTACTGAGACTGATACAAGAAGAAATTGAAAGTCTAAATAGATTTACAATAAGTAAAGAGATGAAATTGAGAAACCAAGATGGCAGCATAGGTGAACACCTAAACTGCTGCTTCACACAACAACTTCAAAACTACAGCTAAAAGACAGAACGGATATCCAGAACCACAGGAAAGCTGACTGAGTGGAAATTCTACAACCAGAAGCAAAGAGAGGGGCTCACAGAGACCCAGAAGAGCTGCAAAAGGCTGAGGGAAGCAGCAAAAATGCAGAAACAAAGAAACAGATCACAAACAAAAGAAATGGAGGAAAACAAATGACTGGATATAGAGTTCAAAACCACGGTTATAAGGTTTTATAAGAATTTTCTAGAAAAGATGAATAAATTTAGCAAGACCCAAGGGAAGATGAAAAAGGACCAACTAGAAATTAAACATACACTGACTGAAATAAAAAATATTATACAGAGATCTAACAGCAGACTAGAAGAACGCAAGAATCAAGTCAAAAATTTGAAATACAAAGAAGCAGAAAACAATCCACTGGAAAAGAAAAAAAGAAAAAAGAATCCAAAAATGTGCAGATACTATAAGGAGCCTTTGGGACAACTTCAAGCGTACCAACATCAGAATTATGGGGGTGCCAGAAGAAGAGAGAGAGCAAGATACTGAAAACCTATTTGAAGAAATAATGACTGAAAACTTCCCCCCACCTGGTGAAAGAAATAGACTTACAAGTCCAGGAAGCACACAGAACCCCAAACAAAAGGAATCCAAAGAGGATCACACCAAGACACATCATCATTAAAATGCCAAGAGCAAAAGACAAGGAGAGAATATTAAAAGTAGCAAGGAAAAACAGTTAATTACCTATAAGGGAGCACCCATACGATTGTCAGCTGATTTCTCAACAGAAACTATGCAGGACAGATGGGAGTGGCAAGAAATATTCAAAATGATGAATAGCAAGAACCTGCAACCAAGATAACTCTACCCAGCAAAGCTATCATTCAGAATCGAAGGTCAGATAAAGAGCTTCACAGACAAGAAGAAGCTAAAGGAGTTCATCACTACCAAACCAGTATTATATGAAATGCTGAAAGGTACTCTTTAAGAAGAGGAAAAAGAAAAAGGTAAAAATAAAAATTATGAACAACAAATATATATCTATTAACAAGTGAATCTAAAAAAACAAGTGAATTAAAAATCGGATGAACAGAATAAACTGGTGAATATAATAGAATCAGGGGCATAGAAAGAGAGTGAACTGACAATTCTCAGAGGGAAAGAGGTGAGGGGGGTGCAGGGAGAGACTGGACAAAAATCATACATTTATGGATGAGGACAATGTAGGGGAGGTAAGGGCAGAGGGAGGGGTGAGAACCGGATGAAGGGAAGCTATGGGGGTGGGAGAAAAGAGAAACAATTATAATAATCTGAACAATAAAGATTTATTAAATAAAATAATAAGTAAAGAGATGAAATTAGTAATGTTCATTTCCCACAAATAAAACTCTGTACCCAGACAGCTTCATGTGTAGACTCTAACAAATGTTTAAAGAAAAAGAAATAACAATTCTTCACAAACTCTTCCAAAAAAATAAAAGTAGAGGAAATACTTTCCATCATTCTATGAGGTTAGTATTACCCTGATACAAAAACAAAGGCTTTACAAGAGAAAAACAGAGCAATATATCTTATTAATATAGATGCAAAAACCCTTAACAAAAATACAAACAAATTGAAGTACATAAAAAGAATTACACACTAGGATCAAACAATATTTATCCCAGAATGCAAGCTAGGGAAAAAAATAAATAAACAAAAAATATCCGGGTTGTAAAAGAAGAAGTAAAACCACCTCTATTTGCAGATAGTATAATTTTGTATATAGAAAGTTTTCATAAACCCACTAAGAAGCTATTAGTATCCACACCCATATTTCCAAGCACTAGGGTTGCTAGAAGCAACAACACCCAATACAATGAGCACATCCAGTGCCCAGATCATAATTTCTGATACCATTCTTTGATAAAAAGAAACCAGGCTCCTTGGAGAAATTACTGGGGCATGGAATATACACGATGAGTCTGGGGCATCTGCTAGTTCCAGAAGAGCTCAAAGAACAAAATCATGAGATATGTCTATGGCACAGGGGCCAACTGAAGGAGCTCTCAATGGCCAAAGCTGGAACAATTTGAGCAACAAAGTAAATAGCATAATACTGGATTATAACCAAAAGTATAAAATAAACATCCATTAAATCCTACTTATATAAATAAATGATGAACCAAAGAAATACGTGGGAAAGAATAATCTCCTGTACAAAAAAATTTCAAATAATATACAGGATGTAGATATTGTTCCATTAAGGAGATGGAGCATAACTCCATATCCCTAAAGTATGGGCTCTGCATAGTGACTTCCTTCCAAATAGTATGAAAAGGGGAAGAAAAAGAAAACTTTAATTTGCAGATTATATGATATTGTACATAAAAAACATCAAAGACTCCATAAAAAACTACTAGACTTAATAAATGAATTTGGCAAGGTATCAGTATACAAAATTAACACTCAGAAATCTATGGCCTTTTTATGCACCAATAATGAATTCACAGAAAGAGAAACCAAAAAAAAAAAAAATACCATTTACCATAGCAACAAAAAAATTAAGATACCTAGAAATAAACTTAACTAAGGAAGCAAAAGACCTGTATTTGGAAAACTATAGAATGTTGAAAAAAGAGATAGAGGAAGACATAAACAAATGGAAGAAACAAATACCGTGAAACATATATAAACAAATACCATGTTCATGGATTAGTAGAATAAACATCATTAAAATGTTCATACTACCCAAAGCAATCTACAGATTTAATGCAATCCTCAGTAAGATACCAACAGAATATTTCATAGACCTAGAACAAACTCTCCAAAAATTCATATGGAATAAAAAAGATCCCAAATAGCCACAGAAATCTTGAAAAAGAAGAACAAAGTTGGAGGGATCACAATACCAGATGTCAAGCTATATTACCAAATTACTGTTCTCAGAACTGCCTGGTACTGGCACAAGAACAGACATATAGACCAATGGAACAGAACAGAGAACCCAGAAATTGACCCAAGCCATTATGCTCAATTAATATTTGACAAAAATGGAGTCAAAACAGTCTCTTCAATAAATGGTGTTGGAAAAATTGGATAGATACATACAAAAAAAAATAGACACTAGACCACCAACTCATACCATACACAAAAATAAACTCAAAATGGATAAAGGACTTAAATGTAAAATGGGAAACCATAAAAACCTTAGAAGAATCCATAGGCCTCAAAATATCAGACATATGTCGTAGGAATATCTTTACCAATACAGCTCTTAGGGCAATGGAAACTAAGGATAAAATGAAAGTGACAACATCAAAATAAAAAGCTTTACACAGCAAAAGAAACCATCAACAAAACAACAAGAAAGCCCAGTGCATGGGAAAACATATTTGCCAGTGTTATCTCCGATAAGATTTGAATCTCCAACATCTACAGGGAACTCATACAACTTAACAAAAGGAAGATAAACAATCCAATTTTTTAAAAATGGACAAAACACCTAAGTAGATACTTTTTGAAAGAGGACATATAGAAGGTCAAGAGACATATGAAAACATGCTCAAAGTACTAATTATCTGAGAGATGCAAATCAAAACGACAGTTAGGTACTATCTCATACCTGTCAGAATGGCAATCATCAACAATTGAACAAAGGACAAGTGCTGTTGAGAATGTGGAAAAAAAGGAACCCTTGTGCACTGCTGGTGGGAATGCAGACTGGTGCAGCCACTGTGGCAAACCGTATGGCATTTCCTCAAAAAATTAAAAATGTAACTCACATTCCCACTTCTAGGGCTATATCCCAAGAAATTAGAAATACCAGTGAGAAAGGATATATGCACCCTATGTTCATAACAGCACAATTTAGAATAGCTAAGATTTGGAAACAGCCTAAGTGCCCATCAGCAGATGAGTGGATTAAAAAGCAGTGGTACATCTACACAATAGAATGCTACACTGCTATAAAAAAGAAGGAACTCTTACCACTTGCAACAGCAGAGATGGACCTGGAAAACATTGTGCTAAGCAAAATAAGCCAGTCAGAGAAAGATAAATATCACATGATCTCACTCATTTGTGGAATATAATGAACAACATAAACTGGTGAGCCAAAAGAGAGCCAGAGAAAAAAGTATTTTAGTATATAATAGAAGTAATCCTGTTATTTGCAGATTTTTAATATCTCCTACAACTTTTGTGATATTGTACTATGTTAGCACAGTTTGGGTAATATTATTATACTAGAGGCCTGGTGACAAAATTCCCATAATGGGCAGTCAGACATCCCTCTCACAATCCAGGACTGCTGGCTCCCAACCCTTGCCTGCCTGCCTGCCTGCCTGATAGCACCTAACCGCTTCTGTCTGCCACTCCCCTGCCATCCTGATTGACACTTAACTGCTCTCCTGCTGGCTTGATTGCCCCTAACTTCCCTCCCCTGCCGACCTGGTCACCCTGAACTGCCCTCCCCTTCAGGCCTTGGTCTCCCCAACTGTCCTCCCCTGCTGGCCTGATCACCCTCAATTGCCCTTCCCTTCAGGCCATCTTGTGGTGGCAATCTTGTGGTGGCCATCTTGTGTCCACATGGGGGCAGCCATTTTTGACCACATGGGCATGGCCATCTTATATGTTGGAGTGATGGTCAATTTGAATATTACTCTTTGATTAGATAGGATTTAAAAAAATTTTTCTTGAAATATTCATGTTTATTGTATGTAAATGGCTAATTATTTTGTATCTATAATCTGGTAATAGATTTATTTTGTATATTATAAAAACATAAAATAAAAACATAAAACAAACATAAAGAGAAAAAAACAACAACCAAGCACAATGAGATACCACCTTAAAAATAAACTAAAATAAATAGAAGCATAATTGCCAATAAAACTTTTAATGATTTTATGGAACTTTGAAAAGAAAGAAAACTTTACAAATAGTCCCTCAGCTAAGTGATTGAAGTCATCATTAACAGTGATAAGTCATGTTGCTAGTACCCTTGATGTGATGTAATGAAATGGCATTTTATTTCTTTGGTTCTGCCCCCCACACCCCAAACTATTCATAAGGAAAACAGATGATAAATCACAACTGATGGACATTCCACAAATACCTGAACAGTACTCTTCAAAACTGTCAAGTTTACGAACACAGGAAAAATCTGAGAAACTCTTACATTCTATAGGAGGCTAAGAGATATGACAATGACATGCAATGTGGTGTCTTGGGTACAATTCTAGACAAAAATGAAACATTACATAAAAACAAAAATTCCAAATTAAGTATATGGGTTTTAGTTAAGAATAATGTATCAATATTGGTTCATTAGGTGTGATAAAATAACTGTAGAATGCTATATAATAAAAGGCTAATATGCAAATAGATTTAATGGCGGAATAACCAGAACAACTGAGCAACTGAACAACTGAACAACTGGTTGCAATAATGTGCACTGACCACTGGGGGGGGGGGCATGTGCAGAACATGGCAGGCATTGGCCCCAGCAGAATGGTGGAGCAGGGGTGCCAGACCAAGGTGGGGTGCTGGTTATTGTCATTGGGGTAAGCCTCTGGTGGTTACATCCACTGCTGGTGCCGGAGCTGCCACTTACACCCGCTGCTGGCGCTGGACCTAATAGCTCCATACTGTCAGTGGGTGCGAGTGGGGCTGGTGCCATCAGTGCATGGGAGCAGCGGCAGTGAGAGAGGGAATAGGGGTTCGCAGCAGGAGGGGTCGTGTGGCGGCGTGGAGGATGGGCCGAGACTCACCACTGTGCCCACTCGTGGCCCACAGTTCCTTTCAAGGTGCACAAATTTGTGCACCGGGCCCCTAGTCTATATAATAAAAGTGTAAGTGACCATTACAGCAGAACAACCAGAACAACCAGCCACTATGATGTGCAATGACAACCAGGGGCAAACACTCACCACAGGAGCTGCCGTCTGGTGGTCAGTGCCCTACCACAGGGGGAGCCCCCTCAGCCAGAGCCAGGCTCACAGCTGGCGAGTGCAGTGGCTGTGGCAGTAGCCTCTCCTGCCTCCACAGCAGTGCTAACGAGCAGTGAGCCAAGTGGTAAGGAGCGAACAGGCAAGTGGTAAGGAGCAGGATCCTGGATTGCGAGAGGGATGTCTGACTGCCGGATTAGGCCCCATCCCCTAAGCCAGTGGTCTGCAAACTGCAGCTCTGTTGACTAATGAGTTTGCCGACCACTGACCTAGACTCTTAATTCCAATAATTACAGGCTGTTGTTGTTCCTTGTGATTAAGCCCCTATCCCAGTGGTCGGCAAACTCATTAGTCAACAGAGTGGCAAACTGCAGCTCCTCGCAAGCCACAGTTGGCTGACCGCTGCCCTAAGCCAGCAGGTGGACATACCCTGAGGGATCCTGGACTGCATAATAACCACCTCCTAGTAAACTTTAAGTGTACAATACAGTGAGTATTATTAACTACACTATTGTCATATTGTTGTACATTAGATCTTCAGAGCTTATTCATCTTGCATGACTGCAATGTTGTACCCTTTGACCAACATCTTCCTATTTCCCTCTCCCACAACTTTTTTTTAACTTAAAAAAAGAAAATGACCCTAGCCGGTTTGGTTCAGTGGACAGAGCGTTGGCTGTGGACTGAAGTGTCCCAGGTTCGATTCCAGTCAAGAGCATGTACTTTGCAGGCTCCTCCCCTGTCCAGGCTCTGGTCAGGGCGTGTCCTGGAGGCAACCAATCGATTTGTTTCTCTCACATCCATATTTCTCTCTGTCTTCCTCTCTCTTCTACTCTCTCTAAAAATCAATGGGATCATACTTACCTGGCAGGGGAGATCATGATCACAAAGGTGGTTTTCCCAGGGCGAGGCTTATCTATTGCATTCCGGATGTACTGACCCCTGCGATTTCCCCAAATGTGGGAAACTCAACTCCATAATTTGTGGTAGTAGTGGACTGCGTTCGTGCTCTCCTCTAAAAAATAAAAATAAAAAATAAAAATCAATGGGATCAATAAAAATATGTTTTAAAAAAACCAATGGAAAAATATCCTCAAGGGAGGATTGAAAAAAAAAAACAACAACTAAAGAAAATGATTATTTGTTTAAAAACTAACTTTGGATCTCTCTGTTATATCTACTTCTATTATATAATAGGATATATAGCTTTCTCCTATGTTGAACATAATACAGATAATAATAGGTAATAGATAGCTAACGCATACTGAGCACATACAAGGTGTTACACATTGTGCATATATTGTGTCAATCAGTTTTCATAATAACTCAGTGAAGTGGGGACTAATGTAATCATCACACCCATTTCACAGCAGGGAAAACTTAGAGTGACTAGGAACTTGCCCACCTGGTAAGGGGTAGTGTCCGAATTTGAATCCAGGTCTGTTGACTCTGAAGCCATAGTTGACCTTTGCTACGATGAAACCCAGAGCCTGAGGACTGCCTGGTTAGTAGCCAAGACTCAGAGTAATGGCAGAAGAGTAGGTGATCAGGTCTGGCGTGTCTCTGCCCGGCAGCCACGCAGGCCACACAGCCCTCTGGGTCCAACCACCAGTCCAGCTATGAGGCTGGGGTGAAACCTTTCCTTCCCTCCTTAGCAGGAGAGTGTAGAAGGGGCAATGGGGCCATTGGTGACAGGGTCACTGTAACATTCACAGTTGTGAGTGTTGCTCCCCGGAGCTGTGCAACGCAGAGGTCTGGTGGCTGGTGACAGTCTGTGAGATAAGGAAGGGCTGCCCAAGGGAGGGAGTAGAAGGGATGCCGTCGCAGGCGACCTGGGCTAGGGCGGGACAAATGAACTCACGTTTCCCAACCACTGAGTCCCCTGTGCCCCCGTGTGTGTGCTCCAACAGCTTCCCTGTGGTTGAAGCCAGAGACCCAGGAAAACCCCAGACACACAGCCACTGTGGAGAGAGCAGACCCACTGAGGAACCTACACTAGAACCGTGAGTGCCAACTTAGCCATAATGAGAAAGGAAACAGCTCTGCCACCCACACTGCCGGCATCTCAAGCCTTCACTGGAATTTTCTTAAGCACCCTACCATTTGCCTTCATTGAGGAACAAAAGTGAAAAGTCACATGTAACTCAGTAAGGAGCTATTGAGGAAGAGGGCCAGGACCACATCACACACAGGGTCCAGCTTATGAGGTGCCGCGAGTTTTCCTAAGGTTTCAGTCCCAGAAAAGGCTGTCCTCCTGGTCATTTGGGTTGTTTTATTTTTGACATGATTCTGATAAGTTGGGTTTTTTTTTTTTTACAGAAGTATAACACACTGAAGTACAAAACTTTAAGTGTACAACTTTTGAATTGCTCGTACATGCTTACACCTCCTGGCTCACAGTGGAGAACACTGCAGCACCCAGGAGCCTCCCTCTCGTCCCTCTCAGTCAACACCCTCTTCCCAGGAGCCCCCACAGTTCAGCCATCCCAGGTTTGCTTTTAATGCACAGGCGCTGCTGGGCTCGTGTTTCTCTCTGCTGTAACCCCAGGATGTCAGAATCCATTCTGGGGCCCAATTCCAGCAACTGTGCAGGACGTCAAGGCGTGCATTTTCGAGATAGGAACCCTCCCTGCCTGGTTTTATCTTATGTTCCTGTCGGCTTCAATGGGGCCGAATGGTTAAAACAACAGGCGAGGAGCCAGGCCCACCTTCTGCATTGCCATTAACCAACGGTGTGACCTCCTTTAGTCTGCGTCCTTATCTACGAGATAACAGTGCCTATTTCACAGGGTTGTTCCGATGAATAATAGGGTAATCTATGTAAAACAATTAGCCCAGTATACAGTTTACAATAGTCCTCAATAAATGGCAGCCGATATGAGAATTTAAAACTTGTTTTGCTCTCTGTTGCCACCTCAAATCCACGTTTGGAATGATACAGGGATAAAAACGAGTGTGAAGATAAAACTCTCAGGTGTTCCAGGCTTTTCCCATGTCCCTGTCAGACAAACACAGAGGAAACTGGAAATGTAATCAGAAGGGTCCCTGTTACGATGGATTTAGGACAAGAGAAATCTGTCTCTGAAGATTCACTGAGGTTAGAGAGACCTGCCTTACCCAAGGTCATGCCCTCCCGATAGAAGAGGTTATCCCAGCTCAAGAGCTTGTCATTTTAGGACCAGCTGACACTGTGTTATACCTGCCACCCAGGGAACCTGCTGCCCTCCCTCCTGACATGGGTAAATTCAGAGGGCATTTCTAATCAACTTCTGGGTACACAGGACCCTCTTTGAAAATCTAGAATAGTTGCTATCAGTCCCATAAGATTTATTGTATTAACCAACGCCTCCCAAATGAACCACTATACATGCATTCTTTTTAAATCTCTATAGCTGGATCAGTGACCTGCATTCTTTTTAATATCTACACCTGAATCACTGGCCTGCAACTTACCCAAGAGAACAAGCATGAGTTCACATGTTTTTAAGTGTTAAACCCTAGCCGATTTGGCTCAGTGGATAAAGTGTTGGCCTGGGGACCACAGGGTCCCAGGTTTGATTTCGGTCAAGGCATGTACCTTGGTTGCAGGCTCCTTTCCTCCTGGACACAGGTTGGGGCGCATGCAAGAGGCAACCAATTGATGTGTTTCTCTCATATCGATATTTTTGTCTTTTTCTCTCTCTTTTACTCACTAAAAAAAAATAATGAAAAAATAGCTTCAGGTGAGGATTAACAAAAAAGGGTGGGAGTTAAGCTTCATTTCACAAGCTGAATTTAACATTTTTAAAAAAATATATTTTATTGATTTTTTACAGAGAGGAAGGGAGAGGGATAGAGAGTTAGAAACATCAATGAGAGAGAAACACCAATCAGCTGCCTCCTGCACACTCCCTATTGGGGATGTGCCCACAACCAAGATTGTGCATGCCCCAGACACCCTACCTGCAACAGTTGTAAGCTTTGATTGTTAAGTGGCCCCATTTCTGACAGTCTAATGGGCATGTACCTTCTTAGTCCCCTGACAGGGCGCTGTCTCCTCAGGATGCCTTGAGACTTGGTCATCTATAGAAGCTCATCAATGTTAGAAACTGGGGGGAAACAGAGAAATCCTAATGTTTCCTCCAACACTGATGGACTGAAAAGGAAGAAGACGAAGACGAAGATGAAGACGAAGACGAAGAAGAAGAAAAGGAGGAAGAAGAGGAAATCCTACAAACCATTGAAGAGGAACAATCCAAATCATACTTCTCAGAAGCACTTGACATTGAAGTTGCTTCCTCCTGAAAGGCTCTTTAGTCAAAACTGGGATTTTTTATTTCCCCCCTGAAATCTCAAGTTAAGCAAAAAGGAAAAACCCCTTTGTTCTAAGTAAGAAAAGATTAAAAAAAATCTTCAAGACTAATGAGGATTGTAAATGTTAATAATGATGAATTTCTTTATGGAGCTCTAACTTTAGGGATTTGAGCAGAGAGAGAACACACACAGAAATGTTAAATCCATTGAAACCGGTTTGGCTCAGTGGATAGAGCGTCGGCCTGTGGACTGAAAGGTTCCAGGTTCAATGTCTCTCTCTCTCATCAATGTTTCTAATTCTCTATCCCTCTCCCTTCCTCTCTGTAAAATATCAATAAAATATATTTTTTAAAAAATGTTAAATCCAGCTTGTGAAATGAAGCTTAACTCCCACCTTTTTTTGTTAATCGTCACCTGAAGCTATTTTTTCATTAATTTTTTTTAGTGAGTAAGAGAGAAAAAGACAAAAATATCGATATGAGAGAAACACATCGATTGGTTGCCTCTTGCATGCGCCCCAACCTGTGTCCAGGAGGAAAGGAGCCTGCAACCAAGGTACATGCCTTGACCGGAATCAAACCTGGGACCCTGTGGTCCCCAGGCCAACACTTTATCCACTGAGCCAAATCGGCTAGGGTTTAACACTTAAAAACATATGAACTCATGCTTGTTCTCTTGGGTAAGTTGCAGGCCAGTGATTCAGGTGTAGATATTAAAAAGAATGCAGGTCACTGATCCAGCTATAGAGATTTAAAAAGAATGCATGTGTAGTGGTTCATTTGGGAGGAGTTGGTTAATAATAAATCTTATGGGACTGATGGCAACTATTCTAGATTTTCAAAGAGGGTCCTCTTGCCCTGACTGGTTTGGCTCAGTGAATAGAGTGTTATTCTGAAGACTGAAGGGTCTCAGGTTGGATTCCGGTCAAGGGCATGTACCTTGGTGTCGGGTATATCCCCAGTTGGGGGCGTGCAGGAGGCAGCTGATCTATGTTTCTCTTCCATTGATGTTTCTGATTCTCTATCCCTTTCCCTTCTTCTGTGTAAAAAAAATAAAATATATTAAAAAAGAAAAAAGAAGGTCCACTTAGGTCCTTGACCCAGTTTATAATTGTGCACACATAAAGTGTGAATGTGTCTTCAAATGTATATTTTACCACTTTGGGGGCTGCTTAGTCAATAGTTATTTAACTGGGAAATTTTTTCCCAAATATTATTGGGGGTGTAGGGCAGACGCTAATAAGTGGAGGAGAAGGTGAGAGACGCTCTTCTCTTTGTGGAAATGGTTCACTTTCCTCTGGTCTATTTGCCAGTTTTAGCTTCATGTAGTTTTAGAGGAATCTGGTGTTGGATCTATTGACCAAGTTCATCATGATTACCTATTGTCAGATAAGAAATGTTCTGATTTCCAATTGACATCATGCATGATGGACACCAAGTTTCATGCATTAAACTATCCTAGCCACCAAGATTATTCTGGCTTTATTTTGATATAACAATTTTTTTTCAGCTCCACATAAGACTCACATATTTGTTCACTTTACTTGTATATTACCTAGAATATACTTACGACTTAAATAGGATATCATATTAACAATTCCTCTGTACTTTATTAAATATCAAACTAGCTTTTTTTTTCTTTTTTAATGCTCACCCAAGAGTGTTCTTTATTGATTTAGAGATGGAGAGGAAAGGAGAAAAAGAGGGAAACATTGATGTGAGAGAGAAACATCAATCTATTGCTCCCAACCTAGGTATGTGCCCTGACTGGGAATCAAACCCACCACCATTTTGATATACAGGATGATGTTCCAACCAACTGAGCCATCTTTCTGGGACAAAGTGGCTTTTCTTTTCTAAGGATCTATTGGTCTGCAGTGTCTCTACCTCAGGTCCCTTTTGTTGGTTATTTAAGAAATATTTTTAGCCCAGCTGGTATAGCTCAGTGGATTGAGCATCATCCCATGCACCAAAAGGTCACTGGTTCATTTCCCCAACAGGGCACATGCCCAGGTTGTGGGCTTAATCCCCAATGGGGATGAGGGGCGTGCAGGAGGCAGCTGATCAATGTTTCTCTCTCTCTCCTCCCTTCCTCTCTTTAAAATCAATAATAACATATTGGGAAAAAAAAAGAAAGAAATATTTTTAGTTTTATGCCCATAATTATATTTACTTGCCTACTCAGTTCCCTTGAGCATCCGAACTAGGAAGAGAGATCCTTAGCAGCCACCTCGTTGCTCCCTTTAATGTGCAGATGCACAAACCAAGGTCCAGAGTCCCTTTGAAGAGAGAGGGGTGGTGGCTGATACAAAATTTTATAAATGTTATTTTTGTTGTAAAGTTAACAGCATCTACTATTTTTCTTCTTATGATTTTTTAATAATAGCATCATCTTACATAGTTACAGCAAGATTTGAAATTTAACTGGATGGAGCAAAGTTTGCCAAACACAACCCAGGGAAGGATAAGATCAAAAAGAAGACCAGGTTGAAGCAGAAGATGGGAGCTTTATGCCTTGTTCTCACTTGGAGTTTAATCTGTTATAGTTATACTAGAGGCCTGGTGCACAAAATTCATGCAGGGGGTGTATGTCCCTCAGCCAGCTTGCACCCTCTCCAATCTGGGAACCCTTGGTGAATGTCCAACTGCCTGTTTAGGCCCGATCTCATTGGGTAGTCGGACATCCCTCTCACAATCCAGGACTGCTGGCTCCCAACTGCTTGCCTGCCTACCTGCCTGATTGCCCCTAATCACTTATGCCTGCCAGCCTGATCACCCCCTAAACACTCCCCTGCCAACTTGATCAATGCCTAACTGCTCCACTGCCAGTCCGATTGTCCCCAACTGCCCTCCCCTGCTGGCCCGATCACTCCTAACTTCTCTTCCCTGCAGGCCTAGTCCCTCCCAACTATCCTTCCCTGCAGGCCTGATCACCCACAACTGCCCTCCTCTGCTGGCCTGTTCGCTCACAACTGCTCTCCCCTGCCGGCCATCTTGTGGTGGCCATCTTATGTTCACATGGGAATGGCCATCTTTGACCACATGGGGGTAACCATCTTCTGTGTTATAGTGATGGTCAATTTGCATATTATCTCTTTATTATATAGGATTGTTTGTAATTTTTTAAAAGTAACATCCTTGCCTGTCTGGCAAGGCTCAGTGGTTGAGAGGCGGTCTACAAAAAAGGAGGTCACAGTTAGATTCCCAGTCAGTGCACATGCCTGGATTGCAGGCTTAATCCCCAGTGTGGAGCATGCAGGGGGTATCCGATCAATGATTCTCTCTTATCATTGATGTTTCCACCTCTCTCTCTTGCTCCCTCTCTCTTCCTCTCTGAAATGAATAAAAGTACATTAAAAAAAAAAAATAAGAGCCCTAGTGGTTTGGCTCAGTAGATTGAGCACTGGCCCTCAGACTAAAGGGTCCTGGATTTTACTCCTGTCAAGGGCATGTACCTTGGTTGCTGCCTCAAACCCTAGTCCTGGGATCAGGGTGCATGCCAAAGGCAACTAATTCATATGTCTCTTTCACATGGATGTTTCTCTTTCTCTGTCTCCCCCTCCTTTGCACTATCTCTAGAAATCAATGGAAAAACATCCTTGGCTGAGGATTAAAAAAAAAAAAAGGTAAATAAAAATTAATGCCAAGTGACTAACAACACACACGAAAAGGTGGCATGTAGCATGAACGAGGTTGGTTTCATTCCTGATGGCTGAGACAACTGGGGCCAAGCCAGTTAGTTGAGAAAGTCTCAGGCTCTGGGACACTTCTCCAGGGAAGAATCAGAAACAAGTATGCCCCCTTCCTGCTGGGACTGTGGAGTTGGGAGTCCCTCCCTCTGGAGCCTTTATATTTCATTGATTTTTTTTTACAGAGAGGAAGGGAGAGGAATAGCAAGTCAGAAACATCGATGAGAGAGAGACATCGATCAGCCACCTTCTCCACGCCCCACACTGGAAATGTGCCCGCAAGCAAGGTACATGCCCCTGACCGGAATCGAACCCAGGACCCTTCAGTCCGCAGGCCGACACTCTATCCACTGAGCCAAACCAGTCTCGGCCCTCTGGAGCCTTTAATAAAAAGCTCCATGCTCAGTGGCTGGGGTTGGCTGGAGAGTGGTGCCCTGTGGAGGCTGGAACAGATGACCTCCATGGAATGAGCAGAGACAGCCCCATTCATGCCATAAATAAGCCCGTTCTTATCTGATCCCATGTCCAAATTTTTTAGTCCAAAAGTACAGGCACCACGTCCCTTTCACTCTAAGGCTTTTTGGGGAGATGTTTGTTTGTGTAATGAGAGCTTAGGTCAAGGAAGTTTGGTTCCTCTCCAAAACACTGAGGGGAAAATGAGCTTATTGTAAATGACCCAGCAGTTCTGGCCCCCAGGGCACAGGCCATACAGTCCTAGTGCCCCGTGGTCCCCAGTGTGGACACAAGCCCTGTCCACATGGCACTGTGGGGCTTTTGCTGGGAATTTCATGAGAGGAAGTTGATCCGCAGAGGATAGGGTGGTAACTTCTTCAGTATGCATCTGCTAACATTCTGCCACTCTTCCAATCTTTTTTTTTTTTAAAAAGTATATATTTATATTTCAGAGAGAAGGGAGAGAGTTAGAAACATCAATTATTATTAATCAGCTGTCTCCTGTACACCCCACACTAAGGATTGAGCCTGCCTGGGGATTAAACCTGCCTAGAGATTGAGCTTGCCCGGGAATTGAACCATGACCTCCTGGTTCATAGGTCAACACTGTCACTGAGCTACACCAGCCAGGCCACTCTTCCAGTCTTTATCTAAGCAACAAAGCAGTGTCTCTATACCAGGGAAAGAATTCTCTGCAGCAGGAAAATTTATTGCAATGACACTTTGAGCATTACCACATCTCTTTATTTTAAGTCTCTGCCAGATCATTCAAGGATCTGAAGGATTATCTCACACTCCAGAGACCTTGTGCCCCAAAGACAGAACAATGGGTTCAAATTCTGACATGGGGAAGTACAGACAAAACCTGGAACTTTGATTAGAATATCTATAGAATTATCCCTCATACTTTCCCAATGGATTCTTCCCTTGATGGTTAAATTTGCAAGTTTTTCCCACAGGGCCCTCTCCAAGGATTAAACTAATCTTTAGTTCTATCCCATTCTTTCTGAGAAGCTTGATAGCTCTGGATCAGTGTTGTTCAATAGAGCATCATGCAATTCACACATGTAATTTTAAATCTAGTAGTCACAGTCCTAGCTGGTTTG
Organism: Lasiurus cinereus; assembly: GCA_011751065.1. Lineage (NCBI taxonomy): Eukaryota > Metazoa > Chordata > Mammalia > Chiroptera > Vespertilionidae > Lasiurus > Lasiurus cinereus. Next base: position 46,354,861 of record JAAGEH010000045.1, on the reverse strand, counting down.
CTCAGCGGATAGAGCATCGGCCTGCAGACTGAAGGGTCCCAGGATTCCGGTTAAGGGCACATGCCCAGGTTATGGGTTTGATCCCCAGTGGCGGGCATGCAGGAGGCAGCCAATCGATGATTCTCTCACATCATTGATATTTCTATCTCTTTCTCCCTTCCTCTCTGAAATCAATTTGAAAATATTTTAAAAATATCTAGTAAGCCACTTTTAAAACACACACAGGCTCTGGACAGTTGCTCAGTGGTTAGAGCATCGGCCTGTGCACAAAAGGCTCACCAGTTTGATTCCTGGTCAAAGGCACATAACTGGGTTGCAGATTTGATGCCTGCTCCAGGTTGGGCATGTGCAGGAGGCAACCAATTGGAGGCAACCAATTGGGGTGTGCCTCTCTCACATTGATATCTCTCTCTCTCTCTGTCTCTCTTTCTCTCTCCCCTATCCCTCCCTCTCATCCATGCTCCCTAAAAATCAATGGGAAAAATTGTCCTTGAGAATTAACAAACAAACAAACAAACAAAACAAGACAACACAAGAAGAAACAGGTGAACTTAATTTTAAAAGTATGTTATTTCACCAACATATCTAAAATACTATAGTTCTAATATGTAATCAATATAACATTAACATGATATTTTATATTCTTTTTGTCATATGCAGTCTCAAAATCTGGCATATATTTCACACTTGCAGTGTGTCTCATTCAGAGTAGACACATCTCAAATGTTCATTGCAATCAAGGCCAGTGTTACTCTATGAGACAGCACAGGTTTAGAAGTCCAGATCTGATTTCACAGCTTGACCTTCCAGGTCCTTCCAAACTTGACCTGCATTCACCGATTCAGGCATATTTACCTGAACACAGAAAAGGGATTTTAGAGAACTTTCCTTATGTTACAGGAAGGGAAGAGCTCCCTCCTGGCTGCCCTTTAATTTCAGTCTCTCTGGTCAATTTGCATATTATCTCTTTATTATATAGGATTGTTTGTAATTTTTTAATAGTAACATCCTTGCCCATCTGGCATGGCTCAGTGGTTTAGAGGCTGTCTACAAACCAGAAGGTCACAATTCAATTCCCAGTCAGGGCACACGCGTGGGTTGCAGGCTCAATCCCCAGTGTGGGGTATGCAGGGAGCATCTGATCAATGATTCTCTCTCAGCAAGTGGCAGAGGTGGAAACTGAATCCTCAAAATACATACTCTTTCTACCACTTCTGTCTCTAGACACAGAGACCTGCGTGAGGCCACATCAAAGCTTTCCTGACTTCTAGAACAAGTGGAACTGTTTGAGCCAGTTAAGTGAAGTACAGTCACCTATAAAAACATGATGCTGGGGAGAACTAAGGAGAACTACTTCCTCTGCTTTGCTGAGGGTTTCTAGTTGACCCCAACTTCTCAGAATAGTCACCCCCACAGCCAGCCCGTGACTGCCTCATTGGCAGGGCAGGCTGACCTTGGATGCCTATTGGGGAAGTTGTCTTGAACTCTGCATGCCACCGGGATTTGTAAAAGGTCACTCTCTGGCAAACCGGGGGCTCCCCAGAAGATACATCACCAACTCTCTGTTCCAGGTAAACTCAAGACAAGGCCAGGGTCTCCTATATGCCCCCATTTGTTGGACCCCACAAGAGAAAGGCAAATGGAAGTGGCATCTGAATGTGCAGAAGGCAGGAATCAGGTGGAGAGGCCCAGGGCCAGGCATCTCCAGCAGGCAGAAGGGAGACAAAACACAGCACCCCCGATGCCTTGATCTCAGGACCAGGAGGGCCAGCGAGGTCCTGGCTGCAAAGGGGCCAAAAACCCTCCACGTGGACATGCCTTCAAGTATCCGTTTCAGTGGCCGGTCCCAAAGCTCCTCAGACTTGAATGCTCACCTGAATCCCCTGGGGATCCTGTTGAAATGAAGATTCTTCTCAGTAGCTTTGGGGTGGGGCCTTCCTAACTATCTCCCAGGGGACTGTTACTACTGGTCCAGGGGCCACACTTAATAGCCAGGTTAAGTGGCCAGTGACTGAGGAGACCCAGTCAGGCTGGATACAGCTAGAATATTTCTCCCCACGGAGAGTTACGGAGCTGATCATGATAGCGAACTCCAACAAAGAGTAACCACTGCTGTAGCCCTTCCACTAGCTCTTTTTTCTCTTCACACTCGCCCTGCGAGCTGGTGACTATCATTATTTTGCTTCTTTGCAGATGAAGAAACCAAAGCACAGAGAGGTTCGTGATGAGCTGGGATTTGAACCTAGACCCTGCGGGGAGTTCTGCCCATTAGGTGAATGATGTCAACAGACACTGAGGCTGCTGATGTGTATTGTCTCAGCTGAATGATGACAAATACATCTGTGGTGTATTAGCAGAATCCTTTCAAATTGTGATGAGCTCTCCAACGTTTGTTTCAAAATACCTGTAAGTGTTTCCCTCTTCAACCTTGGCCCATAAAATATCTTTTATCTTCAAACAACTTCAAAGTTTGTTTGCATTTTTAAAAAATAAAAGTTTAGTGTCTTGGAAATCCTGGAAGGGTATTAAAAGCAATCAGTGTGGGCTTAAGGACTTTTATCTTTAACTTCCTCACCCTGGGGGACAGGGTCTGTGCTTTAAACATTGTTGATTTGTCTTCTCTTTGTTTGGAGGGAGGCAAGGCTGTGTCATCCTGTAGGGTGGGGAGTTGGGGTAGGGGAGGATTCTCCTTTGTTTTCTGTTTGATCCATGGCCATTTTTTAAAAAATGGTGTGTGTTTTTTTTTAATCTTCACCGCAGGATATCTTTCTACTGATTTTTTTTTTTAAGAGAGTACAGGGATGGAAGAGAGGGAGGGAAAGAGAGAGAGAGAGATCAATTGGTTGATTGATTGCCTCCCACATGGGCCCAGACCAGGCCAGTGCTCTTGATCCGCAACCCTTCAGTCTGAGTGCCAACGCTTGTTCTAACCACTGGGCACCACAGGCCAGGGCTGATTCGTGGTCATTTGTAGTTATGAGAGGAGCTGAGTGTTAGTCTAAGGCACCCGCTCACTGGGTCCCGCCCTGCTCTGCCCCAGGTAGCTGTGTGACCTGGTCAGCTCACATCCCTTCTCGGGGTTAAGTTTCTTTGTGCCATGAAGGGACTGGCCAGATTCTCTGAAGTGCTAGCATGAGGCCTGTTCTTTTTGGAGGTTCCTGATCTTCGTCAGGGTTTTCCCTTCAGCTGCGCATTTTCTGTACAATTGAATGTTCTCATTGTCAGGATGATGGGTCCCCTTTCCCTCCTCCCCACCCAAAAAAAGGGGCCGGGGAAGAGGGGTTTCTAGAGAAGACCTGAAATAGAGATGAGAAATTCTTTGGTGAAAAATCTTTTTTTTTTTAATATATTTTATTGATTTTTTACAGAGAGGAAGGGAGAGAGATAGAAAGTCAGAAACATCGATGAGAGACATTGATCAGCCGCCTCCCGCACGCCCCACAGTGGAGATGTGCCCGCAAGCAAGGTACATGCCCCCGACCGGAATCAAACCTGGGACCTTTCAGTCCGCAAGCCGACGCTCTATCCACTGAGCCAAACCTGTCTCAGCTGGTGAAAAATCTTAATACTGATCCTGGCTCCCTCTCAGGGGTCTGGGTCCCTTTGACTTGTCCCCAACACTCACACTTCCTTCCTCTTTGGAGTCCAATCATCTGGATATTTTGTAACCTGCTTGACATCTGCCCACTCCCACTTCTAGCTCTGGCTTAAATTCCCTCACCAGCTCCCTATGGCCTACTCAGCCAAGGACACACTTCTCCTAGCTCCAGGCCCCCAGTGTTCTGCTTATGTCCTCCAGAGACCTTCTCAGTTCTCTATGAGTGGCCCCTTTAAGCTGTAACTTCCTTCTTGCCTCCATGCCTTTTCATGCGCTATCCTATGGCCTGGCATGACCTTTATTCCCCTGACAGCCTAGCAACTGCCTATGCATCCTTCAAGACCCTCCTCAGGAGTGTTTTCTGAGAAACCTTTAAGATCCACCTGGATAAGACAAATCATCCATTCTTTGGGCTCCTCTCAATCTCATGCTGATCAAAACGAGCTTTCATGTTTACAGTTTGGGTGCATTCATCGACAAGTAAGAGAACACCTGTCTGGAGTGGCTTAAATAATAGAAACATTTCATTCTCTCTCAGACAACTGATGATGGACTCTTCTGGATTGGTTCAGCAGCTCAACTCTGTCTCCAAGAATATAGACCCCTTTCCTTCTGTCATCCTTAGCACCTGGGGTATGTCTTGCCTCATGGCCATGAGGTAATGGCCAAGTATCACATCATCTCACCTCAGCCTCCAAGAAGGAAGAAAGGAAGGAGAAAGTGGGCCTTGGACTCATATACTTGCTCTTGGACGGCAGGTGGCTTTCCTTTCCTACCCTTGTCCCCGTACCCTACCAGATGTTCCACTTTTAATGACTCAACCTGACCAGGCACCTAGAAATGTCCACACTCAAGACCTGACCCTCTCCAGAACCCGCAGTCAAAGACCTCTTTTGTACTCAAAAAACAAAATTACCCTCGCAGTCTGAAAATCTTGAACGGCTTCGACTGTCTAGACATTGATTAACTTTTGAATAGTTCTGTTGTATGTGTGGCTTTTATGGTGGGTCACCTCAAATATGGTTTGGAAGTAGGTGTGGTATAAATAATAAATAAGTGAATGAATACCTGGAAGTGTGGCTGGTTTTATTTAATCGTGAGAGCATGCAGTTAAGCCTTCTGCGATAAGGCCCTCTGACTAAGAGTAACAGGATGGCCCGGCCCCTATCTAGAATCTAAAAGCTGCAAGGGTCAGCCGGAGGTCGGGGAGAGGAGCATTTGAAACGTGCTTATGGGATGCATAGTGTGTGAATTTTAAAGAGGGATAAGGTCTGAGGCCTCCTCGTGGACTTCACATCAACTGCCTGCGTGATGGAAGGATCGCTCTCACCAGTTTCCCAAATGTCTGACAAGGGGTTGGGGCTAGATGTCCTCAGAAGGCCCTTCTAACTCGGTTGAGCTACCCTGTTTCCCTGAAAGCAAGACATCCCCTGAAAATAAGACCTACTTCCAATTTTGCCTCTCGCTGTAATATAAGGCACTCCCCCCAAAAAATACGACTTCCTCGATAATAAGGCCTCCCTGAAATATAAGGCCCCCCGAAGCTACCGTAAGGCGTCTGACTCCTGATTTAAAGAGACCTCGCACTGCCTGAACAGCTCTGGAGGCGCTGCGGCCAATCAGTGAGCTGGTTTGTGATGACAACTACTCCCGTACTGTATACAGGTAATACATTTCCTTTTTTTTTTTTTTTTGTTCAACAATAAATGTGTACCGTATTCTTCTTCATGGAAAAATAAGACATCCCTTGAAAATAAGACTTAGCGCATCTTTGGGAGCAAAAATTAATGTAAGACACTGTCTCATTTTCGGGGAAACAGGGTATATACTGGAGAGGAGGGTCTTTGAGTGCTTCTCAGAGGGAAGGAACTCCCCATCAGAGGTAGTGGGAATAGGCAACAGGGTCCCTGACCACATCTCCCCCAGCAGCTGGGAGGAGGGCTCGCTGCCCCCCTGGCTTCCTTGGAAAGATGGGGTTCTCACTCTTGGGGCTGTTCTCTCCTTGACAGGAAGCTTGACCACAGAGTCTCTGACACTCCTGCTCTGTCCGCTCAATGTGGGGACTGTCCCCTCCAGGCTCAAGCAGCTCATGGTCGCCCCTTCCCTCACCAGTCTCAACCAGGACAGGGCAGGCAGAGAGAAAGAGGGTGCAAAGGAGGGACTCCCAGGGGTGGGTCTATCTCTCAGGTGCCTGGGGGATGCGAGGAGACTCCGAACTGCAGAGACGGCAGCAGCTGGAGGCCAGAACCAGGGCCCCCCAGGCGGCACAGAGGGGCTCACATTTCTCTGGAGTCTCTTGTCTTTGCCTCCTCACCACACACAGCAGAGCCTCGCTTACTGAACTGAAGTGAAGCAGAAGAGGAAGGAAAGGTGTGAAACGTGTTCCTCGTCAAAGTCTTGTCTCTTCACCATACCTGCCTCGCCTGGATTCACCAGAGGTGTGGCTATGAGCAGCGTGGGTTTTCAAGATGAGAGAGAGAGAGAGAGAGAGAAAGAGAGAGAGAGAGAGAGAGAGAGAGAGAGAGAGAGAGACTGAAATTGAAGGGAAGCCAGGAGGGAGCCCTTCCCTTCTCTTCCTGGATTTCTGGTCTGTACCAAGTAATTGGCTGACATTTCCTCTCTTCCCAAGCTGAGAGAGAAGCCTGTCCCTCCTAATCGGCAGAAGACTCAATTACAGAACTCACAGCCTTAGTTTGCAGTGAACTCTCCAGTTGGCACAGCACTGCCCTGCTTGTTTCATTTAGTCTCTGTGACAAGTCAGCCAGACGGATACCGTAATCCTTAACTCCGCTATACAGCTGAGAAAATCAAGACTCAAAGAAAACATTCATGTTCTACTGTTGCTGGAGCAAATCCACACAAATGTAGCGGCTGACAACCACATAGATGTAGTATCTCAGCATTCTGTAGGCCAGAAGTCTGGTACAGCCGGGCACAGTGTGGCTCAGCTGGTTCTCTGCTTTGAGTTTCACAGTATTGAAATTAGGGTGGCAGCCGGGCTGTGTTCCTTTCTGGAGGTGTGTGTGTGTGTGTGTGTGTGTGTGTGTAAGTATATTTTTATTGATTTCAGAGAGGAAGGGAAAGAGAGAAACATCGATGATAAGAGAAGATCATTGATCAGCTGCCACCTGCACACCCCACAGAGGGTGATCAAGCCCATAACCCGGGCATGTGCCCTCACCAGAAATCATACTGAGCCATGCCTTCCTGTGGGTTTTGGTGAGGAGTCCTTCCAAGCTCATGCAGGTCATTGGCAGAATAGAGCTCCATGCATTTGAATGTAGGACAAGGTACTGTCTTCCCTGCTAGCTGTCAACTAGGTTTGTTCTCAGCTCCCGCAGGCCACCTACATTCCTTGGCTTATGGTTACCTCCCTCCATCTCCAAAGCTAGCAACAGTGGTGAAGCTATTTCTATGTTTTGAATCTTTCTGAATGCCTCATCTCTCTTCTGCCTTCACCCAGAGAAAACTCTCTGCTTTTGAGGGCTCCTGTGATCAGATTGGGCCCATGGAACTCTCCTAGGACAATCACTCCATCTCGAGGTCTATAACCTTAATCACGTCTGCAAAGCTGCCTTCACCGTGTAACATAACAAACACATGTACAGTTCTGGGGGTGTGGGCATGGACATCCTTGGGGCCATTATTCTGCCTGCCACGGGTTTCAAAACCTATCACTCAGCAAGTGGCAGAGGTGGAAACCGAGCCCACCAAATACATACTCTTTCTACCACCTCCTAGCTGCTGGAGGAACTTTGGGCCATCACTTAACTCATCCTGATTCTTTCTGGTGAGAATACACCCAACTGGGCCAGGAAGAAAAGCATCTTCAGAGGGAATGATTGGACTGGCAGCTCACCTCCTGGGATTGTCTGCAAAGTTCTCCAAGGTCAAACCTAATAGGATGGGGGCTAAGGCTGGCCAAGGGTATCTCTGCCTGTTTATAATAGAAGTCTCCAGAAGGGCTTCACATCACAGGTAGATGGACAGTGTACACGTGTGGCATGTTTCCTTCCCCTTCCAGACCTGGCAGAGAGAGGATGAGCTGGAGATTCCAAAACAAACTGGGAGCTCGGGTGTGGTGGGCATGTTCCACTCTCTTTCTGCCTCTGGCCCCAAGTAAAGGTACACTTACTAGTAGTCTTCCCCGGCAGGAATTTCCTCCTGTTAACAGATTGGATCCTAAGTACCTTTCTTTCATTCATTATTCATTCAGTAACTATTGCTCATCTACTTTGTGCAGGGTACCATTCCAAACACTGGAGATATATTTGTGAACAAGAGACAGAAACCCTGATTGATCTTCATGGAGCCTACATTCTGGGTAGTGAAGATTGGATGTTAAAAAAAATATATAGACATACTAAATGAGTTAATGTGCCATGCCAGCATGGCCAAGGATGAACCTGAGGAGGGGCAGTGAAAGATTAAAGAAGACAGACAAAGAGAATACAGCTAGGGCTGGGTGGCTATCCCATGCCTGGATAAGGACACAGAAAGATCCAGCCTGCAAGCTGAGGCTTTATTGTATAGTCACATCAAAACAAGGGTAGTGGTCAACATGTTTACAATGTTCTTATGAGTTTCACCTTATTTTGGCAGCACTTCCTGCTCCTCCCACAGCCCATTAGCTACCTGGAAAGGAACTAGGGAGGGCTTAAGGTTAAGCTTAATTATGCTAAGAGGGCTCTGCCCTCCAAACTGGGACTTGTGGCCCTGCCACAGATCAGTCCGAGGCTTGACTCCATAGCCGCTCCCTACAAGTTAATTTTGCAAAAAGAGAAAAAGAAAAAGAGTAGAAAAAGAGTAGTAGAGCAGAGTGAGGGGGACCAGGAGTGTTGGTGGGAATGAGACTGCAGCGTTAAATATAGGAAGGAGCATGTCGCCTCTCTGAGTAGGTGAGGGTTGCACAGAGGCAACCCTCTGTGGGGGAGAGAAGTATCTGAGGTGAGAGCATTCCAGGCAGAGGAGACAGCCATACATAGACCCTGAGGCAGAAGCATGCCTGACACACTGGAGGAAGAGCCAGAAGCCCAGTGGAGTGGGAGGAGATGGCCATTATAAGGATTGGATTTAAGTTTGAGTGAAATAGAAAACCATTCTGAGGTTTTGACCAAAGGAGCAACTTGTAAAAAGAATTCCTAAGGAATACTAATGATGGAGGCAGTTAGAAAGTAAAGATTTGTATATTGTGATGGAAAACCAGAGGCAAATGGTTGGCTGGAGAAGAGGTTTTATGGCCGGGAAGGAGCTTGCAACCAAGGTCCCTGCAGTGCCATTGACCTGAATCGAACCTGGAACCCTTTGGTCCACAGGCTGATGCTTTATCCACTGAGCCAAGCTGGCCAGGGCCCAAGAACATTCGTTTTTATATCTTTCAGGTATCACCAGAGGAAAACAATGAAAACGTTATATTTATAATGATGGTGGCAGAAAACTTAATTTGGTGTAAAGATGGACTCCCTGATGGAGGGATAACAGAAAAGGAATCTCTGCCATCCCTCTCTCTGTGAGGGTCAGACACCCCTGCAGCTCAAAGGGCAGGCACTTACTTGCTTGGAGGCCTGGGGTGAGGAGATTGAACTCCACCCATTTCGCCACCCCTAGAACGTACCCTGTGATCCTGAAATCCATTTTGCATTCTAAGCCCGTTATCTCTGCACCTGGCAGGCTAAGTTTTGAGTGTAGTGAATGAACACTAAGCTGATTAGAGTTAGTTGACTGGGTTTCAATGCCTTCTTGTTCTGGAGGATTTCGTTTCCTCTGAGGATGGATGCAGCCGAGGTTTCTCCCCTGGCAATACTGCTCCTTGGAACCACAGGAATGCTTCCCTGTATTCAGCTCACACATGTTAGGTCCTTCTGCCTGACTCCCACCTCTAGAGGAGAGTCTCACCCTTACTCTCTTTTCATTTTTATCATCCAAGTCATTTTATATTTATTAAAGACATTTTAAGGGGGCGGGGGGAAGACAAAAATTGCCCGGCCAGTGTGGATCAGAGATTGAGCATTGACCCATGAACTAAGAGGTCACTGGTTCAATTACTGGTCAGGGCACATGCCCAGGTTATGGGTTCAATCCCCAGTTGGGGGCATGCAGGAGGCATCCAATCAGTGATTCTCTCTCATCATTGATGTTTCCATCTCCCTCTCCCTTCCTCCCTGAAATCAATAAAAATCTATTAAAAAATAAAAAGACAAAAATTACCTGTAGGCCCACCAACCAGAGATGACCAATATATTTTTGACTCATACATAGATAATTGTCAAAATGAAATAATATCAAACGTACTAATTGGGAATTTATTTTTTTGTTTTTATTTTGTCATGAAATCTTCATTTTGAGTATCTTTTTAAATTAAAACACTGTTTTTATTCCTAGCTGGTTTGGCAAAGTGGATAGAGTGTCAGCCTGCAGACTGAAGGGTCCCAGGTTTGATTCTGATCAAGAGCATATGCCTGGGTTGTGGGCTCGATCCCAAGTGGGAGACATGCAGGAGGCAGCCAATCAATGATTCCCTCTCATCATTGATGTTTCTATTTCTCTCTTTCTCTCTGAAATCAATAAAAAAAAATATTTTAAAAAAACGTTTTTATTGATTTCATAGAGAAAGGGGCGGGGGGAGACACACACACACACACACACACACATACACACACACACACACACACAGAGAGAGAGAGAGAGAGAGAGAGAGAGAGAGAGAGAGAGAGAGAGAGA
>JAAGEH010000045.1:46296936-46344533 GCA_011751065.1 Lasiurus cinereus | reverse complement strand
AGAGAGAGAGAGAGAGAGAGAGAGAGAGAGAGAGAGAGAGAGAGAGATGTCATGCATGCCCCACTGGGGATTGAGCCCAAAACCTGGGCATGTGCCCTGACCGAAATCGAACCAGAAACCTCTTGGTTCATGGGTTGACGCTCAACTGCTGAGCCACACCAGCCATCCTTGAGTTTCTTTCTAAGTCTATAATGTGTAGGTCTACACATGCATTTTAAGGAGTACTACATACCATTCCATCATACAACTCAACCATCATTTAATCATTCCCTCATGGTTGCTCAGGCTTTTGCAGCATTTTAGCATTATTAACAATGCTATGATGAACATTCTTGTACGCATCTTTGCCCACATCTTGTCATTATATGCTTAAGCCAAATTATAGGAGATAAACTTAGTTTGAAGAGAATGGAATTTAAATTTTAAACTTTAAAATTTAAAGTCTGTTTTTAAAACAGGCATAGTTTAAAGCCACAGACCACTCACTACCTTTCCCCCGCCCCCACCTCTCTTCTGGGTTTGAAGGGTCTTGAGTATGTTTGTGATTTCTTGCCAAAGAAGTACATTTCTCTCTCTTTCCCAAACTGCCCACATGAGATTTCTCTTCTCCTTCTCCTACCTCTGAAATCATTGCCCTCTCTCCCTGCTCAGCTCAGTTCAGCTTGTGGACGAAAAGAGGCCACATGCTAACCTGACTAGCTCAGAAAAGGCCTGCGTGGTGGCCTTGCAAACTCAGAGACCTAAAGTAACCACAAAAGATAATCTGAAATAAAAACTTTTTAAACTAAAAAAGTAGTTTATGGAGGACAGTCATGTCCTAGGCCAGTATCTTCCCTGACAAAGGTCAATCTTTACCTTACCTGGGACTGTCTATTGTTTTTTTTTATTGTTGTTATTGTTTGTTTGTTTGTTTTTGCATCTATGATAACATATCATTGGAATGTCAAAGTAATTTTCCTTTTTCTGGACCCCTCAATGCTCAAGCACCACTCTGCTGAGCCCACAAATTCCATCATTGTTATTGAGTTTGTGGTTGACTGTTAACTATTCTGCGCCCACCTAAGTAATAGAAGTATATGTCTATCATTTTACTTTTTCTCCAATCCCAGAGGTTCTCTCCTCCCCACCTCCACCCCTGTCCCATTTGCTTCCTCCCGCCTCCCTAATATATCACCAATGGAGTTCATGTAACCCTTGAAATCTACTCTTTTGATTGTGATGTATAAAAGAAGGTGAAAAAAATGCTATTCTCTGGAGCATTATCTCAATCCATTAAGATTCTGCTTCTGGGAAATTATTCTGCTTCTGGGAATTTGGCTCGAAAATTCTTTACTAGCTTTGAATGTTTCTTATGTTAACAAGCTCTCCATGTGGTACCTGAAACACATTAATTCATTCAGGCAATTCAGTGAACAGTAAATGTAATAAATCATTTATTCCATGACTAGAGGCCCGGTGCATGAAATTAATGCATGGGGGCAGGGTGTGCCCCTCAGCCCAGCCTGCACCCTCTCCAATCTGGGACCCCTAGAGGTCCAGGTAGGATCGAGCCTAAACGGGCAGTCAGACATCCCTCTCACAATCCAGGACTACTGGCTCCCAACTTCTCACCTGCCCCTAACGGTTCTGCCTGCCAGCCTGATCATCCCCTAACCACTCCCCTGCCAGCCTGATTGATGCCTAACTGCCCTTTCCTGCCAGCCTGGTCACCCCTAACTGCCCTCCCCTGCAGGCTTGGGTCACCTCCAACTGCCCTTCCTTGCAGGCCTGGTCCCTCCCAACTGCCCTCCCCTGCTGGCCATCTTATGTCCAATGGGGGCAGCCATCTTTGATCATATGGGGGCAGCCATCTTGTGTGTTGGTGTGATGGTCAATTTGCATATTGCTCTATTATTAGATTGGATAGAGGCCTGGTGCATGGGTGGGAGCCAGCTGGTTTGCCCTGAAGGGTGTCCCAGATTAGGGTAGGAGCTCCCTTGGGGTGTGGATGGCCTGGGCGAGGGCCATGTGGTGCTTTGCAAGCTGGCCACACCCCTTGGCAACTCAAGCAGAGGCCCTGGTATCTGGGATTTACTTATCTTCTATAATTGAAACTTTATAGCCTTGAGGGGAGCCAAACCTTCTGCTTGCTCTGTGGCCACAGCCATTTTTGTTGGGATTTATTTATCTTCTATAATTGAAACTTTGTAGCCTTGAGCAAAGGCCAAGGCAGGCCAGGGCTGCAGAAGCTTGGCTTCCTCCATCACCAGGGGTAACTCAAGCCTCCTGCTCTCCCCCAGCTCCATGGCTGCCACCATTTTTGTTGGGATTTATTTATCTTCTATAATTGAAACTTTGTAGCCTTGAGTGGAGGCCTGGGCTGTCCAGAGTGTGTGGAAAGGTTGGCTTCCTCCATTGCCCGGGAAAACCCAAGCCTCCTGCTTGCTCCATGGCCACAGCCATCTTGATTTGGTTACTTTGCATACTTGTTCCTGATTGGCTGTTGGGTGTGGCTTGTGGGTATAGCAGAGTGATGGTTAATTTGCATGTTACTCTTTTATTAGATAGGATAAGTCCTGGGAAATACAGAGTAAAGTCATTGTCCTCATGTAACTTATAAATACTAACAGGATTTCAAACAGTGATAAATTAGATGAAGAATCAACAGAATAATGAGAGAGGGAATGCTATGGAGAGTTATTTAGATAACATAACCCAGTGCATTTTTTTTTTTAAGAGGTGACATATTTCTCTGTTGATGTGTCTTCCTCCCTTTTTTTAGATGTGGACATGGTTTATGGAGTGTATCACAGAGCTAGCACAGTGCCTGGCACATAGAGAGAGTTCAGTGTAAGCAATGAATGAATGAATGAATGAATGGGAGAGTCAGTGGAGATGATGGCCCCACCTCTCTCTGCACTGTTCTGAGCCCAGATCCATGAAAGTGGGTTCTTCCCTTGGATGCCTCATCTCATTACCTAAGAATGAACAGAAAACCAGAGATGGGGAGCTCATTCTACTGTACAGCAAGCCTCGTGACAGAGCTGCCCTGAGAATCAGGACAGCAGTGCAGCACAGAGGCTGACAGCAGACGCTGGAATTTGGCTCCGGTGTTTATCCACTCTGTGACCTTAAGCAAGTTACCCAACCCTATGAGTCAGTTTTAAATCTAGAAATGGAGATGATACCTCACTGAGTGGTGAGGATTAAATGGATATACAGTATGTAAGAGCTTGGCAGGGAGGCCGGCTCAGCATTGCTGTGCCCCAGGTGCCAGGAACTGCTAGTGGCTGAGTGACATGGAGTTGACCTGCTGGCTCCCTTCAGGAATCCCCCCTCTTTCTTCTCCCCCCACCCCGCCCCGCCCAGGTGTGGGCAGCTAGGGCTGAGCAGGAGGCTGAGGGCCTGGGCAATACTTCAAGAGAGGAGCCAGCATGTGGGCATACTTTCCACATTATTCCAAATGTTTACCCACATCCTGACTTCTCTTGAAAAAGAATGATTGTGAAAACAATATGAAGACATTGAAGGAAATTTTACAGAAAAAAAAATTAATTACCTATGATCTCAGCATTCTAGCCCAATGATGTTATTTCTTTCTGTCTAGTTTTTCCTGTTTTTCCAAAAACATACATATTTTATATCACTGCAGTTACAGCGATCTATTTTATATTTTGCACGTCATTTAATATTTTTATCATAAATGTTCCTTCATAATCTTGTAGTCTTCAGACATAGAATTTTTAATGACAGCCTGATCTCCCAAGTTGATGAACCAACCACCATTTATTTACTCATTTTCTTATTGCTGGATATTTAGTTTGCTTCTTTTTGCTGTTAAAAATAAACATATACAGTATTTATTTATAGCTTTTTAATTCTTTATGGCTACATTGCTCCTCAGTAAAATAATTTACACTTTATAAGAGTGTGTGAACTCACTCTCACCCCCTGCAGAGAACTGTCAATGTGGCTGAATCTTGTTAACTTAATCTGATACATCATGGTGTTTATTTACTATTTAAATTCCTGGTGAATAAAATTTAGTTCCTCTTTTTTGCTCATTATCACTCTCGATTAGATTTTTTTAAATCCTCACCTGGGGATATTTTTCCATTGACTTTTAGGGAGAGTGGAAAGCAGAGAGAGAGTCAGGGAGAGAAACATCAATGTGAAAGAGACACATGGATTGGTTGCCTTTGCACATGCGATCAAGCCTGTACCCGAGGTACGTGCCCTTGAATGGAATCGAACCTGGGACCCTACAGTCCCCAGGCTGATATTCTTTCCACTGAGCCAAACAGGCTAGGGCTTGATTAGATATTTATAAACCTAATTTTTTGTCTTATTTACTGCAAGATTTTTTTTCTCCAGTCTGTCATGTTTCCCTCTGTTTTTTTTTTCTTCAGGCTTACACTTTTTAAAAATTATAAAAGTAGTACATATTCACGTAGAAAAAAGTTGAAAAATGAAATATACGTCACCACTTAGAATGAACCTTTATGATCCTGTTTCAAAAGCAAGTGTAAAAATATTTTTCGAGCATACTGAGAAGTGAGAATATGGACTGGTTATTAGATGATAGTAAGGGATTATTGTTAATTTTAGGAGTGTATAATAGCAGGGTAAATATGTAATTTTAAAAATAAGCTTAGCAATTAAGGCTGATGAGCGAAGGTTTCAGATTTGCTTTTAAAAACTCCAACACAAAAACAAACAAAAGATTGGGGGAAATGATGTAAAACCAAATTGGAAGAAAATATTAATATTCCTTGAAACAGTAATGCATATATGTTATTCACTTTATTACTCTCTAACTTTTTGAAATCTGTGATGAAGAGGTTAAAGCATTATCTTTGCAGGAGATCTTCCAGCCTCTCCTACCTGAAATTCCAACACTGACTCCTGACTCTCATTTTGTATTTCTCATGCCCGGTTTTTGTTTTTTCTCCTTAGCACCTAATTGCTATCCGCCATATAATCCATGCTCTTATCTCATCTGGTTAATTTGGCTTATTATCCCTCTCTGGAGGAAATGCAAGTCCATCAGGGTTTCTGTTTGTTTGGGTCACTGCTCTTACCATCAGCAGTGCCTGACTACTGCGATCGTCGTCGAATGAAAAACAGTCATTGCTAACATTTTAAAATTGCACGTGTTCATTTTGACTTTACATTTAACAGAAGAAAAAAAAATACTGTAGTAGAATAAAGGACTTGCTGAACATCAGGTCATGATTCCTAAAAGACCTTTCTAGCATTTAAAAAAGGTGTATGTGGCCCTGGCTGGCATGGTCAGTGGTTAGAGCAGCAATCTGTGCAGCAGGCGGGTCCAGGGTTCCATTCCTGGTCAAGAGCACTTACCTGGGTGGCAGCGCTCATCTCCATCCCCAGTCAGGGCACTCATGGGAGGCAATCAATCATGTGTCTCTGTAACATCTCTCTCTCTCTTTCTCTTCCTCTCCCTTATTTCTTCTTCTCTCTAGAATCAACAGAAAAAATATCCTTACTCTTCCGGTGAGGATTTTTTTAAAGTGTATTTCTCTCTATATATATGTATATATTTTTTCATTATATACAGTATATGTGAAAATCATCAAGGTTTTGGAGATATTAGATTTTTTTCTGCTCATATTTTAATGGGCATAAATTTAATTTCCAGGCAGTAAAACTTAGTAACTGCTTCATAAATTTCAGAATAAACATCACATTGTTGAAACCGGTTTGGTTCAGTGGATAGAGCGTTGGCCTGCAGACTGAAAGGTCCCAGGTTCCATTCTGGTCAAGGGCATGTACCTTAGTTGCGGGCACATTCTCAGTATGGGGTGTGCAGGAGGCAGCTGATCAATGTTTCCCTCTCATTGATGTTTCTAACTCTCTATCCCTCTTCCTTTCTCTCTCTCTCTCTAAAAAAAAAAAATCAATAAAATATATTTTTAAAAAAAGAATAAACATCACTAATACTTAAAGAAACAACCAAGTGTGTGTGTGTATGTTTGTTGTTATTGTTTTTACTTACACATCAAGAATAAAGTGGAAAAATAGGCCTACTTTTATTTATTTATTTAAATATATTTTATTGATTTTTTTTACAGAGGGGAAGGGAGAGGGATAGAGAGTTAGAAACATCGATGAGAAAGAAACACTGATTAGCTGCCTACTGCACACCTCATACTGGGGATGTGCCTGAAACCAAGGTACATGCCCTTGACCAGAATGGAACCTGGGACCCTTCAGTCTTCTTAAGCCACCACTCTATCCACTGAGCCAAACCAGTTAGGGCTAGGCCTACTTTTATGGTTCTCTGAAGAAAATAAATAGGGAATGGCTGATCAGTGAGCAAAGATCCTATAAAATGTCCTAGCTGATAGGAGAAAGCCTATCATGAAGAAATGATTAGAACTATAAAATTTCCTTTGTTGTTCTTTTTATTACTGTTTAAAAGAATCCATCACAGCCTGTAGAGAGCGCCTGGGAAGACGCATGGGCATTCTTTCTTAATAATTGTCAGCTGAACCCAAGGCGATAGGCAAAGCCTTGTCTTGGATACACATCTTACCAAAAAGGCAGGTGTGTTCTCAGCATTGACTCTTATCTTTGCCCAGGTACTGGGCAGTGGGTTTTGATATGCAAATTCAGTCAAGCACCAGGAATGAATAGGACTCACTCAAGAATGCAAATAATCTCCTTTGTCTTGACTTTTGGTGAAACTTCCAGGTATTTGGGGATATGAAATAAACACGCTGCATGGGCTCTGTGTCACTGTTTGTCCCTCAGAAGAGGTTGGCGGTCCCACCCAGTTCCAGCTTTTTCCTTCTATCTCTGTGTCTTGTCTCTTTCTTTTATTTCTCAGTCCCCAACTCCTCTACTCGAAGAACTGGATCATCTCTCTTTCTGTGCTGGACGTGGAAAAGAGAGACCCGGCCATAACAGCCCCCAATCACTGGTCAATGTGGAAAGGTGTCCCTGGGCAGACCTAGTCAAGGAGCAGAAGGAAGATGCTCTCCTGCTTTCCTGCCACCAGCTTCTTTCACCTTCTTCCCTGCCTTCCCCAGCTTGGCCTGTCTAAGTCTTCCCAACGTGGGTACTCAGTTTTCCCTCCTTCTTCTCTCCCAGTCCACCCAGCTCCTTCCCTCGCCACAGCACACTGGTTTCCAAACTGGAGGTTGGGCTCACCTGAGAAGTTATGAAAACACAGACACCACCCCTGCCGCCTTAGGCTCCCTCTTTGCAGACCCTGACTGTGTAGGTCTGGGTGGAGGTTGGGAGTTTGTCTTTCTTTAAGTCCTCCACGTAGTTTTGATGAGCAGGTTTCGTGTCCTTCATTCTTCTTTACATATCCCAGAACCTACCACAATGGTAAATGATAGCTGCTTAATAAATATGTAATGAATGAACTGAAGAAAAAAATATTATAAAGCCCTTGTATATGTATACAAAACTTAGTGTCAACTCTTGATTTTTTACAAGCAATCCATGAATATTATTATTCCCCTTTCACAGAGGTCTAGAGAGGTGAAGCAACTTCCCCCAACTCCTCAATGGAGGGGTCAGAGGCTACGTCTTCCACCAGGCCAATCCCAGAGGCTTAGGGTAGGGGAAGAGTTTAAGGAGAGAATACAGTCCTCATTCCGGTTACTCAGCACAGTGCTTTTTAATCTCATGGCACACATAAGCTAATTATGAAAATTCTGCAGCCCACCAAAAAAATAGATTTTTGTCAATCTGACAAAATATAGGTATAATTTTGATTGATTTGCCAAAAAAAAGTGATCACCTACCCTTTTTGTTCCAAAGTGACTTTTATTTTATTTTTTAAAAATATATTCGTATTGATTTTAGAGAGGAAGGGACAGATAGAAACATCAATGATGAGAGAGAATCATTGATCAGCTGCCTCCTGCATGCCCCATACTGGGGAACGAGCCCACAACCTAGGCATGTAGCCTGACCGGGAATCAAACTGTGATCTCATGACTCCTGGTTCTTAGGTCTATACTCAACCACTGAGGCACACCAGCTGGGCCCAAAGTGACCATTTTTTAAAAAAGTATCAGATGCTTATACTTGTATATAAGAATTTCTGGGACCAAGAATTAACCAATCAGACACCACCTTAATATGAGACATGACCAATAACCTATGTCTTTATGGTTGAAGACAGGGCATTCATACCAGACAGCTACTATTGTGTTAGCTGTTGTCATTTTTATTTGATAATCTATGGGAAAAGAGGTCAGTGCTCATGACCAAATAGTCAGGTATTGCATGTTTTAAAACTTCTTGCTGCACACTGGTTGAAAAATTGCTGACTTAGTGGGTAGAGGGAAATGGAGGCAAGTGGGGAGGGGAGGAAAGAGAGAAAAAGAAAGAAGAGAGGGGGTCAAAAAAGAAGCAGAAGGAGGTTAGAGGTGACTAAAAATATGGACATGAAACAAGACATCAAAAAAACACAGAGCAAGACTCTGATGTACACCAGAGGGGCCTGGATGGGATGATGGAGGAGGGGCCAGAGTAGTTTTGTCACAGGAGGCAGAGTAGGTTCTAGAGAAAAAAGCTCAGAGAGTGTTGGGTCATAATACCTATTTCTGGGGAGTAGGCATGTGCCACTGGCCCCTGAGTTCAATGTCTCCCTTGGGGTCAGAGCACTGGGCCCAACGTTTCTGTGAAAAACATCACCTCTGCTGGCTGTGGCCTCTGTCCCCAGGCCTCCTCCCCCAGGACTGTGTATTTAGGCAACTGCTCGGCGTTTTTCAGAACAATTTTGAATGTGCAAGCTGCACTTGTGGAACCAGAATGTCTGGTCAAGACCAGTTAGTTACATGATATCTACAGACCTTCTGGGTGCTAAGGTCAACCACAGCCCGGGCAAGTATGGGCTGAGCCTAGTCAGAGAGGGTAAAAGGATGTGGAGGCCTGAGCCCCCACCCTGGAGAAGGAAAACTGAGTCGGGGGAGACCCAGTCTCGGAGTCTTCTATCCAGGTGCCCTTAAAAGGTAGCTCTGCTCTGTTTCAAGGGTTCCTGAGGGACTTAGGCTAGACCTAAGAACCTCGCCATGAGGAGCTGCCAAATATGAACCTGTTACATGAAGAGGAGCAGTTTTCTTTTGTACCTTTTAGAGATGGTCTCTGCTGAATAAGGTCTTGCCTGGAGCAGAGGAATGGACTGTATGAGTTCCAGAAGACTCTCTGGCTGATGGTTCATGGTATGAGGACAGATCCCAGGTGAGGACACCCTGTGCTTACGACCTAAGTGCTCTTCTGGGAATAAGACAAACCTCAAAAAGCATTTTTAGGATTAAGATAAGGCGCTGAGCTCACTGTGGCCTCCACAGCAGTCTGGGGCAGGCCCGAGCAGAGGGAAGGAGGGAATGTGGACAGCCATCAGGGTGGCTGGAATGCATGTTAGAAAAACAGCCTGGAGTCCACAGAATACAGCAAGGTGGGTGGGAGATGGAATCCCAGCAAGCCAGCGCTGGCAGGGACAATGCAGAGCCGCTGGCCCCAACCTCCACGTTTTATAGACAGAAGACTGAAAAGTAACTCATTTGCCCACAGTCACATGATAAGGCTGCTAGGTCAGTGACAGGCAGTTAGTTCAAGGCCTTACAGTCCTTCATGAACTTCAGATATCTGAAGAGGGGCCTAGCTCTGGAGGCTGCTAGTCGGATTTGAGGGAGATTTTGAGAAGCCCCTGGAGAGTTCTAAGCCCTGGCTCTGGAGCTGAGCCTTGGCTGCAAACCACAGATGGGAAGACATCCAAAAGGTATGGAGGAGGAACAATTAATAGGACTTAGAAATGATCTGCTGGGGTCAAACCAGGGACCCAAAGTGGCAGCTGACATCTCTACCCTTTCTTCCTACGTTCCCAGGATTACTGCCCAATCCTGCCAACTTTCCCATAACTCAGGAGCAAGACCCTACTTGATCACCCTTGGCTAGCCAGCCAATAGGCATCCATGGAGCCCATTTGCTCTGAGCTGTGGCATCATCTTCCACTCACATCCATTTCCTTCTCCTTCCCTTCCCTCCATTTATCTGGCTCACAGACAGGCTGTACCCCTTTTCACTGAAAATTAGAAGTTCCACTGGTCATATCTACCTCACCCTGGATTCATCTGGACACACAGCCTCCTCATGGGTCCCCTGCTTTCAGTCCTCCTCCACTTACCCAGCAACTAGAGAGTGTGTAAAAACGCAAACCCAGTCATCTCACTCCCCTGAAAGCTAGTCATGGCACTTTAGAGCCCCCAAGATAAAGCACCTTGGGAGAACAGACAGGTCCTTCGGGAGCTGGCCTTGCCCAGTCCATTCTCGAATATCACCCTCTGCTTCGTGCTTTGCTGTGTTGCTCCCAGAAACCACCAAGCCTTTTCACATCTCTGGCTTTAGCACTGTTTTTTTTTTTTCTGCCTGGGATGCTCTTACACTCCTGGTCCATATGGGAAATCTCCTACTCATTCAAGTCTCAACCCAAAGCTGCATCTACAGGGAAACCCTCCCTGGTATTTCTTTTCCCAGCTTCTGCGACAGCCCCCTCAGCCCTTGCCACATGTGATCTAATTACCCATTTGCCTGTTGTGGTTGGCAGCCTCCAATAAGATGGCTCACAATGATCCCTGCTTCATGGTATTTCTCCTCTTTGGCGCCCACCCCTTGTGTGTGGCCTGGACTAATTGACTTCCTTCTGATGACAAGAATACAGCAGAAGTTAAGAGATGTCATATATATAGAGATAGAGCATTGGCCTGATTTCAGAGAGGAAGGAAGAGGGAGAGAGAAATGGAAACATCAGTGATGAGAGAGAATCATCTATCAGGTGTCTCCTGCATGCCCCCACTACAACCTGAGCATGTGTCCTGGTTGGGAATCAAACCATGATCTCTTGGTTCACAAGTCAACACTCAACCATTGAGCCATGTTGGCCAGATGGGATTAATTACAAAAAAGATGGTGGATTTGGATTTTGGTCTATTTCTTTCTCTCTCTTTCCCTCTCTCTCTTTCCTTCTCTCTCTCTCTTGCAATCACAGCCCTTACTCTGGTGGAAGCAAACTGCTATTTTAGAGTAGTTCTGCCGAAACCGGTTTGACTTAGTAGATAGAGCGTCAGCCTGTGGACTGAAAGGTCCTGGGTTCCATTCTGGTTAAGGGCATGTACCTTGGTTGCGGGCACATCCCCAGCAGGAAGTGTGCAGGAGGCAGCTGATTGATATCTCTCTCTCATCGATGTTTCTAACTGTCTATCCCTCTCCCTTCCTCTCTGTAAAAAATCCTCTCTTATTAAAAAAAAAAAAAAATAGAGTAGTTCTGTGAAGGAGCCCAGGAACAGATGTCTCTAGCCAATAGTCAGTAAGGACTTAAGGTGGGTCAACTGCTACATGAGTGAGCTGGAAGCAGATCCTCTCTTAGTCAAGCCTCTGAGGTAACTGCATGCCAGTTGTCCTTGACTGGTTTTGCTCTAGGAGACTTAGAGGCCCCTGGCTAAGCTGAGCTCAGATTTCTGACTCATAGAAACTGAGATAACAAATGTCTATTGTTTACTCTTCTAACTTTTGGGATAATTTGTTATACAGCAATAGATAACCAATACACATGTCTTCTCCCTTGGTCTTAGAGCTCCTTGGGGACTAACTTATTCATGATGAGAACGGCTGGGGTAGCTCAATAGGGAAGTGGAAAGATCCTACAAGTTTTGAAAAAGCAAAAATAAAGCAAAACCAAAAGAAAGGTTTCATTCAATAGATCCAGAATTAGGACCACAACAGACTTCTGAACATTAACACTGGAAATTAAAACACAATGGAACAAGACCTCAAAATTCTGAGAAAAAATTATGTCCAGTCTGGCCAGTGTGGCTCAGTGGTTGAGCACTGACGTATGAATTGGGAGCTCATGGTTTGATTCCCAGTCAGGGCACATACCAGGGCTGTGGGCTTGATCCTCAATAGGGGATGCATAGGAGGCAGCCAATCAATGATTCTCTCTCATCATTGATGTTTCTATTTCTCTCTTCCTCTCCCTTCCTCTTTGAAATCAATATATATATTTCTCTCTTCCTCTCCCTTCCTCTCTGAAATCAATATATATATATATATATATATATATATATATATATATAAATTTTTTTTTAAATGACATCCCTGCCCTACCCAGTTTTGCTCAGTGGATAGAGCATTGGCCTGTGAACTGAGGATCCCAGGTTCAATTCCAATCAAGGGCACATGCCAGGTTGTAGGCTCAATCCCCAGTGTTGGAGGCAGGCAATCAATGATTCTCTCTTATCACTGATGTTTTTATCTCTCTCTCCCTCTCCTTTCCTCTCTGAAATAAATAAAAATATATTTTTAAAAAATGATATCCAACCTATAGCAATTAAGTGTGAATGTGAAACATTTTCAGTGAAGATCTAAAAATTTACCTAGAACACACCCATTTTCTCAGGAAGCTACATGAGGATTTGCTCTGCCAAAACAATAATGTAAATAAAGAAAGAAGAAATGGGATTCAGGAACCAAGAGCCAATAAAGTGAGGAGCAAAAGGATTCTAGCTGATGGTGAGGGGAAATCCCTCACCATCAGCTAGAGTGGAGGCCTGGACTGGACCATTCCAGACTGGAGCCTATCAGAACGCTGATAGGACACCTAATTTTTTAGTATATTGAATGGAGATTTACACACAAATTGTGGAGAGTTTGAGGTTCAACTAATAACAGGTGTACCGAATACTAAGCAAATGAAAAAAATAAGACAATTATTAACTCTAGCGAAAACAAAATGCTGTGGAGGAAAAGTAATTGTAGTATAGCACATGAGCTGTGAATAACGTTTTCAAAGTCAAAACACTGATCTAAACAAAATTACAGCATAACTAAATTGGGAGGAAAGGGAGATGGGAAGCTTCATTGGCTAAGTCTGTGTGGTAGGGATAGAAAGAGAGAGAGAAAAAATCCCAATCTTTCACAGTGAAAAGTCAATAGATAAAGAATCTGCTACAGCAGCTGAAAGTGGTTGCCTCTGGCAACTGGAAATGGGACTTGAATTGCAAGAGACAGTTGTTTTTCATAGCAAGTCTTACAGAACTATTGAACTCGTTAAACTATGTGCAAGTATTGAAAATTAAACTTTAAAATATGCCACAATTTCTACATATAGAAGGTACTCAGTAAATGGTAAACATTAGAATTCCTTCCATATGGCATCTTCATCAGACAGCTTGCTATACTTGCAGGTGGATGCATATATTAGGACACTTAATTGCAAAGGATACAGCCTCACCTCAAAACTGGGGAAAGCACAAAAGGAGATTGCAGTGCGTCACATCACAAACAAGCTTCAGGTATGGCTGGATCCAGGTATTGCATGGCAGCAGCAGAAATCTTTCTCTCTCCATTTCTTGGCTCTATTTCTTGTTTTGACTTCATACTCAAGCAGGCTCCTCTCACAGCTTGGCCAGCTGGCTTCCAGCTCCAGGTTTCTATCCTACAGTTTTGCGATCCTAATGGAAGGAAAGGGTCTCTGCCTGGTCATTGCAACAAAATGCTTGGGATAGACACTCTTTGTTCTGGTCTGGTCACATGCCCATCCCTGGATGGCTTGCTATGGCCAAAGGGCTAGAGCACTGTGATCAGCTAAGACGGAGTCATAGGCCCACCCCTGGAATCATGGACAAAGTGGGATTAGAATGGCCTCACAAAGGAAATGTGGGTGCTGCTATTAGAAAAAGTGAAGATAAACATTGTGAAAGCATTCGTTGTGCCCTTACCTGAAGACTAAGACTGCTGCTTACCCTCATCAGTGCAGGAGCTACTGTGTAGGAACCTTCTGACCACTACACAATTGGCTCATTCCCTTGGTTTCATGAGAGCCATTCTGTACTTAAAGACATGTCCCATATTTCCACATTTCATCTCTGAGGAAACAAGCTTAGATCCCCCAATTTCCCTTGCATAACAGTTTCTGGACTCTGTTCTTTCCCTGGATGATGAGTAGTGTCAAAATACGGAAATATGGTACCCTGAGCTGAATGAAGTTCAGCCTGGAGGCCCATGGGATGCCCATCACATCATCTCTCCTTGTCTGTGGGGCACCTTAAAAGCTCACTTGCTTTTTTAATTATTGTAATGCATTATTGGCTCATATTCAGCTACAGTCAACATCTTTTATTAGATGAGCAGTCATTAAGTCAGAAGTTCCTCATTCTGCATTCATGCCATTGGTTCTTTGGACCTAAATAAAGGACTTTGTCCTTGTTAAATTTCAACTTATATAATTTGGTCCACTACAGCAGTTCCCCAGGGTGCTTCTAAATACAGATCCTGTTTTCAGTATTCGCTCCAGGTTTTGCATAATCCACCTATTTGACTGGCAGACATTCTCTTTATTTTCATCCAAGAAGATAATAAAATAAATTAGGGTCAAAGATAAGGCCCTCTAGCCCACTATCGAAATTCACATGGTAAGTTGTGGTTGCCCAATTAGGTATGGAGCAATCAGATTGCTTACTTTCCTAGATCTATCAGAACACGTTACTACAAACTAAATGGCTTAAAACAACAGAAATTCATTCTCTCCTAGTTCTGGAAGCTGGAGTTCCTAACAGGGTATCAGTAGGGCCATGGTTTCTCCAAAGACTCTATGGAGAATCCTTCCTTGTCTCTTCATAACTTTTGGTGGTTGCTGTAATCCTTGTCATCCCTGGGATTATAGCTACATCACTCCATCTCTGCCTTTATCTTTACATGGCATTCTTCTCTGCGTTTTTGTTTCCAATTTCCCTCTTATGAGGGCACTAGTCATTGGATTTAGGGCTCACCCTTATCCAGTATGACTTCATCCTAACTAGATGACATATGGGAAGGCCCTATTTCCTATTTCCAAGTAAGGTCACATTCACAGGTATCAGGAGTGAGAATTTTAATATCTCTTGGTAGGAAACAATTCAACCAAGTATATAAGCAGTATCCGTTTTCATATCCCAACTATCCTTCTTGATTCAGGTTCTGAAGAGCATTTCTATTGAAAGCCTTGCTACAATCTAGATGACCTGAGAGTCTATGCACCTTACCCTATAAATCAGTCAACCCAATCTACTAACCCAGTCTGGAGCAGTGGCTGTTACTAGGAGCTATATATGGCTTTGCTCTCCCTTCCCACTTTTCAGAGATTCTGATGGCATCTTCCCTTGGGAAGAAGGTCAAAATTTGAGAGTTGGGGAGAAGGTATGGGGAGGAAGGATCTCATAAGATGGAATGGCTAAGAACTTGGACATGTGACTTTGGGATTATTTAACCTCTCTAGCATCCTGCTTTCTTCACGTGTAAAATGTCAGTACTAACATTTATCATCCTTATGGAGTTTAAATGACATCTTAGGGTAGCAGTGGCTATTGCTATTGTTAGGGCTCCTGCTATGAGCTGCTAATGATTCAGATGAATAGATCTGAATTGAGATCTTCAATGTTCTCCTGAGGCAAGTTCTTAACATCACTGAACCTGTTTTATGTTTCTGCATCTACAAAACGAGAAACCTTGGTGTTGTGAGCCCTGAGTATCCCCAGCACAGAGTCTGGGGCACAATAAAAGCATCATAAATGTTTCTTTCCCTTCCCTTCCCTGGTGAACAAAGGGAGTAATGTTACCCTCTTACATGATCTACTGTTTGGAAACTCAAGGTGACTCCTTCATGATCACTCTTTTCTCTGTCCTTGGATTTTATATTGAGCTTGCCTTTATAGAGACTCTAAATTGTTTGTAAAAACAAAATGCAGTTAGCCATCTCTCCATCTCCAGCTTATACATATTTTTGTCCATCGGCTCTTTAGAAAATCCTCTTGAATCATGGGGACCATGTCTCTTCATCTGCAAACTTATATTGTGGCCACACTTGAGTAAGCTTTCTCTTCAGGGTTTGTGGATCTTACAAATCCCAGTTCCTCAAAATGCTATCTGGGGTGGGAGGGGAGTGGGTGGGGAGAAGGAGGTGCTGACCTTAGTGGCAAAGCACTATATGTAGTTATTACAATATTATTTACTGTTTTCCCTATGCTGTACTTTACATCCCCGTCACTATTTTGTAAATACCAATCTGTCTTTCTCAATCCCTTCACATTTTTCATCAATCCAACCCTCCTCTCATCTGGCAACTCTATATTTGTTCTCTGTATCTATGAGTCTACTTCTGTTTTGTTTGTTTATTTATTTTGTTCCTTAGATTCCATATAAGTGAAATTATATGGTATTTGTCTTTCTCTGTCTGACTTATTTCATATAGCAAAATATCCTCTAGGTCCATACATGTTGTCCCAAAAGTTTTCATTCTTTTTTATGGCCAAGTAATATCCTATTGTATCACTATTTTTGTTAGGCCCATTTTACCCAGGTTGTAACTGGAGGCAGGCAGTTAATAGCAGCCCCGTGGGCAGGGAGTAATGAGAAGTGAAACACAACTTCAATCCACACCCTCGAAATCCAAGCCCTATGCTTGGCCTTCACACAAAAAAGTTTAGGTTTTTAAAAAGTGTAAGTGAATTTTCTTTAAAATATCAGTACATTACTGATTAATCTAAAATTTATTTGCCCATCACTGCCAATCCTTGTCCGTCTCCACCTCCTCAAGGGTTACTGTTTACAGATTTGTGGTTGGCAGTTAGACTGACGTGAGCAGAGCAAGGAGGATGGGCCAGGTATCAAAAGTCACCAGATAGAAAGCCCTGGGTGCCTAGCAGGAGAAAAAAGAAATGAAGGCTGACTCTGAAGCCAGTAAGAGCCCCTTGGAGAAAGCCAGGTACCTTGCTTGGTCACGTGGTTCATGGCAATCTTTTCAGATCAGAAATGAAGGTTGCTTTCCTGAGACATGGCAAGAAAGGAACCTCAAGACATTTTGGGAACCTCAAAGACTTGAGGGCCTGGCCGTTGTGGTTCACCAGATGAATGTTGACCCAGGAACCAAGAGGTCACCAGTTCAATTCCCAGTCAGAGTACATGCCTGGGTTGCAGGCTCGATTCCCTGTAAGGGTGCATGCAGGAGGCAGCCAATCAATGACATTCCTCTTTCATTGTTGTTTCTCTCTCTCCCTCTGCAAAAATAAGACATTTAAAAATATATATATATATATTTTTTTCTTATTGCTTTTAGAGAAGAAGAGAGGAGGAGAGATAGAAACATCAATGATGAGAGAGAATCATTGATCAGCTACCTCCTGCATGCCCCACACTGGGGATGCTCAACCACTGAGCCATATCAGCTAGACAATAAAGACATTTTTTTAAAAAAAGAACTTGAGGAATTCACCCAAGTCTATCAGTAATATGGGCAAACTTGATGGCAACTAGGTGCTAGCTTCTTTGCCCTGAAGGGCTAATTAAAACTCAGTAATGAGATTCCAGCAAAGCAGATTTTAAAAACCCTATATGATCAATTGCTATTCTTATTGTGTTTATGCAAATGATCAGGCCAACTTGAAACTAGACTTAATACTGTGGAGAAAAAGGGCCACACGCTGACCTGATAAGCTCAGGGGAGGCCTGCCTGGCAGTCTGGCAAACTCAGAGACCTAAAGGACCCACAAAGGAAGGTCTGAAATTAAACTTTAATTAAAAGCAGTGATGGTTGGTGGGCAGTTACATACTAGGCCAGTATCTTCAACCTTTATTTTAACTAAGCCTATCTGTTTCTTTTGCATTTATGATAAGATACCCTTGAAATGAGAAACTTGCAACTTTTCTTTTTCTGGAGTCCCTGGGGCACAACCAAATATAGTGGACACCAGGACAAATACCACAAATTTCTTTATTATCATGTTATTGTTTCTGCACCCACCTAAGTAGGTGTCCATTATTTTAGTTTTTATTCAATCCTAGGGGTTTCCCCTCGCTTTGCTTTATCCCACCTCTTTAATCTATCACCAATTAATTTCATGTAACCTACCTATGTCCCTCCTTTTATTGTAATGTATAAATACAAATGTAACCTGCCATTTTCTGGAGCATTATTTTAATTTGTTGAGGTTCTGCTCCGACATATGCCAAAAGTTTGGCTCAAATAAACTCACAAAAATTCTTTACAGGTTTCAATATTTTTTCTTTTTTTAATGTTAACAATATAGTAAATAAATTGGTCTTAATTTGGCTCTTTAATATAAATGAGGAAGATTTTTGAAGATGTGTTTCAATAGGTTATAATACACAACTGTGAATATTAGATTCCACTTATTTCAAAGTTTTCTTTTTCATCTATGAATTGAAATAAATCCTGAATTTATCTAGTTTTCTTAAATATTTGGCTACAACCCTCCAAAATAATGTTTCATTTTTTTCCATCCTTTGAATTGAGATTAGTGAGAACTAAACTGTGTTTATTTTTCCTCCCCTGTACCATTTGTCATAATTCTTACTGTTTTAGCTTTTGCTTAATAATAGTAAGATATTTTGACACCATTTGTCTCTACCATGTTACAAATGTTAGGGGCAGGGGGCAGAAATCGAATAGTAGAGACTAGCTGTAGTTATAATAAATATTAATCATGCTCTGTTAACCGGGATTGTTTTGTTCTGATTAAAAAGAAAGAACATTCTAACTTGGCTGGGACCTGGGAGTTAACCTGGAAATGCCATCCACCCTCCTTATCTGAGGACTGCCTATTATCATGGAAAGATTAATAACCTTGCCTAAATAATGGAGGTGCCCATCTTTTGCATTGCCTATAACCTGTAACCATTATACCCATTTTTATTCCTTTTGCAAGCACATTTAGAGAGTTCTCCCTGTTACATTCAAACTTGATTATTTTAAATTCGATCTTCAGCTGTACTGTCAAAGGTGAGCTCTTCAACAAAGTAGAGAGTTCTCCCTGTTGAAACAATTCTGGTTTGTTCCTTTTGTTCCCTGTATCCCACCATCCATGCCATCTTTGATGGATCCTGCCTCTGTGGGCAACTCCCTGCTTATGCCCCACTTCCTACTGCTTCTGAGGGCTGGAGGCTTTGTTGTGCAGCCTCCAGGAAGGTCTCCTGGGCTCACAGACTTCCTCAGCTAAAGAGGCCAGAATCACGGGGAGCTGACTTTGAAAGTAGGGCCACCCACAGACCCTAACTGTCTGGGTTCAAGATCAAGGACTCTCTCCCAGGCCACCTGCTGCAGTAGCCGGAAGGCTGAGCAGTGCTTGCTTGGCCTTCAGTCCTCCCTGCTGGGCCAGCCCCTCACCTGCTTGCCAACAGAACCTGAGAGTAGTAAAAGATGAAAAGGAAAGAAAAATAAACACGATAAATAGACTAAAGGTTACAGAATAAAATGGCAGCAATAAAACAATAAAAACAAACCAAGTGACTACAGTGCAAATACACAAACATGAAGAGATTAAAACCCCTTTTGAACAGGCCTTGTTCTAAATTAAGACTCTCCAGGAATAAGGCCTGAGGCTGGAGATGGGGAGCACTCCCTCTTTCTTGTAGGGATTCGTTCTTCCTTGTGGAATTTAGTCTGGATTCCTTCATGAATTTCTTCCAGATCTGTGGCTACACATTTGAGTCACCTGGGAAGACTTAAAACAACCAATTTCCTAGTGGTTGGGGGTAAATCAGTTGGGGGTGGGGGAGAAGGCAGAGAAATCAATGAATTAACACTACACTGATTTATAATGTTTGCTATAAAAACTTTGACCAGGCCAATTTTAAGCTGCTAATGGCTTGAAAATCAATTCAGGTAGTATTCAAAACAGTGCCACCACATTTAGAAACTCTGTAGCTGTTCTCATTTTTCAAGAATTTCCAATACACACCGTGATAATTGAAAAAAAAAAACAGCCAATCAAAATTTAGTAAATTATTTATTTCCAAAGAATTTAAAAGTAACTTTCTTAAAACCCTTTCAAACAATCTGTATTACAACAAAAATTACTTGGCCCTGGCCAGATGGCTCCGGTCATTGGTGCATCATTTCCTGCACCAAAAAGATTGTGAGTTCGATTCCCAGTCAGGGCACATACCTAGGTTTCAGGTTTGATCTCTTATCAGGCATGTATGGGAGGCAATCGATCAATGTTTCTCTCCCACATCGATGTTTCTCTGTTGATCTGCTCCCCCAACCCCACTTCCTCCCTCTCTAAAATCAATAAATATAACCTTTGGTGAGGATTAAAATGCATATATATATATATATATATATATATATATATATATATTTAATGTGGGCTGCCGGCATGTTGTACTATGTTTGCTATGATGTGTGGGAAGCTTTTGCAGGCATACGTTTCCAGGGTCCACAAAAGGAGCAGTAGAGGAGAGGTCTGGATTGGCTGGAGGTTCACAAGGGAAGTACCATTGACTATAGCAACCCTCTGCAGGACGCACAGAGTCTGCTGAGCACTTTCAAGGAAAAAGAAACTGGGGCTCCTAAAGGTAAAGCAACTTGCTCAAGGTGACATGGCAGGTCTCAAGAAGCAGATCTCTTTCCAAAACACACTGGAGCCCACCCACCTCATATCATCTAAGGCCTCAGCTCAGTCTGGAACCTTTAAAGTGCACGTACCTCCCTGCCTGCTTTCCCCTCTACTCTTGACCCTCAGCCATGGCCTGCAACTGCTGATCAGACAGGACCCTAGGCTGATCCCGCCTTGAGTGCCCAAGGGGGACAGCCTGTAAGCTCTCAGCCTTCTGACACCCAGGAGAAAGCTTAAATTACCCACCTCCCACAAGGCTCCCGACAGAAGAGGTGGCTTGTGGGGGCCAGAGTCGGGGGAGCCAGGAAAGCTTTCAGGCTTGTGGTTTAGGAGACGGAGCTGCTGATACCGAGGGCAGGCCCACGCCATGGGAGCTGCTCCCTGCAGCCAGGGGTTCTATAATCCCTGAAGTCAGCCAGGCAGGGCGGAAATCCCCTGGGGGAAAGTGTTCCCACAAACGAGTGGAGACATCCCCCCAACCTCAGCAGTAAGCCATGCTCCAGGATCTCCTTACAGCTCACCCCTTTCAGTGGCAAAGCTACAGCCCCCACCTTCCTGCACCGGCATGGAGCTGCACTGTCTCAATAGACATGAGCCTAGGCAGAAGGCAATAGTTAATTCCCTCAAGTATCAGCTACTCTGGCCAGCTCTGGGCTTGCTCAGTGCGGTAGGGCCTGGGGAGGTATCCCCAAATAGCCCTCAGGGCAGCCTGGAAGTCCTGGCATCCAAGGTCAGACATTGCCACTAAGAACCCAGAAGAGGCTCTGTTCTTATACCCTCCTTGGCAGTTGCCCTCAGGCAGGCCAGCTGGGCATAGCTGGGGAGGGAGAAAGGGCAGGCTCCCTGTGCTCTGGTGAGGGTGTCTGGTCCTCGGGGCAACCTCTCTTGTCTCTAAAATTGTATGTGGATTAAGAACACTCCATCCGGTTAAGAGTAGCTGGAATCGAGGCAGAAGCAGACACTGGATTTCAGATCTGTAGCTCTCCATTGATTAAGAAGACAAAAGTAAAAGACAAAAGAGGCCAGGAGAGAGCTGTGTGGTATGTGCATGTGTGTGTGATTTATGTGCCACATGATGTGGGTAGGGGACTGACTCAGTGTGTGTGACAGGAAGGTGGTTTTGAGGGGGCGGAGAAGATTAACCAAAGAAAATGGGAAATTGAGATCAGAATAGAGAAGGGAATTGAAAATTTGGCACATTATGTGGGGTCGCTGAATGATATGGACCCAAGAGCTCAAAAAGGTCTTGGGCGGTGTGGCTCAGTGGATGGAGCATCATCCCATGGACCAAAAGGTCCCCGGTTCCATTCTCAGTCAGGTTGCCAGCTCACTGTAGGGAGGCAGCCAATCACTGTGTCTCTCTCATTGATGTTTTCTCTCTCCCTCTCCCTTCCGCTCTATCTAAAAATCAATAAAAAACTTTTTTTTAAAGATCTGACAAAAATCTGAATAAGGAGAGAAGCCTTCCAGCACCAAGAGTCCCCCAAAGGCACCCCTCCCACACACAAGACTGAAAGCTGAAGAAAGTGAAAATATGGGTGCAAGCAACAGAAAACCTGACTTGCAGGCACCTGAGCAAACAGAGGTTCCTTTGTCTCAGAGAAAATCTGAAAGTGGGCTGGGGCTGGTGTTAGCAGTGTCAGGACTGGCATCTCTGCGGTTCTCTTGGCCTTTGTGGAAATATAGTGGCTGCAGTTTCAAATATCAGGAATCTTTTCAAAGTAGGAAGAAAGAGAAAGGAACTGTGCCAGCTAGCCTGGCCTCGGCCAGGACTGGTCACATGGTCTCCCCTGTGGCAAGGTAGAGTGGAAAAGCAGAGTACAGGGTTCCGTGAGTAAGGAAGAAGGGACAGTGGATATTGGGAAGGCAACGAAGAACCAGAGGAGCAAGACAGAGTGCCAAACATTTTTGGTAAAGACTAAATTAATATTTCCAAGTTGAGTTGAGAGGATCTCCAGAAAACAGTGAGGCCCCACTTTGGGAACGGCAGTCCAAAACCCCAAAGTCTAGCTCCTTGTGGCAAGTCTCGATCATCACTGATGGCCTCAATCTTCGTAGCAACCCACGAAGTAGGAGCTATTGTTTTTCCCACACTACAGACAAGAGAGGAGAGCTTCACACTTTGCAGAAATACATCCAAGTCAAGAATTTACAGGTTGCGATCCACATACCCCTCAGCTTTTTGGCCCTAAAACTATTATCTCCGGCTCTCCTCTAGGAACAGAACAGCAGTAAGGCAGCCTTTGAAATTGTTGTATGGGCCTGGAGCTGAAATACAACTACGGCCTAGGTGTTATCTCCAGGAAGGAAAGGTCAGGGGGTCTAAACTGCATGACCAGCGATATGCGAGGGGAGGAAAGGTCATCCTGGGGCCAAAGTCTCACCCTAAAATTGATTGTCCTTTGCTAGGCACCCAGGACTTTCCACCCAGGTGACCTTCTGTACCTGGCCCATCGCCCTGGCTCTGCTCATGTCTGTCTAACTGCCTACCACAAAATCAGACCGACACTCCAATCACTGTTCTTCTATTTGTCAGTGTGCAGCCTTGGGCAAGGCACCAAGCTCTCTGGGTCCCTAAACAAGTACCTCCTCTAGAGGTGGTGGGCTCATATAGAAGATGATGGATTAGAGCTCCCGGCACAGTGTCTACACTGTGTTCAATAATATCCGTGCCTTTCCTGAGATGAAGCAATGTGAACATTTAGCCACGAACCAGCTCTGCTTTGCACAAACCAACATCACATAATTGCTCAAGCCCTTTCATGGTAAAATCTAACTCTTTCCATTTGGGAATCACTTGCTTTGTTTCCTTTTGCCACTAAGAACCTGATGTGGTTTGACATCCTCAGTGGTTACTTCAACCAACTTTTGTAGAGCATCTATCTACCAAGTGCCAGGCACTCTGCCACTCGGAGGCCTGGTTCTTGCCCTCTGGGGGTTTGCAATCTAGTTTTAGAATGGCACATGTAGGCAGCAACGTTCAAACCAGGCAGGGTGTAGTGGATAATTCAGAGGTGGCAAAGCTACCTTGGTGTGGTAAGGTCTTGTTTTCCTTCTCTAAGGAGCAGACCTGCCGTAGAAGAGGCACCATCAGGACCAGCTACATAACTTGTGAGACCCCTCGTTAAAATATTCAGAATTTCAGTGACCACAGAGCCTTCAACTAAGTGTGGGGCCCTCTCAGCACTGAGTGCTGCCATTCCATGACCCTCCTGCTGGCCTTCAGGTCCTACAGAGCAGGCAGCTGGCACCTCCAAGAGATTCAGGCACAGGGCAGACCCTGTGGGAGATGGCCAGCAAGCCTCCTCCAGGCTAGTTGTTTGGCAGGAAGTTAAACATCAGTGGCTGGGGTGGGGCCTGTTCTGGGATCCTGAACAGGGGTCGTACCAACATTGCCTTCAGACCGCCTCTCTATGGGAGGCCCAGCAGCCAACAGAATGCCAGCAGGCAGGTTTGGAACCAGCTGGTTCTTGGCACAAGCTCAGAGGAAAATGACATGACCTCAGTGCGACCTTACAAGGGTCCTGGACTAATTATAATAAAAATTGCATTGTGGTTTTGACCCCCCAACTCCCTGTGGGTTTTTTGGTATGCATTATGGGTAAGGCATGCACAGAAGAAATGTAGTTCTCTAACCCTTTCCTGTCAATCATCTTGAATGAAAATGAAAGTCTCCACCTAGAAGATCCATCTTTTAAACTATATAACCCAGCAGTTTGGGCCATTGTCTCTCTCCACTGGCTCACTCCTCACTGGAATATGTTTTCAATAAATCCCAGTTTGCTTTAGTTTCATTTCTATTGACCTTAAAATCTTTTCTGCGTGGACGAGAAGAGCTGAGGTCCCAGGCTGTAACCCCAATGGATAACTTAGTGACGATGGGTCATGGCTCCCCACTTCTGCCTGAGGAAAGTCACCAGGGATGACTACGGGTTTCCACAAGCCAGGAAGGAAGACGGTTTCCCCAGCGTGAGAGAGAGTCTCAGGCGTTGACAATGGCCTATCCCTCACTGTGTCTTCTGCCTCACCACTCACCACCAGCAGAAGGCTCCAAGGCCAGGAGAAGAGATGGGAGCTACTGACGTTACTAATTCCAAAAGAGAAGTCCTAGAGACCTGCTGATCCCAGAGACAGATGCCATGGACAGAAAGCAAAATAGGATGAATAACACATTTTATTGTACACATAAATATTTATGATAGGCACAGCATAGAGGTGAGAGGTCAAGTGACACTCTTGGGCTGGTCAGGCCCTCCAGAGGTCGGATAGGCCATCCCTCTGCCTCCAGCTCTTTCAAAGCAAACACAGGAAGTTGTGTGATGTGGAGCATCTCTGGGCATCCATCATGAAGGAGGCCATCTCGCAGGTCTGTCTGGAGATGCACAGGGTTAAGGTTGCTGCATCCCACCTACTGCTCTGCTGCCCACTTACCACCTATGTGACCTTCCTCAGGGCCCAAGAACAGATGCCGGTGAATGCCCCAGTTTGAACAGGGACCACCATTTTATGCACAGCCTTTGGGATTAACTCCCAGCCCCACGCCTCCTGCTTCAGCCCAGAGACCAGACCAGGAAGATGGAAGTCTAGGCCTGGGATTCTCCTGGCAGTGATGCAGAAGCAAAGAAACTGTTAGTGTGCCATGGCTAACTCTGCTGTGCTTGCCAGGCCAGGCCTGAATGCACCCCTTTAAAGCCCGTGGTTACAGGGTGGTTTACAAACCCTCCGCAGCTCAAACTCTGGCATGAGGCCTTCCCAAAGGGCTCTCCTTTGAAATGAGCTTAGGGTGCATGGCCAGGCCCTTCCAGTGGGGTCCAGAGTGATGGATCACAGCCAGGGCAGGTCTCCTGGCTGGACCACAAGCTCCAGGAGACTCGGACTTTGATGCAAGGAGCCCAGGAATCAGCTGGCACTCAGAGGGTACAGGCAAACTTTCAGCTGCTCCGCTCTTTTTTAAATGACAGTGTTTTACTACTACAAAAAGAAATAATGTCAGCTGGGGTGTAGAGAAATTGGAACCTTCGTGTATTGTTGGTGGGATGTAAAAAGGTACAGCCACTATGAAAAATAGTATGGTGTTGCCTCAAAAAAATTAAAAATAAAATTATCTTCTGATCTAGCAATTCCACTTCTGAATATAGATAAAAAAAATGTAAAATAAGGTCTGGAAGCGATATTTGTTCATAGTAGCATTATTCACAATAGCCACAAAGTTATCAACCCAAGTGTCTATCTAGAGATGAATAGATAACATTCTGTATATACAGATAATGGAATATTATTCAGCCTTAAAAAGGAATGAAATTATGAACCATGCCACAACAGAGATGAATCAAACCATATCATAAAAGCCGAATATGTAACTTACCCCCTTGGGCAGTCATTCGACCAGGAGACTAGGAATTCGACCGCTTGCTATGACATGTGCTGACCACCAGGGGGCGGTACTGAACATGGCAGGCGTTGGTGATGAGATACTGGCAGTGGGTGGCAGTGGAGGTCCTGTCCGCCCCAATGGGCTAGGAAGAGAGCAGGACTGCGGCAGGATGGTGGAGCAGGTGAGTGGGTGGTGCCAGGCCAAGGCAGGGTGTCAGAGGGGGCTTCAGGGCTGTGGGTCTGGGGGCACAAGCTGGGGCCTGATTTCCACAGGCCACCCCAAGGGACCCCACCTGTGCACGAATTCGGACACCAGGCTTTTAGTATTAAGTAAAAGAAATCAGTCACATAAAGACAAAAACTGTATGAGTCCACTTATACATATGAGCCGTGGTCGGCAAACTGTGGATCGCGAGCCACACGCTGCTCTTTGGCCCCTTGAGTGTGGCTCTTCCACAAAATATCACGGCCTGGGCAAGTCTATTTTGAAGGAGTGGTGCTAGAAGAAGTGTAAGTTTAAAAACTGTGGCTCTCAAAAGAAATTTCAATCATTGTACTGTTGATATTTGACTCTGTTCACTAATGAGTTTGCCGACCGCTGCATATGAGATACTTGGAGCAGTCAAATTCATAGAAACAAAGGGTAGAATGGTGGTTGCCTGGGTGGGAACGTAGCGTTGTTTAATGGGGACAGTTTCATTTTTGCAAGATGAAAAGAGTTCTGGAGACTGGTTGCACAACAGTGTGAATGTACTTAACACTATTGAACTGTACATTTAAAAGTGGTGAAGATGGTAAATTTTGTCCTGTATATTTTATTACTATTAAACATTTTAACACTGTTAATAAATAGATATTTTTGTTGTTTTACTGCAGGTAAAATAAATACGTATTAAAATCTTAAACTTCACAGGCACCTGGCCCACCTTCCAGGTTCTTCTTTTTTTTTAATCCTCGTCTGAGGATATTTTTCCCATTGATTTTTTAGAGAGAGTGGAAAGGAAGACAGAGAGAAACCCTGATGTGAGAGAGATACATTGATTTGTTGCATCCCCCATGTCCCCGCCCAGGGCTAGGAGCCTGTAATCAGGTATGTGCCCTTGATCGGAATTAAACCCAGACACTTCAGTCCACAGGCCAACTCTCTACCCACTGACACAACCAGCTAGGGCTTTAAAAAATAAATAAATAAATTATATATATGGTTGAAAGTATTACATATGTCCACTTCCCCCTCTCCCCCCATTGATCTCTTCTAGCCTGTGCCCGGCCCTCCACCCCAAGCCTTCACCACCCTATTGTCTGTGTCCATGGGTTATGCATATATACATACAAGTTCATTGATTGATCTCTTCCCACCCACACACCTTCTCCTGACTTTCCTCTGAGGTTGACAGTCCGTTCCATGCATCTATGTCTTTGGATCTATTTTTGTTCATCAGTTTATGCTGTTCATTAGATTCCACATATGAGTGAGATTATTTGATACTTATCTTTCTCTGGCTTATTTTGCTCAGCATAATACTTTCCAGGTCCATTCATGCCATAGCAAATGATGAGAGGTCCTTTTTTACAGCTGCATAGTATTCCATTGTGTAAATGTACCACAGGGTTTTTGTTTTTGTTTTTTTATCCACTCATCTGCTGATGGGCACTTTAAGCTACTGCCAAATCTTAGCTATTGTAAATTGTACTTCTATAAACATAGGGGTGCCTATATCCTTTTTGATTGGTGTTTCTCATTTCTTTGGAAATATTCCTAGAAGTGGGATTACTGGGTCAAATGGGAGTTCCACACTGTGGGTTCAAATTATGTTTTCTCTCATTTTTAAAGAAACTAAACGGGTTTTCTCTATGTAGAATTCCATTCCTTAGAGATTTTGTTGAGGAAATTCTGTACTGTTTTCCGCAGAGGTTGCATTCCCACCAGCAGTGCAGGAGTGTTCCCTCCGGGATCGTATAGCACCCCTGGCGGGTGGTTGGTGAGAGGTTACAGGGATGGCAGACGTGTGGCAGGGCTCACCCTGCTTGGCTCCGGGCAGTATCTCGACTTCCATAGTTGATGTTGGTGCCAAAACATGCCTCACTTGCGCCTTGAATGATAGTGACACAGAGACCCCAGGACCCTGCTGGATGAAGGGGGACAGGGTGCTGCACCTGACAATGCAGCACCAAGGACTCTTGCACTTCCTCTGGGAGCTGCGGCAGAACCACCAGCATGGGTGTGAATGCCCCCCCCGAGATTAAAGCTGCTAGGAAGTCAGGGCATGCCACCGAGGGGGAGACGGCTGTGCTGGCCTGCAAGTCTGTCTTTCCCCCCGAGGCACCCCTGGGTGTGGCACAAGATGTGCGACCAGGCTCTCACCAACCACTCCCAGAACAAGTCAGTGCTGCCCTCGGAGGCCAGGACGGAGCTGCACACCCAGAGCCTAGGCCTGGAGGCGGACCCGGGCAAGTATGCCTGCAACGGGGCAATGCAGAGGGCACCGGCCAGCCGTCATCAGGCTGCGTGTGCGCAACCACCTGGCTGCCCTCTGGCCCGTCCCGGGTAACGTGGCCGAGGGGCCTGCAGGTCACCGTTACCTCCACCTAGAGTCCGTGGACCGGGTGGATTACGAGGACACGGGCTCTGCTCCACCAACCAGCAGCGGGCACCACGTGAACGACAAAGGCATGAACGTCCAGAATGAGGCGGGAGGAGTCTGTCCAGGCCTGCTTCTGTCCAGAGGAGCCTGCGTTCCTGGGGTCGCGCGGTTCCAAGTCTTCTCCTCTTCAAGGAAACTACCCTTGAAGCAGACCACACTGTGGATTCAATCACACTTTCTCTCATTTTTATTTGTTTGGGTTTTTTTTTTAATATATTTTATTGATTTTTTACGGAGAGGAAGGGAGAGGGATAGAAAGTCAAAAACATCGATGAGAGAGAGACATCGATCAGCCACCTCCTGCACACCCCACACTGGAGATGTGCCCGCAACCAAGGTACATGCCCCCGACCGGAATAGAACCTGGGGCCTTTCAGTCCGCAGGCCAACGCTCTATCCACTGAGCCAAACCGGTCCCAGCCCTCTCATTTTAAAAGAAACTAAACTAGAGCTTTCTCTACACAGAATTCCATTCCTCAGGAATTTTTTTAAAAAACACACACATATTTCTTTATTGATTTCAGAGAGGAAGGGAGAGAAACATCAACGATGAGAGAGAATCAGTGATTGGCTGCCTCCTGTATGCCTCCCACTGGGAATGGAGCCTGCAACCCAGGCATGTGCCCTGGACCAGAATTGAATCTGGGACCCTTTAGTCTACAGGCTAACGATCTACCCACTGAACCAAGCCAGCTGGGGTCTTTCCTTAGGAATTTTTTTTTTAAGATCATGCCAAGGAGCGCTTGTTATGAGGTTCTGTGGGAGCCCCTATGGTCTCCTGCCCATCCCTTCTCTGTTTCCTCCTTGCACCCCAACCCATACCCTCCATGACCCCTGGGCATTTTAGTTTAGCTTCTGAGGGAGAGGCCGTGGAGGGCAGACTGGATTTTCCCTGAGACTCCTTCTTCCACAGCTCACCTCCTGAGGCTGCTTTCTGCTGCTTCCCTGCCCTTTCAGAAGGTCACCGGTCATGATGTCTGGCAGCCTGCCTGCCTGAAGCAAGTCCTATCACATCCTGCAGGCCTGTGTGACCTGGTGCAGCCTAACTTCATGGCCGCCCTCAGGGTTTCCCCTCACTGCCTCTGCCAGCCCCCCTGGCAGGGGGATGGGGGACGTGTGTGTGTGTGTGTGTGTGTGTGTGTGTGTGTGTGTGTGTGTCTGCGCGTGTGTCCCTCATGGAGCAGGAGTTGCTCTATCAGCCTTGTTCCCATCATTCCCATCTGTGCCCATGGTGACTGAGGAAACCCCCTTCTCAGCTGGGCTGAGGCTTGTTCCTCCACAGCGTCCTGACTCACATGGCAACCCCCACCGCACCTGCCTGCTCACCAATAAAGGCTGACCCACAAATAAAGGAAATCTTAAACTTGCCTGGCCAGAGTGCAGGAGGCAGCCGAACCGATGAGTCTCTGATGTTTCTAACTCTCCCTCTCCCTTCCTCTCTGGAATCAATAAAAATAATTTTTAAAAATCTTAAACTTATGAAAAGTCTAAAGAGCTAAAGATGTAATATATCTCATAAATGACATGTAAAAATTCATAAAGAAATAAAATTATCCCAAAGACAATAACATGATATGCTTCCTCTTGATTTTAAATATATAGGTGTTTATATCTATCCACCTATAATTTATATCATTCATATATATTTTTATATATAATTTATAGATACAGTTATATATATATATATATATATATATATATATATATAACTTTTTCACTTAACTATATTATGAGCATTTAAAAAATCTCCTATATCTTGATTTTTTAAATAGCTTCCTTGTGTTCAATCATAGGGACCTAATAAAATGTATTCAACTGAACATTAAGGTGGTTTAAAGTTTCTCAATATTTTAAGCAATTCTGTGATACACATCCTATGCGTACACTATTACCCATATTTCTGATCATTTTCTTAGAATAATTTCCCAGAAGCGAAGTTCCTGAGTCAAAGACTGAGTATTTGGAGACCAATGGCACACACTGACTGAGGCCACTGCTGGCCCAGTGCTCAGCTCTGTCCCTTCTGTTGCTCCTAAAGACCCAGACTTTCTCTCTTTTGACTACTTCTTCTTTTTCTTCTTCCCCTCCTCCTCCCCCTTCTCCTGCTTCTCCCCCCTCCTCTTCCTCTTCCTCCTTCCTCCTCCTTCTATGTATTTTATTGATTTTCTTACAGAGAGGAATGGAGAGGGATAGAGAGTTAGAAATATCAATGAGAGAGAAACATCAATCAGCTGCCTCCTGCACACTCCCTATTGGGGATGTGCCCACAACCAAGGTACATGCCCTTGACCGGAATTGAACCTGGGACCCTTGAATCCACAGACGATGCTCTATCCACTGAGCTAAACTGGTTAGGGCTCTCCTTTGGCTTCTGTTAGATCAACTCCTGCAGGTGATGGGGAACGAAATGCTCTGGAAATTAGACAAAGTAAAACAGGGGCCTTGTGTTTCTACGGGCTAACTGTGCAGGTTCAAATGACCTCTTACAAAGAGTCCAGAATCTCTGTTGCTGGAAAGGGCTGAGCGATGGCCTCACTCAACCCCATCATTTTACAGAGTAGGAAAATGAGGCACGCAGGGGGAATAATATTCTCTTTTCTTGATGGATGGACTGAGCTAAAACTGAGCTTGGTCCATCACCCCAGGGAGTGGACATTCTCCGGCTCACTGGACCAAGTGCCAGGTTCCAAAACAGCTGCGGGGTCAGCTGGGGCCATCTTTGACAGCCTGAGTGACGACTGCCTGGTGGCCACATCCTGGCACTCAGGAGGCACCAGTAAAACTCGACCGGACAGCAGCTCAGATACCTCTCCCACAGTCAGTTCCTGAAACCACTCCTTAGATTTGCAGCACAGGCGGCCCTTCCATGGACAGGCATGTGGGTAGGTGGTCTGTACTTGGCCAGAGAGAGGCAGAGGAGACCCAGACTTACTCTGTGTGAGAAATGGAGTGTGTGTGTGTGTGTGTGTGTGTGTGTGTGTGTGTGTGTGTGGTGCGGGGTGTCTTACCTTTATTGAGCATCTGCTTAGTGCCAGACCCTGTGCTGGGCACCCACCTTATATTCCTGAGACCTCGTGCTACTTGTGAGGTAGGCATTAGCCCCTTTTTGCAGATGAGGCTCAGAAAAGGTAAAACAAAACAAAACACACACACACAAAAAAAACACAAGACAAAACAAACTCAACTAAAGGTCAAACTGATAGCAAGTGCAGTCAGGATTCCAGCCCAGGTTGACCAATAGCTGCCATGTTCTCACCATACCACTCATTGCTCACAAGGACCTGAACACACTTCAGTACACGTGATGAAAAAGATACACGGCCATGCACATGACCGGGAACTGGTTTCCTACTACAATAAGAGGACAAGTGAGTTCAGTCACGAGGGTGCGTCACGAGGGTGCATCACGAGGCTGCAGTGTGGTCCCTTCTACCTCCAAGACGCCAAGAATCATGGGGTTTGGGTAGGAGTACGGGGACTAAGCTGAGAGCCTGGGTCCAACTCTCCTGATGATGACCATAGAGGCAGCTGCTGTGGGAGGAAAGGACATTGTGCGAGGAGTCTAGGACCTGGAGCCACTCCTGGCCGAGCCAGGCCGGCTGTGTGAGCCTGCGGGGCCCACATCACCTCTCTGAACTTAGTTGTCCACATGTACAGTGCGAAACCTCATCCTCCTCCAGCCACACCCCCTTTCACTCCTTCCCCTCCACCAAGTGTCATCTATACTTGCCTCCAAGTCTGTTCTCCCGATTATTTTTCTGAATTACATTATTACAAATTACATCTTAAATAAAAATAACATATATTAAATGTTATAAAGATCTAGAGGCCCAATGCATGAAATTTGTGCAAGGGGCTCGACCCTTGCAGCCCCAGCTTCATCTGGAAGGTCGTCTGGAAGGATGTCTGGAAGGTCCTTCGGCTGTTCGGTCTAATTAGCATATTAGTTCTTCATTATATAGGATATTCAACAAACCTGTGCACTTGCCAGTCAGCTTAAGAAATAGAGAATACCAAAGCATTTGGAGTCCCCATCACATCCCTTTTTCCTCCACCCAGGAGTAACCACTATTCCAATTTAGCACTTATCACCCCCTTCCTTTTCATTAAACTTTTTTAAATGTTTAAATTAAACTGTTAAATTGTTATCCCTCTCTCTCTCTCTGTCTCCCCCCTTACTCTAAAGTGGGGAGAGAGAGAGAGGGATAACAATATCAATGATGAGAGAGAATCATTGATCAACTGCCTCCGGCATGCCCCCTATTGGGGATTGAGCCCACAACCCAGGCATGTGCCCTGAATGGGAGTCAAATTATGACCTCCTGGTTCATAGGTTGACACTCAACCACTGAGTCACACTGGCCTGCCTCATAAAACTTTTAAGTATTTATGTATCTCTAAATTTTATATAAATGTTGTCTCATTATATGTACCTTGTCACTTTTAAAATTTGTTATGGATTGAATTGTGTCCTTCCCAAAAAAGATTGTGTTGTGAGTCCTAACCCCCCAGTACTACCGGATGTGACCTTTTTTGGAGAAAGGCTCTTCCCAGAGCTAATCAAGTTAAGATGAGGTCATTAGTGTGGGCCCTAACCCACGATGGCTGGTGTCCTTATAAAAGGGGGGAATTTGTACACAGAGGCACGCACACAGGGAGAATGACATGTGAAAACTGCTATCAGGCTGCCAAGGAATGACCAGAAGCTAAGAGACCTGGAACAGATCCTTCCCTAGGGCTTTCAGTGGGAGCGTGGCCTTGCCAGCGCTTGGATCTCGGACTTCTAGCCTCCAGCGTGGTGATTCCAGCCTGCCGCGCTTGGCTGGAATCCTGAGAGAATATGGAGTATTTCTGTTGTTTAAG
Organism: Lasiurus cinereus; assembly: GCA_011751065.1. Classification (NCBI taxonomy): domain Eukaryota; kingdom Metazoa; phylum Chordata; class Mammalia; order Chiroptera; family Vespertilionidae; genus Lasiurus; species Lasiurus cinereus. The sequence goes on along the minus strand of JAAGEH010000045.1, from coordinate 46,311,241 downwards.
CCACCCAGCCTTCAGTACTTTGTTTTGGTAGCCCCAGGAAAAGGAATACATCATTCCACACTACAGTCTTGAAATTCACTTGTGAAATGAATGGAACTGAGGTTAAACATTTCTTTTTTGTTTTTTTTATAAATATTTACTTATTTATTTTAAATGTATTTTATTGATTTTTTACAGAGAGGGAGAGAGAGAAATAGAGAGTTAGAAACATCGATGAAAGAGAAACATCAATCAGCCGCCTCCTGCACACCCCCTACTGGTGATGTGCCCGCAACCAAGATACATGCCCTTGACCAGGATCGAACCTGGGACCTTTCAGTCCACAGGCCGACACTCTATCCACTGAGTCAAGCTGGTTTTGGCTGAGGTTTAACATTTTTTTTGCCATGTTCCATTACAAGATACTAGAGGCCCAGTGCATGAAAATCAAGCACTGGTAGGGTCCTTACTGGCTGCTGGCTGCAGGCCAGGGCCTCCCTCCCTTCCTCCAGCAGTCCCAAACCCTGGTTGAACTCCCAGAAGAACTCCCAGTGTAGAGGACAATTTGCATACTACGCTTTTATTACATAGGATATCACCATTTATCCATTTTACCTTGAAAAGTTATATGGCTTGCTGACACATCTTTTTGACATTGCAAAGGGAGCTGCCTTGAACTTCCTGCTCAGTGTTCCCTAGGGGAACTGCCGCTTTGGTACAGGGCAAATGCAAATCTTGCCTGGGTAAGATAATTCTAGTTGCTATCCCCTTTGCCAATCTGGCAGGTATAAAATGGTATTTCCGAGTGTCTTCAATTTGCATCTTCCTGATTCCTATAAAGTAGCTAAGCATCTTTTTACATGATTACTGACAATGCATGTTTTCTCTTTCTAAAAAGATTTGCATTTTCCTTATCTTTTTTCTTACTTATTTGTAAGGGCTTTTTGTATTGGTTATGTTTTACAAGTATCTTCTCTTCCTATTTTGCATCTTTTTGTTTTATTTATGTATAGCTTCCTTTGAGGAATAGAAGGTTTTCATTATTTTCTTCCCCCTTTTAAATAGACTTTATATGTGTGGGCAGTTTCAGATTCACAGAAAAATGACAGAGCAGAAAGTACAGAGTTCCCCAACATCTCCTGCCCCCACACATGCACAGCCCTCCCCCCACCAACATCCCCCACCAGAGGGATACACTTGTTTCACTTGCTTTACCTACATTGATACATTATCAGCTTTTTATTTTCGCATGGTAGGATTTGTTCATTCTTTTCCTAATAATCAGTGCTTTCAAAAATTCTTTGGACTTCAAGGTCACAGAGATAGATGGTTTATATTCTGCCTGTCACATCATTAATGGACCTGGAATTGATTTTTGAGACTGCTGTGTAGCAAGCATCGGCAAAGGGAAGGAGTGCCTGCTTTTCTCTTCAAGGGTTACTATGAGGATCAGAAGAGGAAATGTGTGTGCAAGGCCTCTGACAACTGTAAAACAATTACAAGTGCAGCGTCTACGATGCTGATTTGATGGCAGATGAGGAGATAAGGCTGCGTCAGCCCCTGATTTGCTCATAAATCGGTGGCATGTTAGACTGCCAATAGGCCAGGCAGAAACACAAGCACCCACCCCCCTCTGGGGCTGGAGGACAAGTGTGGTCTTTGCGAGAAAGCAAGTTTCCAGTAAAACCACTGCGGTTGGTCTTCCCTCTGCCCACACTGCTCACTCCATCTGCCACCTTACATTAGCAATCGAGGCTGCAGATGTGGTCCTGAGCCACAGAGGAAAGATTAGGCAACAACAGCTAGGGGCACACCGGTAACAGCCGTGACTAGGGACCACAGCCACCTTCTTGGATGCTGCTACAGAACCCGAGCAGGAAGCAGGGTTAACTTTAGAGAGCCGGGAGATTCCGATTCAAGGAGCTAGGTCTGTGTGATGTCGGGCTAGGGGAGAGGATGCGGGCTCTGAGCCCAGGGAGGTGGGCAGCAGGTGCTAGAGAGCAGACCAAGCTGCCGGAGGACGTTGACAAAGTCCAACGCAGCCTTTGGCCTGCAGAGGTGAGACTGGTCGCACGCCTTGAAGCAGGCCTTGACTGAGAGCCCGAGCTCAAGCAACCGCCCACTCCCCAAACCCTGCCCGGGTGTCTGCCGCCAGGCCTTGACCCTGGCGGGAAGTCCCTGAGTTTCAAGATGATGTCAGTACAGCGAGGCGAGAGGAGGAAAGGGGGATATGAATGGGGCTCCGGAAAACTTTTGGGGGTGACAGATGTGTGCAGTATCTTGACCGTGGTGGCAGTTTCCCAGGTACACCCGTGTCAAAACTTAGCAAACTGTGCACCTTCAGTATGTCCAGTTTAGTCCATTACGCATCCCAACAGCTGTGAAGCATCACAAAACAGTGTGGTGGCAATTTTTATTGATGACAGAAGAAAGACTGGAAGGACGTTTGCCAACAGGTCAATAGTGGTTAGTCTGGGTTGTGGGATTACAGAGGATTTTCCTTTCTCTGTGTCAACAGTGAAGCCAAAAGGCTGGGTATGTGCTGGGCGCCCAGCACGGAGGAGCCACATTAACTGAAGCCACCAGCCAGCCGGTCCTGTGGGTTGAATCTCAGCTCTGCCCTTTTTGCTGAGTGGCCTTGAGCGAGGTGCTTGGCCATCTGGTGCCTCAGTTTCCCCAAATATAATGGGGAGATGATTGTGGAAGCCTCTGAAGGTGACTGCGATTCAGTGAGCCCATACGGATGGTTCTCAGCCGTGTTCCCACAGCATAGTCTAGATGAGTGGTCTGCAAACTCATTAGTCAATGGAGCTAACTATCAACAGGTCAACGATTGAAATTTCTTTTGGGAGCCAAATTTTTAATTTTTATTTATTTTATTTTATTTTTTAAATATATTTTATTGATTTCTTACAGAAAGGAAGGGAGAGGAATAGAGAGTTAGGAACATCGATGGGAGAGACATCAATCAGCTGCCTCCTGCACGCCCCCTGCTGGGGATGTGCCTGCAACCAAGGTACATGCCCTTAACCGGAATCGAACCCGGGACCCTTCAGTCCGCAGGCAGACGCTCTTTCCACTGAGCCAAACCGGTTTCAGCGAGAGCCAAATTTTTTAAACTCAGACTTCTTCTAATGCCACTTCTTCAAAATAGACTCCCCCAGGCCGTGGTATTTAAAAAAGTGAAAGAGCCACACTCAATGGGGCCAAAGAGCTGCATGAAGCTCTCGAGCGGCAGTTTGCTGAACACGGGTCTAGACCACGTGAGTAGTAGCTGCTGTCGCCTCCACGTCTTAGTTTCAAGCTAGTAAAAAGAGTAAGATTAGCTTAACAAAAGCTTTAAAGATAAAAAATAAAGCAAGTTGCCCTTTTTGGTGTGGCTCAGTTGGTTGGAGCATTGTCCTCGACACCAAAGGGTGGCAGGTTTGATTCCCAGTCAGGGCAAATACATTGAGCTCGATCCCAGGTTGGGGCACTTCCAGGAGGCAGCCAATAGATATATCTCTCTCATATCGATGTCTCCCTTTCTCTCAAATTAATAAAAACATGTTCTCAGGTAAGGATTAAAATTAAAGAAAGTTGAGCCCAACCAGCATGGCTCAATGGTTAAGTGTCAACCTATTAACCAGGAGGTCGTGGTTTGATTCCTAGTCAGGGCACATGCTGAGCTGTGGGTTCAATCCCCAGTGTGGGGTGTGCAGGAAGCAGCCTATCAATGATTCTCTCTCATCATTGATGTTTCTCTCTCTCTCCCTCTGCCTTTCTCTCTGAAATAAATACATATGTATATATAAAGTTGAGTAATCTCTGAAACAGAAAGGCTGTTCTGGAATGGAAAGTTTTGAGATTTCCCTTACCTAGTACCTGAAATCTTTATCTTTGGCCAACTGTAACCACCATTTGTGCCTCCCTTCACCCCTGCAGCTCCTCCTGCACCTCCCACCCCCCTTCCCTACTCTCTGGTGTGAATTACCACAGATGGCTCCTTTTGCAGCTGCTTCTTGGGCAGGGACCATACCTCTCACTTCCCTTCCCTGATTTGTTCTTTTCCTTCAGATCCATAAGTCACCACCCATGCCCTTCCTGCTTCCTCCATGCCCAGGTCAAACTTTGGCTTGGGTATGGCCCATGTGGTTCAGTTTGATTCCCGGTCAGGGCACATGTGCAGGTTGTGGGCTCGATTCCCAACAGGGGGTGTACAGGAGGCAGCCAATCAATGATTCTCTCTCATCACTGATGTTTCTATTTCTCTATCTCCCTTCCTCTCTAAAATCAATAAAAAGATATATTTAAAAACCAACAACTTTAACTTGGCCTCCCTTCAGGACTAACTCCTTAGTCCGTTGAACTAAGTCATAATTGCTTCCTCATCTGTCTGTTGGAGCTCGGTACTCTTCTTACTCCATCTGGGTCATGGAGGAATGTGCTTTGTAACTTGTGAAATAAGCCAGACACAACACAGGTAAGACCAAATTCTCCTTGTCTGGGAAGGTGGGCTGCTGCCGGAAGCCAACTCCACCATGTCAGCAAGGGCTGAATCATCTGGGATGGCTAAAGGCATTTCCTCAAACCTGAAAAGGATGATTGCTTGCTGCCAGACAGCTCAGGGCATCTTAATACTATCTGACAATGGACTCTGTAGACTAACCCTGACCTTTGAAATGTATATCTCCACCTTGCCTTAGGACAAATTGTGTTAATAAAAAGAAAGGATTTCTGAGACAAGGAAAACTTGGTTTCTTCAACTAAGCTCCTCTGCCACCCCTCCTCCCCCGCCCCCGTGCCTTTCAAAATTATGTTTCATCTCTGGACTCTTATTAAATTTATGCACAGCCCCTTCTCCAAATTGTTGAACCCTTCTAGATGTCGGATCAAGACCCCTGGGTTAAATGGTGCCCAACATCCTACATTAGATTGCAGCCTCTGGGAATGGTAACACATGTCATTGTGACCACCATCCTATGGTTGATCAAGTCTTACTGAAATCATCTGATGACTGGTCCTTTAAGCTTTCTCAAGCAAGCCCCCTCTCCTTCCCTTAGGGAGCTCCCAGTTCCTTGAGGCCAAAGCCAACTCATTCATCTCTGCCAGCCTCCTCCTTTCCTTTTCACCTAACAAATCCTCACTTTGCATGTGGATTTCACCTAACAAATCTACATCTTGCATCATGTACATTCATTACTTATTTGTTAGTTTTATTTTAATCAGCATTTATGTCTCTGGCAACTGCAGGCATGAACTTACGCTATTAAACTTGTTTTTTGTGTTGTTTTTTTAAAAATATATTTTCATTGATTTCAGAGAGAAAGGGAAAGGGAGAGATAAATAAAAATATCAATGATGAGAGAGAATCATTGATTGGCTGCCTTCTGCACACCCCCTATTGGGGATAGAACCTGCAACCTGTGCATGTGCCCTCACCAGACTTGAACCATGACCGCCTGGTTCATGGGCCGACCCTCAACCACTGAGCCACACTGGTGGGACTAAACTTGTTTTTGTTGTTGGTAATCCTCACTCAAAAATATTTTTTCCATTGATTTTATTATTTTTATTTATTTTAAAACATATTTTATTGATTTTTTACAGAGAGGAAGGGAGAGGGATAGAGAGTAAGAAACATCGGTGAGAGAGAAACATCGATCAGATGCTTCCTGCACACCCCCTGCTGGGGATGTGCCCACAACCAAGGTACATGCCCTTGACTGGAATAGAACCTGGGACCCTTCAGACCGCAGGCTGACGCTCTATCCACTGAGCCAAACTTAGGGCTCCATTGATTTTCAAGTGAGTGGAAGGGAAGGAGACAAGGGGAGAGAAAAAGGGGGGGAAAGAGAGAGAGGAGAAAACTTCGATGTGAGAGAGGCACATGGATTGGTTATCTTCTGCACACACCCCAACCAGGGCCTAGGATCAAACCTGCAACTTAGGTACATGCCCTTGACCAGAAATAGAACCTATGAACCTTCGGTGCACTGGCTGGTAGTAGAATCTGAGTAACAGAGACCAGAGCAAAGCTATTAAACTTTACAATACAACAAAGGCAGAGGAGCAGGTTAATAACAAATCATCCCAAAAGTGAGAGTACACCCTAGGGGTTTTTAGAGAGGCACCAGGGCAAAAGATCTGAGATGGCCACTCAAGCTGGGAAGTCCTCTGACCCCAAAGTGTGTGTGTGTGTGAGGAGGTGGGGCGTGGGTGGGGCGGGGGTGGGGGGAGAGGGGGAAGGTTGTGGCTAGAGCAGTCTTTGTGTTTGGTGGCTGGATGTGGATATATTTGGGGAATGTATAGCTTTCCTTTCACTCAAATCCTTCTCACCTAGTCTCAGATTGGGTGTTAGAAACCTGTTAAAGAGCAATTCTAGGTCAGACCAAAGATTAGAAGAATGCCCCCTCCCCCGCCCCCTCACTCCTTCACTCCCTCAGCCCCCTCATCCTCACCCCCCATGTTGAGTTATTTAGTTCCTCTCACAGGTTCTGCGCCCCCCCCCCCCCAACTCCCCTGTGGTGGCTAGCCTGGCAGGCTGCTGCCTGTCTTTTGTCTCTCCCAGGTTTTCTTTCTCATCACTCCTCCCTTATCCCCAATCAGCCTTGCTATCTGCTCTGCCACAGACTTGAGGTCAGCCTGTCTGAGTCAACTGCTTCTGATCCAAAGACAAGCCCCTGCCTGAGAGAGCTCAGGAAGGGAGAGGTGAACTGAACTGTCAGCAGGCCGCACCAGCTCCTGGCTCAGGGGTCTTGGGAAGAGCCCTCTCGACAGGCCCCTGCACTCCACCAAAGGTTGGTCCTGGCTCTTGATTGGCTCCTTCACCCCCTCACTGAGTGACCTGGGGCAACTGGTCTCTTTTCTCTGAGCCTGTTCCTGCCTCCATTTTAAAAGAAGACAATGACAACTACTCTCAGCACTGTTGTGAGCATTCAATGGAGGAAACATCAGTTCCCAAACTTCAGTCATTCTATTTCCCATCACAGTTTTAACCATGCTTGCACATCATCTGCTGTATTTTTTATTTGGTTTTTGTCACTAAATCAACTTTTAATTCATCTCACTTTATACAAAATATATGTTGCTAAAGAACACAGAGCTCATACAATAAACAGATTCATATATGCAGCCCCTCTTGTTCCTTTGAATTGATCCATTTGAAAAACTCCTGGCTCCAAATCCTTTAATTCTTGGTCTTCTGAGCTGGCTCTATTCTTTTTTAAAGCTCACTAAAGTGAATGCTTAATGATTAAAATACAAAGTCCTGCCGCCTGTTGCAGCATGCTTTGGGAGAGCCTGCAGTAACGCATGGGCAGCCTGGGCCCATGCCCGCCCCAGGCAGATGGGCAGTGGCTGTGAGCCATGGGGAAACCCCTGCCTGGGTGAGTCACTAGCCACTTGGAGAGCCAGGACCAGGGCCCTTCCTACTACTCCCCTCAGGCCTTCCCCAGACAGAAGATGGGGACTCAAGGGACAGGGAGCCCCAGGCCTGACTGTGAAGTGAGAGTCAGCTCATCCTGGAGGTTACCTCCAGGCCATTGTCCTCATGCGCATACCTCCTGCCAGCCGGTACTTGAGAACCACGTGCTGGGGAGACTGGGACCCGGGGTAGGAGTGAGGGCAGAATGTTGCTCTTCAGCACAGCTCAGGCCTCTGGCACTGCATGGCCAGGCGGGGCCTGACTCCATGAGCTGGGAGTGGCTTGTCCTCACCAGGATTTAAGTGTTTGGGGACCGGAGCTTGATCTCTTCAAAAACAAGTCCATTAAGTTGTGCAATGGGGCCTGCATATAACAACCCTTAATTGGTCTCCGCACCGTCAGCAGGGAAGGCCCTTCATGCTCTCCGCTCGGTACCTCACAGCCGCCCTATGGTTAGGAGTCCTACCCAAGCATTGCAGGCAGCCCCAACCTCCAACCAAGTTACATTCCAAGTTGTCCAAGGCACACGTTCTCACTGAAAATGTTATTGTGGTAGTTAGGTATTCAGCCTCGTTCAAGGAGGGCAAATTAACCCACAGTATTCCAGAACATGAGCAAACTATTATAATCCAGTAGTCAAAACAGAAAAGCAGTCGTATTTGATAAGAAATTACTTTTTGCCTTGAGTGCATGTCTGAAACTCTGCGGCCAGGTAGGAGAATGAACATAATTTCCCCTGCCCTCCTATTTTAAAATTTAAAGGAAGAACAATGGTATGGTGGGAGGGGCGGAGGCAGTGGGGAGCAGGCTGGGAAAAGGACAGTTACAGATAGGGAAGCTGGGAAAGGAAGGAGCAGGTGCCTGGAACCAGCGCGGGATGAGGGGCCAGCAGGATGGCAGGGACTACGTTTTCTCCTGTTGGAGAGCTGCTGTCCCCCGAGGATCACAGCTCCACAGAGAAGTGACAGAGGCCCTGGGAAGTCGGGGCGCAGGGTGACCAGAGGCCTGAGAACAAGAAGGGGAGAGCAGTTTTGCCAGGAGGATTTTCAGGTGGAATCAGAAATGGGTTTAACCCACCACCACCACATGCAAAATCCTGGCAGTTGGGGCAAGAGAGTCTACAGCAGCTGGAAACCCTCCCAAGTCCTCGGAGGAGCAGCCTAGGGCTCTAGCTGCTTTCGACTCCTGATAAGACATCCGGTTCCAATCCTGGAGCCCGCTTCCCAGCTGTGCGACTGGCCATGGTTATCCCTCTCTGAGCCTCCCTGTCTCCTCCAGGAGGTGATGATCAAACTTCCTACTCTGGGCTGCGCTGGAGGACGAATGAACCAACACCTACAGAACAAGAGGGGCCCGGCTGTGACCAGAGACCCTCGGGCTGGCTCTGGTGCTGAGGAAAACTCCCGTGAGGCTGGATGGGTGTGGACCCTCCTCAGACCCCAGGGACAAGCGCCGGAGACTCACTGGGCAGAAACAGGGTGGGACGGGACGGAAACCAAACAAATTGCTCCTTTAAAGCCACCTGGAACTCGTGTTTCAGGAATGTCTGGCTTTGGGCTTCTTTCCTGCAGCAGGATATTTAAAGAAAGCAAACCTTTTAAAGCTGCAACTCCAAAGCAAAGAGCCTTCTGTGTGGCTACTTCTGGTCTCTGCTTCAAGAACAAACCTCCTTTACTTTTTGGTCTGGACGGTGTCCAAGGCCGACAGAGACTTTTGGCCAAGATGGGTACAGCCCAAGTCCCGGCCGAGGGTTCAGAGTGATCTGGGCACAGCCAGACCTGGAGGCCTTTCAGAGGCTTCCACGCCAGAGCACCCCGAGGCCAGGCGCCTGGGGTGGCTTACAGAGGGCGGTGCCAGCTGGGAGCAGAGGCGCCCACATTACTGCCCTGAGTCCGGCCACCTCCTTCCCGGGGACAGACACTTGGGAGGAGAGAGAGGGAGCTGAGAAGTGACCCACGGAAGGTGACCCAGGCATAGTCTGTCTGGGGTTTAACATAAGATAGTCCATCCTTGGCCACTTCCAAATGACTCACATCCAGAGTCTGCAAAAGGAGGCACAGAGAAGGGAGACGGAGACGAAACGGAAAGGGAGTTACTCCTGCCGGGCTCCCAAGCCTGAGTCTGGCCCTCCCCGGCTCCCTGGACAGCCGCCCACACCTGCCCAGGGCAGCCTGCACAAGGAAGCCCACGTCCAGAGAGTCTTCACCGAACGCCATGCGATCTGCCGCGCTGAGAGGGGCAGCATGGGCTTTCGTTTCCCTTTGCAGATGTGGCCACAGCGGCTCTGAGGGGCTCGGCGCTTTCCCAGGGCTGCCCGCCGCCAGGAACCACAGAGCCTGCTTTCCAGCCCAGCTCTCCTGACGCCCAGTCTGCGCTCTCTCCACAGCGTTCCACTGTCCGGCCAGGAAAGGGCGGGCGGAAGCACGCCCACCCCTTCCTTCTGCCAGTGCCTGGGGAACAGGTATCTAGGAACTGTTGGGCAGGGGCCTCTCCCAGCCCAGATGGCCAAGGGTCCTGCCCAGAGGTCAGTACGCTTGCTTGGTGACCTAATGTCCCCCACCCCCACTTCTAGGGAGCAGATGAGGTTCAGGTAGAGGACCTTCGTGGGCTGTGGAAGAAGTCCTGCTCAGGGCCCCGTCCATCTTAGGGCTTGTCCTCAGACCAGGGACTGTCCTCCATTGGTCACTGAGTCATGGACCATGGACCTCCTGGCAGTCAGGGCAGGAGAAGCCACGAGGATCCTTCAGAAATCTCTGCTTGCAGACAGGGAGACGTGGCCAGGGTCACGTCCACAAAAGGAACAGAAGCTCCCAGCCAGCGTGGCTCAGTGGTTGAGTGTCAACCTATGAACCAGGAGGTCACGGTTTGATTCCCAATCAGGCCACATGCCCAGGTTGACCCCGGTGTGGGGCATGCAGGAGGCAGCTGTTTGACAATTCTTTCTCATCATTGATGTTTTTATCTCTCTCTCTTCCTCTCTGAAATCATATTTTAAAAGAACAGCAGCATCTTCCTTCCAAGTGGCTTTGAGGATTACATGGATAATACAAGCAAAGCATTTAGCCCACAGTTAGCATTCACATTGATGCTGTTATTGTTTTGATTTTAGTCGCCAGAGCCAAGTTACTAGGCCTCCAAGGGAGGGAGGAGTCAGTCCAGGCCTCTGACCCATCTGGCTTCTCACCTAGGGTGACGGGAGGCTGAGCAACAGGAGACCTGGGGTCCGGCCCCTCCTGGCCTCTGGTGAGACATGTGATCTGGGGAAAGCCCTGTGGAACTTTCCCCCGTTTTCTTCTCACTGAGAAATGAGCTAGCTAATCAGTAGGCACTTTCTAGTTTGGGAATCCCCGATTTCAGCAACAAAACAGGCCGGCCAGCCAAAACCGGTTTGGCTCAGTGGATAGAGCGTTGGCCTGCAAGCTGAAAGGTCCCAGGTTCGATTCCGGTCAAGGGCATATACCTTCGTTGCGGCACATCCCCAGTGGGGGGTGTGCAGGAGGCAGCTGATGGATCTCTCTCTCATCGATGTTTCTGGCTCTCTATCCCTCTCCCTTCCTCTCTATAAAAAATCAATAAAATATATTAAAAACAAACAAACAAAAAATAGGCCGGCCAGAAAGCAGCCTGGTAAGGGTGTGCCTGGCTTGGAGGAGGAAGCCCAGGTCAGAGACAAAGGCGCCCTGTGCAGGCCTGGCCCGGAGTCCTGTGGGTTTCCATACCCAGACCCAGGGGCTTCCAGGAATCACAGTTAAAAGTTAATACTTGAAAGTCAGACGGTTAACGTGGTGTTCCTGGAAGCTGTAGTCCAGGAAAGATGGGTGGGGGTAGAGACAGAGAGAGTAGGAAGACCATGAAAGGCAGTGACAAGAGGAGGAGGAGGAACAGGGCGAGAAAGCACAGACTGTGAAGGTGAGAAGAGGTGAGGCAGACAGGCCTGGAGAGACAGCGGGGAGAGGGCAGATTGGGCAGGAGCTGAGGGCAGTGGCACAAAGCGGCCCAGACACAGGGCTCAGAACACCATAGCTTGTGACTTCCTTCAGCCTGAGGCACTCTGCCCCCCCCACCCCTGCTTCCCCCCCTCACCCCCACAAAACAGAAACAACAAGATGCTTCTTTTATTTTCCTCATCTGAGGTTATTTTTATTTTTATTTTTAGAGAGAGTGGAAGGGAGAGGGAGAGATAGAGAGAAGTACTGATGTGAGAGAGACATGTCGATTGGTTGCCTCCCGCAGCCCCCGACCAGGGCCAGGAGCCTGCAACTGAGGTACATGCCCTTGACAGGAATGGCTCTCTGCAGGCCAACACTCCACCCACTGAGCCAAACCGGCTAGGGCAACAAGGTGCTGTCTTCACAAGAACTCCCTGTGGGAGGGCAGAGCCCATGAGTGGTCCCTGGAAGACTCAGCCCAGGCCTCCATCCCCTCTGGCCCAGAGACGACATGTTGCTTGCCTTTCTGTAAAATGCCACCACAAACTCCTCTACGAAGCAGCATTCTTCGCCTTTGCTGCCGGGCCACTAGGAAACCCACCCCAAACTGGGCAGGAGCAGGCTGCTGTTGCCGTGTGCCCGGCATCCTGAGGCCCCTGGATCGGGCTGTGCCGTCGATTATGCACCTGCTGTGGGCCAGTGCACGTGCCAATCTCTTCGAATGCCCTGCATCAACGTGTCTTCGTAACGGTGCTATGAGATAGGCATTCATCTCCTCAGGGAAACCAGGCAGAGCTCTGAACGGGCGTGGAGCAGAGCTGCTGCCGAGCACTCCCTGGGAACGGCCCGCATGGCCTGGGCTCGGCCACGAGCAGCAGCAGGGTGACCTTGGGGAAGTGGTGTTTGCTCAGTGCTAGCTTTCTCATCTCTAAAGCAAGAATAACAACTTCAGAGGGTGGTTAGGGGGGTGAACGGAGATCTTATGAACCACTTAGCACAGAACCTGGCCTGGAAGGTGCTCAATAAAAGTCCTATTACCCAGTATGGGGCCCTGGCAAACCTCCAGCCTGGGGCCACATCCTTCCAGCCACGCTCTGCGTGCAGGAACTAAAGAGGAGGACACGGTGCTGATGGAGCATCACTCGGGGTGCCAGGCGCTGTGCCCAGGTGCCCAGGAGGGTCAGCCAGGCAGGGGCCTGCGCCCGGCCAGGTATGGGGATTCTGGCCCCCGATGTCAAGATACCGCTGCAGCCTCCTCTGCCCCATCAACCCCTGCCCTGCCCCACCCTCAGCCAACTGCAGGGCCCCTTGGGTGAGGCGGGCAGGGCAGAGCAGGGCAGGGCTGAGCGGGAGGCGGCAGGGCGTCATTATCGCTCCCAGCACAGGGCTGGAGACAGAGTTAAGCCCGGGACTTCTTATCAGCTTCCCAAGCCTTGTGCTGAAATGCAGGGCCTGGCTCTGAGGCCTGGGGGCTGGAAGGCAGGGCCCTGTGGTCACTGCCATAGTCCTTCCTCATCTGCATGGTCCTCTGGGCAGGATGGGAGGAAGCCTGGGAAAAGGGAGAGCGCCCCCTGCCTCGGAGACCAGGCCATCCTATGCAGTCCCCGTCTAGTTCCCATCGGTCACAGTGGGCATGGCGGGACCCCGAGTCCCGGTGACCCCCTGGGAGGTAGCCAGGGTCATTGTGTGTGTAGACAAGGAACCTGGGCCAAGTGGAAGGCAGAGACGCCCTCCCACAGCACTCGTTGGTAGCAGAGCTGAGTGATTATTACCTGACTCCCAGCTCAGGGCTCTTCCCAGCCCACCTGCCCTGACCTTCTCTAGAAGGCCCAGGAAGAAGGCTCTAGTGGTGATGAGGGGGTGGCTGCTGCCGGGTTACCCACCCCAGCAGAGGGTCATGGTCACTCCTTGGCTGCAGCCCCAGGGAAGGCAGGGATAGCACGGCTTCACGATGTGTGGAGAGTAGATTCCAACAACACCCCTCCTTTTATCAGTGGTTCTTTAAGAGGTGTGTCTGAGAATCCGGGGCAAGTTCAACAGAAATGGGGAGGGAGGGGGAAAGGAAGATGGGTGTAGCTCAACTGAGGCCTCCCGCCTGGCAGGAAAGACTATCTGAGGGGCCCCACTGCATAACAAAAAGGGGGTGGGGGATCAAAAAAAAAGAGTGGGTTAGGTCCCACTTACCCCTAAAGGAACCGAAATCCTAGAAATCTGAGGCTGGTGGGGACTATAGAGACCCAGGATCCTCATCCCACAGCAGGAGGTCAAGGCCTCCATTGAGAAGCTGAGGAAAGTTACTCTGGGCTCCGGCCGTCAAGGAGATGATTCACCCTGGCCTAGGACCTGGGAGGCCTTGCCTGAGACAGGGAGAACCCCCCATGTTGCTGGAGACAGGGACCTGGTATTGAAGGGGAAACCACAGGCTCCAAACGGCATCACTGGTGCCAGACGTAGGTTTAATACCTGATCTAACTGCAGTTTCCACCTCTCCCAGAAAAGTAATCTCACCTAGTCTGGAATTTTCTTGTCAAGCACAAATAGTATAATCGGTCAGGCAGGCCCTCTCCATCTCCCATGGAAAGAAAAGAAGACAATCTGAATGACAGAACCCTCCTGTTCTCTTTCCCCAAAGAAGACATTTAGGCCCCCAAATAATCTTTCTCTTCTTTTGCTCATAACTCCCTTGCCCCACTCTTCTTCCTATAAAAACCTTCCTCTTTATACCACCCCTCAGCGCACCCTTCTAGATGCTAGATGGGATGCTGGACAATTCATGAATCATGGAATCAAGCCAAGTAGGCCCTGGCCAGTGTGGTTCAGTTAACTGGGCGTTGTCCTCGGCACAGAATGGTTGCTACTTCAATTCCTTGTCAGAGCACATGCCTGCATTTCGGGCTGTGTTCCTGGCAGGGGGCTTACGGGAGGCAGCTGATCGATGTCCTTATATATAATATAATATAATATAATATAATATAATATAATATAATATAAT
>JAAGEH010000045.1:46267744-46296926 GCA_011751065.1 Lasiurus cinereus | reverse complement strand
ATATAATATAATATAATATAATATAATATAATATAATATAATATAATATAATATAATATAAATTTCCTTCTTTCTCTCCCCCTCTCTCTCCCTCTCCCTTCCTCTTCATTTTTTAAAACTCAATTTTAAAAATCTTTAAAGTAAAAATAGAAAAATAAAAAAGCCAATTAGATCTTCAAGTTTACTCAGCTGAATTCTGTTTTTAACACCGGTAAGTGAAGTCCTGGACCAGCCACCCAGCTCTGAACCAGTCAGGAGAATGAGCAGGTGAGCAGGGCAGGACTAGGCCTGCCCAGACCCTGGGGCCTGGCCTTCTCAGCCCCTTGCACAGCTGGGCTCCAGGTATATGCCATTCCCGAACCAGCCAGTTCCATGAATACCTCCCCATCCAGGCGTTGGCCCAGGTTTCTGGGTCTCTTCCACTCTGGGCCAGGCCCAGGCCACCCCAAGGACTCTCATTTGGGATGGGGCCTGAGAGCTCTGTGGGTGCCCCATTTCACTAGCCTGGGCTGAGTGGTGCCCCCTGAACACAGACAAGAGACTCACACAGTTCCGTGTTTCACATACACTCCTGGGCTCAGGGGTGGAAAAGGCCTCATTCCTTCCTTCCTTTGTCATGTGACCACAGGCAGCGGGCTTCTCAGGCTACCTGAGGCTGCTTCAGCTTTACTTGTAAATGCGGGCTCTAGGAATTTTAACTGTGGCCACCTAAGCCAGTGGTCGGCAAACTCATTAGTCAACGAGCCACATATCAACAGTACGACAATGGAAATTTCTTTTGAGAGCCGAAAACCGACTTCTGCCCATGGGCCACCAAGTTTCAATCGCGCTGTACATGTGCGCCCGCGCGTGGTATTTTGTGGAAGAGCCACACTCAAGGGACCAAAGAGCCGCAGTTTGCCGACCACTGACCTAAGCTATTTACAACAAAGCTCAAACGGGGCTGCCCTTCTGTTGGTGGGGAGCAGTACTCCGCACCCCTCCCCAGAGCCCAAGGGCAATGCTGAGTTAAGCAGAGCTGACAGCTGAGAAAAAGCATGAACCCCAAGGGGGCTTAGGGTTTGGGGAGACACGGGGACCGGGGCAAAGGGGATGAGAAATCGCTGGAGTGGCTGGGGTTGCACAAGGCTGGCCAGGAGCCTGCAGAGCCAGAGCCAGAGCGAGTGGCTGGTGAGGCTGGGGCCGGACAGGGAAGGGCCCTGGGTGCTGCGGCCGGTGGAGTCGGGAGGAGGAGGGAAATGCTCTCTCCCCGGAGCTCCACATAGGAGACTGGAGCGCGTCCTGCACTAAGGTCACCTGGGGAATGAGCTTTGCCCCCAACACACAAGCATGTGCAGGCGCACACAGGCACAACCACCTCCACAGGCCCCTGGGTGCTCGTCTGACCGCCTCCCCTTCACCACACCCCGATTTCACCTGGCAACCAGGGAAGAAGCAGTGTGGTTGCTCCCCATCCTCTCTTCCTAAGGCAGCAGTTCTGAGACTTCCGGATGGCAGGATCACGTGGGCACTTGCTAAAAATTACGATTCAAATTCTCTCTCTCTCTCTCTCTCTCTCTCACACACACACACACACACACACACACACACACACCCATAATTCTGGGTCGGCGTCCTGGGGGCCCAGGTAATTCTGAGAAGGTGGTCCTTGGAGAAACTCTGGGTATTGTTAGCCGTGTGATGGAGAGAATAACGATAATCATACTGCTGCGTTCGTTGTGTGCCTACCGTGTGCCACCTGTTTTGCACGAACCACCTCACTCACTCCAGCCCCTGACCACCTTTCAGGAAGGTGCCATTATGTCCACGGGGAGCCGCAGTTGCCTGTGCACTCGCGCATACACCACCCCCTCAAGGGGCCTGGGCACCTCCCCAGGAACAGGACCTGACTAACCAGCAGGAAAGACGCAGGGCTGGGCTATGGAGGAGAAGACCCCACTCTCCACCTCCAGGGATGAGGCACCGGAGGGCCAGCCCCCACCCACCCAGGTAGCTCCAATGCCAGGGGTTGGCCAGCCCCCACCCACCCAGGTGGCTCCAATGCCGGGGGTTGGACCAGGCCAGGCTTGACGAACTCGCAGGCAGCGCGCGCCCCCTGCAGCCAGACAGCGGTGTGGCAGGGCGGGGCCGGACCTCGCCCGAGGCTGACATCCCTGACAGCCCTCGCAGGGAGGCGGCCAGGACAGCCACTGTGGTTTCATGGCCGCCCCATTTTAAGAATGAGGAATCCGAGTGCCTCGCCCAAGGTCACAGAGCCAACTACTGTTGGACCTTCCTCCCTCCCGGGGGTCTTTGTCGCAGTCCTTCACACCCAGGACGGACACACACGGCAGAGCAATGGTACAGCAGGAAAAGGGTGTTTAATGGACTCTGTGGGAGTGGAGGCGGTCCTGCAATTCCCACCAAGGGCGGGGCTCAGGAGGTGAGGTTCGGGTGCAGGGTCTGCTGGCATCGCTGGGTGAGAAGGGGCAAGCCTCATCTGGGGGCCTCTCGCGACGGGGACAGCACTGGGCCTGCGTGGAGCTAAATGGAGTGGGGGTGTGGGGTCTTTTCCCAAGCCCCTGCCCCACAGCTCAGGGCCCATCTGCTGGGGAGCAAGAAACTATCCAGCCGCCACCGCGCCCCCCTCCCCCAGCACTCCCCAAGCAGAGCAAAGGGAGTGAGCTGGCCTCCTAGAATGTCCCGGCACCCCCAATTCATTCCTCGGACTTCCCTCCATATGTTTCATATATTGGACTTCCGAGAAAAACAATGGCTTTAAATAAAGGAAGCGGGCCCGCTAAATTACAAACCCCTGGGCTACTCTCAGTCCTCGTTACAGCTGAGGAGACTGAGGCCCAGAAAGGGTAAGTGACTGCCCAAGACTAACCAGCCAGTGCGTGGGGTGGGCTTTGTGTGTCCAGGAGCCCCTGGTGGTACCTGGGGGGGCTGTGGCTCCACTTCTACACTCCTCAGGTCTATAACCCCCTCCCTTGAGCTCTGAGGGCTCTAGCTTCAGAGCCAGCCCAACATGGGGTGGGGAGGGGAGGCGCGCTTCCCCCAGCACCTGTACAACCCGAAGGCACCCCTCTCCCAGCACGCTCACACTGCTCACCTCCTGGAGGGCTGCAGCCTCCCCACTCCCTGGGGGAGCAGTTGCTGGTCTGTGGAGAGCCAGAGCTTGGGGCTGCTGGTCAGACACAGGCCCAGGGACGACTGAGGGGTTGAGTGCAGAGGGGCACATGGGGCAATGCTGGTTCTGCATGAGCACCCAGTCCGGCTCCACCACTCTCTGCAGCCAGACAGCTTTGGCCATGTACCTGGGGAGCAATAAGCCAGATCCAAGGGGTAGTGGCCCCCCTTGGCCTGGTTCCCATGCCCCCTCAACTTAGGGAACACATGGCCCAGGGCTTGGCCCTGCAGGGAGCTGGGGCCGGTCTTATCCTGCCTGCAGGATCCCTCTACTCCATTTCTTAGGATAATAATGCAAGGAAGTAGGGAGGCTCCTGGGGCTCCCACAATGCCCTGAAGGAAACCTCAGAGAACAGTGAGGTGAGGGTCTGGGAGCTGTGCTAAGAGGCCAGGAGAGATGACCGAACTTCCCCCCACCCCACCGGCCCCATGGGCCACCGCTTGGACCTCTGGTTTGCCAACTTACTTGGGTCCCAGTGGTGCACAAATCGCTAAATACCAGTTGTTGGCGCAGCCCTGGTCAAAGGGGTTGTATCCACACAGGTATCGGCACTGGAGAGGGGTGTAGATGGGAAGAGGAGCTCAGAGCTGGCAGGAGTGGGCAGACCACCCCCACTGGCCCTCCCTTCCTGAGCCCGTCAGCCCAGCCCAGCCAGGGTTGCTGCAAACTCAGAAGGCAGAGAGGCCCAAGAGTGAGCTGAGGCCTCCCCTACCCAATTCTTCCTCTCTCCCCCCACATAGGACCCTCTGATATGTGAGTGACAATAACAGTGTATCCAGGCGACCCTGGCACTGCCCCCACCTCTTCTGCCTTCTCAGGGATCCTTCCCATCACCTTGTACCCCCTTTGCAACATCTTCCCCACCTCTGTCTCCTTTGGCCACATATATTCTCCTACTATGCCCTTCCAGGTATACCATCAAATCTTCCATTTGCTGACAAACTGCTTCAAAGACAGTTCCATATACACACATCCTGCTCCCCCACTTCACTACTTTCTCACCTCTCATTGTTTTCTAAATGTGTGCCTGCTCTGAATTTCACTGTCTGGATGGGTGGTTGTATGGAGCCCTATTTTTTTCCCTAACCCAAATCACACGGCCCTGGGACGCCTGGGCTAATGGTCCTGAGCACCCAATGCAGGAAAAGTCAAGTCCATCCCTGCGCCCTCTTGACCAGGTTCTCTTCCTCCCTTGTCCCTCCCTCCATCCATGATCCTTGGGCCTTCCTGGGACCCATCTTACTCCCTAGCATAAGCCAAGTCTCACTCAGACTTCAAAAGCCTTAGCTACAAAATGTTTGTCATAACCAAAGCCCTGCCCACCACCAGCTCCCCTACATCCCCTGTCCCTGTTACTAAGACTTTGATCTTCAGCAGTCTTCTCCACCCAAAAGAACCAGAATTGCATGCAGGGCAGCTGACATCTGGGGTAGGAAAAGTCAAGATGGCTCCAAAGAAAAACACTAACCACTGAAATACTTTTGAGTTCTGCCTTACTTAAATATGCTTAAAGCATTAGAGGGAGATTGTCATTCTATTCACAGTTTTAATTAAATAGCTCAAAGAGCTTGATCAAGCTTACAATCAGAATTATAAAGAAACTAGAAGCCTGATGAACGAAGATTTGTGCAAGAATGGGCCTTCCTTCCCCTGGCTGCCTGTACCACCTTCCCTCCAGCCCAGAGCCACCTTCCCATGCTTCCCAGAGGCCCGGAGTGGCTGGAGTGTACAGAAACCTACATCATCGCCATGGTGAAGATGCAAGTGTCTCACCCCCAGCTGCTCAGTGCTTAAGTATGCAAATTAATCCACCATCTTTATTGGGTTAATTTGCATACTCGCTTCCTGATTGGCTGGTGGGTGTCATGAAGGCACGGTCAATTTGCATCTTACTCTTATTAGTGTAGATAAATGTTTATTTATTAGATGTATATGAACTATAGGAAAATGTCTATGGTTCAATGCTTAAATGATAATTTAATAAATTCATAAAAACTGATTAATGAAGCAGACCATTTTCCTTTCTCTCCCCACACAGGACCCTCTGAGATGTGAATGAAATACAACAGTTTTGAAGTTTCCAAACTGTCCTCTCTCACTGGCTCCAGACCTGGGTCTCCTGCCCCAATCTTGTGTTTTAAATGCCCTTACAATTCACAGGACCTCACCAAATAGGCATCTCCTCGCCCCGTCTCCTGCCCAACTCCCTGCTACCTGGGCTCTCTCCCCCTCCCCCAGGTGGGCATCAGACCTTTCCCTCTCTCTCTCCTTCTCTTCCAAAGCATTGTTGATTCCTTTGCTTGTAGGTTCACTCATTTACTCATAAATATTTGGGGGCCTCAACAATGTTTCAGGCACAGTGCTGGTAGAAGAGCAGGCACAGCCAAGACTGCAAGGTGCAGGCAGAAAAACAGCTGGGCCAGAGAGGCTGGGGAAAGGCCACTGCAGGTGTGTTCAGTTTCAGGTGCTGCTGTGTGCAGTCGGGAAAGATTTGGTCTGAGGGCTGCCTGCCAGCTCTGGCCACTGGAGATGGCAGCATCAGTGTGATGTTGAGGAAAGAGGCTGGGGCCAAAGACATCGAAAAATGGCACTAATGAGCACCGGCAACTCTTTCAGGAAGTATGGCTGAGCTGGAGGGGAGAGTACAGCAGGTGGAGTTAACGCCCGTGATGTTGAGAGGGTTTTGCTTTGCTTTTTAGGATGAGAGAGACATGAACACGTGTAAATGATGATGGGATGGAGTGGTAACAATGGTAACAATGTATACAGCACTTACCTGTACCAGCCACAGTTCTGTGTCTTATGCCTATTAACCCATGAGGCACCAAGTGGCAAAGTAATATACCCAAGACCTCCCTGCTGGTATGTTAGAGAGCTGTGGTTTGAGTGTATGCACTCTGGCTCCAGAGCCCTTGTTATTAAGCACTGAGCAAGGTGTGTCACAGGATGGAGGCACCTGAAATGGTGAATCACAGAGTGCAAACTACATTTAGGTTTCTTAGGCTGAAGACCCTGGATTGGAGGGTGGGCATTCTGAGCAGTGGAGGAGGGGCGAGCCACAGGGTGTAGGATGGGAGAATGCTGCCCCAAAAGAGGCTGAAATGATGGACTGAAGCTCGAGAGAGAAAACAGGTAGACAACATGGGGTTAATGAGGAAGGGCTGAGCAGAAGAGTCACAGGTGGGCTGGGGACCACATGTAGGTGGAGTGGAATGATTGAGTGGTGACTGGAAGGATGGAAAATGATGGGCAAAGAGGGTCCCTCTGTCCTTTCAGCTGTCTCAATAACTCTAGTATGCCCTCTTTAAAGTGGTGTATTACACGCTTCCTAAAACAGTCTTTAGAAGTCATTGTTCTGAAGGAATCCCATGGCAAGAATGTTCACTTTTACCACTCCTCCTCCACACTGTCCTGGAAGTTTAAGGCAGTGCAGAGAAAGAAATAAATCCATTAATGTTGGAAAGAAAGAAAGAAAACTGTTCTTGTTTACAGATAGCATGGTTTTCTATGTAGAATCAACAAAAAAGCTATTAGAACTAATAAGAGAGTCTGCAAAATTATAAGATTCAAGACCCTCATACAAAAATCCACTGTCCTGCACCACACAATGACCATGCACCACTAACTACATTTGGTCAATGGCAGACTGCATATGGTGGTCCCACCTAGATTATAATGGAGCTGAAAAATTCCTACCACCTAGTGAGGTTATAGCCATTGTAACATCATAGTGCAACACATTACTATTATCTATACTATGCAGTGCAGTAACATGCTGTATAGGCTTGAAGCCTAGGAGTGATAAGCTATATATACCATATATCCTAGGCGTGTAGTGGGCTATACCACCTAGGTTTGTGTAAGTACACTCTATGATGTTTGCACAACAACAACATTGCCTATGATGCATTTCTTACAGTTGAGTGATGCATGACTACAATAGTAAACAAATGGAAATGAAAAAAAAAGTTATAAAAGCAGGTCAGAAGAAAGGTGGCATGAGAGATCCCATTGGCCTTTACCCCTGAAATATCAACAAGTTAATCAATTATAATTCAACAAAGAATTCCCTACTCAATACAGAAGCATGCCTGAGAGAGCTGCACATTGAGACATCTAAAGGTGGGCAACCAGGAAGACATACATGGGAAGACATGAAGACAGGAAAGTGTAGATAGCCCACAGGTGCAGGAGCTCATGGCATGGCCTGGAGAGTGGAGGAAGCCAGTGGTAGCACGCACTTCTTTCACCCAGGAGGAGCAGAGAGTTGGGGGGGGGGGGAGGGGGAGGAGTAGGAGCTGTCCAACAGAGCAAGTGGAACTAACAGTGTCTGAGCCAGTAGACATCTGACAGGGTATAGGGTTCTACCATGTGGCTTTCTACTATTGGGCTAGTTGGTGGTGTTTCAGGCAAAAAATGGAACCAAAGAGCCCTGCTACCTCCTGGACTCCCCAAACTCACCTCCAGTAGCCCAAGGAGCATACTATCTGTAAACCAAGAGTTACTGCACTAGAACCACTGTTTCCCTCTGTGATTGATCCCAGGTGGGGTGCTTGGAGTGGGACTCCCTGGAGGTCAGGGGTTGCCATTATAGTGAAGGTAAAACAAACCCCACCTCCAAGAAGTGCAGCTGTACTGTTTTAGGGATTCTGGGGAGATCAAGTCTGAGAAATCACAGAGGCAAAAAAATCTTGCAATTCAGCACCATCTACTGGAAAATAGTAGAAAGACCTATTCAGAGGAAGCTGCTATATAAGACCATTAATATAGACAGATATACATGCCTAGACAAAGGAGAAGTGCAAAGATGATCAGAAAGAAAATGAAAAATCGCCAGAAACAAAGCTGATACACATAGAAATATGTGATATAAATAACGGATTTCAAGATTGTAGTTCTGAAAATACTCAACAAGATGCAAGAAAATATATACACAGGCAGGTCAATGCACTCAGAAAACAAAACAAGTACTTAACCAAAGAGGTTGAAACTTTAAAAAAGAACCAATAAGATTTCCTGGAAATGAAGCATGTAATTAGGAGATTAAGAGCAATCCCCATAAAAATCCCAATGTCATTTTTTTAAAGAAATGGAATGAGAAATCATCAGATTTGTATGGAACCACACACACACACACACACACACACACACACACACACACACAAATTATAGCCAAAAAAATTCTGAGGATAAAACAAAACCAGGAGGATCCAAGATGGCGGCATAGGTAAACACCTACACTGCTGCCTCACACAACAATTTCAAAACTACAACTAAAAGACAGAACGGACATCATCCAGAACCACAGGAAAGCTGGCTGAGTGGAAGTTCTACAGCTAGAAGGAAAGAGAGGGGCTCACGGAGACTCAGAGGAGCTGCAAAAAGCTGAGGTACGGAGACACGCACGCGGAGAGAGCAGGTGCCTGAGTACCTGGCTGGCTTTCTCTGGCAGGAGGGAAATGGAGACTCCCAACAGCACTGAACCCCTTCTCTTACGACACTAAACCCCAGATCCAGCCGAAACTCATATAGGGGGAGTTTGGACTGTGAAAAGGGAGAAGTGCCGGAAATTTAGGGGAGTCGCAAAAGATCAGAGGTCTGGTCGCACACGGCATTGCTTGGAGGACAGACTGCTGATTGTGCTGCTGACTTTCTCGAGTGGGCGGGAGACAGACCCTCCCAACTGCGCCACTTCTGACTCCACTAAGCCCCTGTTTCGGGTGAAACCCTGGAGATCTAGACTCGTGTGGTCCTGGTGCTCAGGGGAGCAGGAAAGGCAGCGGTTAGAGGCACTGTGGGTGTGTGTGCACAAAGACCGCTCCAGGGATTACCCAGTCACGTGAGACTCGGGGGCCGTGGAGGGCAGGGCCCACTGGAAGGCAAGGCGGTCCCTTAAGCCCTGAGACTCCACCCCTCCCAAGCTCAACAGAGGCTTCTGCGGCTTTGCACATCCGGCATTATAAGGCTGAACTCAACACCGAAGTTTCCCCGACATAGTGAAAATGCCGATACAAGGGAAGGGATCACAAACAAAAGAAATGGAGGACAAAAAATGACTGGATATAGAGTTCAAAACCACGCTTATAAGCTTTTTCAAGAATATGCTAGAAAAGATGGATAAATTTAGTGAGACCCAAGAGGAGATGAAAAAGGACATACTAGAGATGCAAAAGAGCCAACTAGAGATGGTAAAGGTCCAACTAAAGATGAAAAAGGACCAACTAGAAATTAAACATTCACTGACTGAAATAAAAAATATTATACAGAGTCCTAACAGCAGACTAGAGAAAGGCAAGAATCAAGTCAAAAATTTGAAATATAAAGAAGCAGAAAACACTCAACTGGAAAAGCAAGAAGAGAAAAGAATCCAAAAATGTGAAGATAATGTAAGGAGACTGTGGGACAGCTTCAAACATACCAACATCAGAATTGTGGGAGTGCCAGAAGAGAGAGAGCAAGATACTGAAAACCTATTTCAAGAAATAATGACTGAAAACTTCCCACATCTGGTGAAAGAAATAGACTTACACGTCCAGGAAGCACACAGAACCCCAAATAAAAGGAATCCAAAGAGGACCACACCAAGACACATCATAATTAAAATACCAAGAGCAAAAGACAAAGAGAGAATATTAAAAGCAGCAAGAGAAAAACAATTCATTACCTACAAGGGAGCACCCATACGACTGTCAGCTGATTTTTCAACAGAAACGATGCAGGCCAGACGGGAGTGGCAAGAAATATTCAATGTGATGAATAGCAAGAACCTGCAACCAAGAATAATTTATCCAGCAAAGCTATCATTCAGAATTGAAGGGCAGATAAAGAGCTTCACAGATAAGAAAAAGCTAAAGGAGTTCATCAACTCCAAACCAGTATTATATGAAATGCTGAAAGGTACTCTTTAAGAAGAGGAAGAAGAAAAAGATTAAAGTCAAAAAATTATGAACAACAAATACGTATATATCAACAAGTGAATCTAAAAATTAAGTGAATTAAAAATTTGATCAACAGAATATACTGGTGAATATACTAGAATCAGGAGCATTGAAAGGGAGTGGACTGATAATTCTCAGGGGGAAAGGGGTGAGGGGTATACAGGAAGAGACTGGACAAAAATCATACACCTATGGATGAGGTCAACGGGAGGGAGGGAAGGGTGGGAGCTGGGTGGAGGGGTGCTATGGAGGGGAAAAAAAAGAAAAACAAATGTAATAATCTGAATAATAAAGATTTAATTTAAAAAAAAAGCAAAAAACAATGCTGGAGGTATCATGCTATCTGACTTCAAATTATAATACAGAGCAATGATCATCAAAACATCATGGTACTGGCAGAGAAACAGACACACAGATCACTGGGACAGAATAGAGAGCCCAGCTATAAAACCACGTGTATATGGACAGATAATTTTTGACAATAGAACCAGAAACACACAATGGAGGAAATACAGTCTCTTCAATAAATGGCACCGGGGAAACTGGAAAGCCACATGCAAAAGAATGAAACTGGATCACAGTTTGTCACACATACAAAAAATAATTCAAAATGGATCAAAGACTTAAGTATAAGATCCAAAACAATAAGTTACATAGAAGAAAATATAGGTACCAAACTTATGCACCTTGGTCGTAGAGAACATTTTATGAGCTTGACCCCAAAGGCAAGGGAAGTAAAGGCAAAAATAAATAAATGGAACTATATGAAACTAAAAAGCATCTGCACAGAAAAAGAAACTGACAACAAAACAAAGATGGGAGATGATATTTTCAAAGAGTAGCTCTGGCAAAGGTTTAATTTCTAAAATATATAAAGAACTCATTAAACTCAACACCAAACAACCTAATCAAAAAGTGGGCAGAAGCCATAAAAATACCCCTCTCCCAAGAAGACATACCAACAGCCAATAGATATATGAAAAGATGTCAACCTTACTTGCAATTAAGGAAATGCAAATCAAAACTACAATGAGCTACCACCTCATACCTGTTAGAGTGGCCATTATCAACAAGCCAAGCAATAACAAGAGTTGGAGAGGTTGTGGAGAAAAGGGAACCTTCATTCACTGCTGCTGGGAATATAGACTGGTACAGCCACTATGTAAAGCAATCTGGTGATTCCTCAAAAAATTAAAAATAGAGCTATCATTTGACCCAGTAATCCTTCTCCTGGACATATACCTGAAAAACTAGAAATCATGTATTTGCAAATATATATGCACCCCTATGTTCATTACAGCACTATCATGGTGACCAAAACATGGAAATATCAAAGTGTCCTATGACAGAGTGCTGTATAAAGAAGATGTGTTACATATACACAGTGGAATATTACTCAGCCATAAGAAAGGATGAAATACTGTCACTTACAACAACATGGATAGATTTTGAGAATATTATACTACTAGAAGCCTGATGCACGAAGTTTCGTGCAAGAATGGGCCTTCCTTCCCCTGGCTGCTGGCACTGCCTTCACTCTGGCCAGAGTCGCCTTTCTGCCTTCCCACGCTGCCCAGAGGCCTGGAGCGGCTGGGGTGGTGCTGAATGCTTGTGTTGTCACCATGGCGATGACACAAGTGTCCTGCTCTGCCCTCAGCTGCTAGGTGTCTGCGTATACAAATTAATGCACCAGCTTTGTTGGGTTAATTTACATATTCACTTCTAAACGGCTGATGGACATCACAAAGATGCAGTCAATTAGCATGTTACTATTTTATTATGTAGATGTAAAATAAGTCAATCAGAAAAAGCTAAGAACCATATGATTTAACTTATATATGGAATATAAAACTGAAACTCATAAATATAAATGGCAGTGTGATGATTGCCAGAGAGAAGGGGTGGGGAGTGAAAGGGATTCAAATATATGATGATGGGATATTTGACTTTAGGTGAAAAAGAACCAACAAGAGATGGAACAAAATTAATTATAGGCCTAATTATAAATTCTAAAACTATAGAACTTCTAAAAGAAAACATATTTTAAAAAACTTCATGATTTGAGGTTAAGCAAATATTTCTTAATTACAACATCAAAAAGCACAATCCATAAAAACAACAGCCAATCATGTACTTCATCAAAATTTAAAATACTATTAAGAAAATAAAAATAAAAAAGAAAATGAGATGACAAGTCACAGATTTGGGGAAATATCTAAATCCAGACTACATGAAGAATTCTTAAAACTCAATAGTTTAAAAACAATCTAATATTTTAGTGGACAAAAGATTGTAACAGACTTTTAATCAAACACATTCAGATGGCAAATAAGAACATGAGAAGATGCCCAACATCATTAGTCATTATTAAAATACAAATTAAAATTACAATGAGATACTCCTACATATTTATTAGACTGGCTAAAATGAAACACACACACACACACACACACACACACACACACGAACAAATCTGACAATGCCAAATGCTAGTGAGGATGCAGAACAATTGAGATTCTCATGTGCTGCTTTGGAAATGCAGACTGGAACAGCTATTTGGAAGACAATTTGACAGTGGTTAATGGATAAACAAGGTGTGGTACATCCATATGATGGAATAATACACAGCAACAAAAAGGAAAAAACTACTGATATGAATAACAACATAGATGACTCTCAAGTGCATTATGCTAAGTGAAAAAAAGCCAGACTCAAAAGGCTTTGTTTCCATTTATATGGGACTCTGGAAAAGAAAAATTATAGGGATAAAAAACAGATTAGGGGTTGCCAGGTTGGCAAAGAGAAAAACAGAATGAAAAAGGCCATAAGGGAATTTTTGGGGGGTGGGGGTGGTGATAAAAATGTTCTAAATCTTGATTATGGGGAGGGCGGTGGTTACAGGACTGTAGGTGTTGGTATGTTTAAAAAGAGAATCCTCACTGATACCGGTTTGGCTCAGTGGATAGAATGTAGGCCTGCAGACTGAAGGGTCCCAGGTTCAATTCCAGTCAAGGGCATGTATCTTGGTTGCGGGCACATCCCCAGTAGGGGGCGTGCAGGAGGCAGCTGATCAATGTCTCTGATGTTTCTCTCTATGCCTCTCCTTTCCTCTCTGTAAAAAATCAATAAAATATTTTTTAAGCCAAGACCGGTTTGGCTCATTGGATAGAGCGTCGGCTTGCGGACTGAAAGGTCCCAAGTTCAATTCCGGTCGGGGGCATGTACCTTGCTTGCGGGCACATCTCCACTGGGGGGCATGCAGGACGCGGCTGATCGATGTCTCTCATTGATGTTTCTGACTTTCTATCTCTCTCCCTTCCTCTCTGTAAAAAAATCAATAAAATATATTTTAAAAAAATACTTGTAAAAAAATAAAATAAAAAGAGAATCCTATCATGGCTCCCAGGATTCCACTGCACCAAGAACAAATTCTCTCTACCTGACGTTCTGAGCCTTTTAATCTGGCCAACCAGTCCACTTGACTTCTATGTCCTCTCCTGCTCCAACTGACTATTTCTTGCCCGGCTTTCGTGGCCCAGTAGTTAAACATGGACCTATAAACCAGGAGGTTGGGGTTCAATTCGGGGTCAAGACACATGCTAGGGTTGGCGTGCTGGAGGCAGCCCATCCACGATTCTCTCTCATCATTGCTGTTTCTCTCTCTCTCCTTCTCCTTTCTCTTTCTGAAATCAATAAAAACATAATACAATAAAAGACAATGTCTTCACCATCCTATCCGCATTCCGGCCACCGCCAGGCTCCCCTGCCTTTTTGCCAGCTGGCCTCCCCCCTGCAATGCTCTCCTCTGTCTTCTGCCCATCAAAGCCACTAAGTGGCGCCTCCTAGCCTCACCGAGGTCGGTCGGTCGGTCGGTCGTGTCTGAGTGGGTGCTACGCATTCCAGGACAGGCCCCTCAGGGTGTTCACAGGAGTCTGGCAGGTGTTACTCTGCTTCCAACACAAGCCCAGGATACAGCCCTACTCACCTGTGCGCCTCCCGCCCCAAGACTGCGCCTGTGGCCCAGCACACAGTAGACCCTAGAGCAGCGGTTCTCAACCTGTGGGGTCGCGACCCCTTCCGCCTAAGACCATCGGAAAATGCAGATATTTACATCACGATGCATAACAGTAGCAACATTTCATGGTTGGGGGTCACCACCACCTGAGGAACTGTATGCAAGGGTCGCGGCCTTAGGAAGGTTGAGAACCACTGCCCTAGAAGGCAGGGCACGCAGGAGGGAGAGCCACCACCGAGGTGCGATTTGAGCTCAGGCTGGCTCTGCAAGGGCTAACGAGGCATCTTCCAGGGAAGTCAGGCCATCAGTGACCAGGGCGGTGGAGAAGGAAAGTGCGGAGGTGCCCGAGAGGCCAGGTGACCGCCCGCTGGGCCCCGCCTACCTTGCCCTCGCAGGAGCGCTCGGCCGCGCTCACGGACATGGCCTGGATCAGCAGCAGCAGGCAGAGCGGCACCAGGAAGCAGGCGGCGGGGACAGCCACCACGATGCTGCACGCCAGCTAAGGAGCACAGCTGCCGGACGGACCGTCCTCCCAGGCCCTGCCCCTCGCCCCCGCCTCCGCCCAAACAGTCCCGCCCGCCAGCACCCGCCCTCCGCTCCCTGCGCTCCAGCCGCGCAATCCTGCCCGAACCCCTGTGCCACCTTTCGCCACCCCCATCCGTTACAGTTCCTCAGCCCCGCCCATCCCCCTGGCCCACCCACCCTCACCTAGTCCCCGATGGGTCTTCCCCAGCAGCTTCTCTCTCTAAACGCAACCCCCTCCCCCGCATCATGGCTCCGTCCCCAGGACCCCTCCGCCTGCCCCTCTTCCGCTGTCACTGCGCTCCTTAGGGCTCCCTACTCGGGCACAGCCAGTCAGGCGGATACGCGATGACCTTGTCTATGTAAAGGGTCTGTTGGGGCGTACGCAGCAAGAAGATCAGGCAGGTGACCAGCACAGCGCCCGAGTAGAGGCACAGGGACAGGACGAGCAGCATAAAGAGGCGGAAGTTGCGGTGACCGATGCAGTTATTGACCCACTTGCAGTGATGGTCAAAATCCTGGGTGAGACGGAGGAGGGCCCCATCTCTAAGTCCCCATCTCTGGCCCAGTCTCCATTGACCCTAAATCTGAAGCCTTCTCTTCCCTCCTTCAGACACTTAGCCTTGGCTCCACGCACTGCCTTCTCCCCTGTTTCCAAGTGAGTCACAAAGTCCTTAGCCCTGGCCTTTCCTGGAATTTCCCAGGTCAGGACGCTGTTAGGGTGCTGTGCCTCACCACGTGGCCTGTCAGGAGGCCTTGAGAAGCAAAGCCTGCTGGCAACTTCAGGCAGGACATAGAACATGTCAGGGCATCTGTTTTCTCACCCATGGGAGGAAGATGAGAGCCTGGCCCAGCCCTCCCCTCCTAGGGTCGGAAAGACCACAGAAGACAGCACATTTGTAAACCCCTGTGGGCTGCACAAGTGAGAAAGACAAGCACTCAGCTCAGGGTTTGAGCCAGTGTGCGTCTGAGGGCCTTGGTTATCTACTGTCAGCAAGCCCAGGGCAGAAGCTGAGGCAGGGGCGGGGCACGTGTAGGCTGGGCTACCCTTTCTCCCTGGCCTGCCCAAGCCAGCAAAGATGTGGACAGGCCGAAACCGGTTTGGCTCAGTGGATAGAGCGTCAGTCTGTGGACTGAAAGGTCCCAGGTTCGATTCTGGTCAAGGACATGTATCTTGGTTGTGGGCACATCCCCACTAGGGGGTGTGCAGAAGGCGACTGATTGATATTTCTCTCCCATCGATGTTTCTAACTCTCTATCCCTTTCCCTTCCTCTCTGTAAAAAATCAATAAAATATATTTTAAAAGAAAAAGATGTGGTCGGCCCTCTATGTCAGCACCTGTGCAGGCAAGGGCCAGCCTCTCGGGACCAGGGCAGGCACAGGCACAGAGGAGAGGGACTGCATGAGTGACCGAGAGAGTGGCTGGTAGTTACTGCCACCTCTGCCTTTAGCAGTCCCTGGAGTTGTTCCATAGCTGCCACTGGTCCTTGTATGAGTGAGCCACCTGGTCCACACCAGGGGCTGGATGGGGGTCGGGGGTTGGCAGGTGGGCAAGCGAGAGGGGCACTCACCTCCACACAGATGTTGCAAAAGTGGCAGTGGTGGGTCCGGGGTGGGCGGTGGAAGCAGCACTTCTGACACCACTGCAGGCGGAAGGCCTTGTGGTTCACCCGGATCACATGCACGGCCATGGGGCCCTGTTCGTTGGAGCCTGGCACGGGAAGGGGATTGGGCAGCACCAGGAGGCTCGCCCATCAGTCTGTTGCTGGTGGGGGAGTTCCACCGTAGGCCTGGGCTCCGGGAACGGCGGGGAGGAAGTGGGCAGGGGAAACCCTAGTCCCCGCTGAGCAAGTGGAGCAAACTTGCAGAGGCTGGCAGTCCAAGGGAAAGATGGTTTTCGCCAGAGGAATTCTGCAAGAACTCAGGCTTTTGGAATCGTGACGGATGCCTGAAGGCTTTTGTTCAGTGGGAAGAAAAAAGAGAGAGGGGCCCCGCCTGGCCCAGCCCATCCCTTCAAGCAACTGAAGAACCTCCAGAATTCTGTCTTTCCACACCTTGGGAAAGGAAGAGCCAGAAGCAGGGCCCAAGCAAATGAGGACTTAGGGTGAGGGATCTCTGAGGCCACAGTGGGAGAATGGGCGGGACACTTTAGGAATCCTCCCTTATAACCAGGAGCCCTGGAGGAGGGGCTACCTCCTTCTCCAGGGGGCCCAGGTCTCACCTTGATGTAAGATGCCAGGGTCTGAGAAGTTGAGCGAAACGAGACTGAGGAAGGTGAGGACAAAGAGGGGACCCGTGATGATGGGAAAGGCCCACTCCCCGTTCTGGGCCAGCCACCTGCAACTGAGACCGGAGCAGGGCTGAGTCCGGTTCGCGGCTGAGACCAGCTCACCGCTCATGACCATGGACCTTACAGCCTGCTCCAAATATTCGGGCTTCTGACAGATCCATAGAGGCTCTCCCAAATGCCCCCCCCCCCGCCCGATTGCCAGCCCTCTGCAGCCCCCATACACCAAATACCCTCTCCATCTATGCCTTTGCACATTGGCTTCCCTCGGCCCAGAATATCCTCTCTCCCCTGGCCCCTCTTCTGCACTTCCCCTGCCTCTGTTCTGTCATTTCCTTTCTCGCTTATAAGAAACCTGCCAGCCGTTGTGCGTGCGTGTGGTAGACTCACGGGAATGCAAAGAAGAGGCCACTGAAAACCAGCAGCAGCACCACATTGAAGGCAGCAAACAGGCTCGGGAGGATCCAGGGAAGCGGGGCCTGCGGTGGGGGACGGGGGTCCTTCACCAGGGGAATGACATCGTTCCTGAGGGGCATGGCTGGACCTCCCGAGCCCCCAGGGGAGATCAGAGCCACCAGGCTCCCCCTCCCCTGCTGGCTCCAGGCGCCCCATGGTCACAGCGGCCTCAGAAGCCACAGCTCCGGGGGGGAAGGAAAAAAGTCCCAGTGTGACATCACAGAAGCTGAAGAGGATGGGGGCCAGGGTTCTGGGGCAGAACTGCCCACAGCTTGTGACTGTCACTGCCAACAGCAAGCCCACCCCACTCCTGCTTGTACTGGGGACTCCAAGCCAACATGAGAGTAGAGAAACACTTGGGGCGAAGGTGGGTGATTCTATCACCCTTTAAGTTTTGGCGCTAATTGAAGTGATGCTCACTGCTCCCTCTATTGCCTTTCCCCCCTTTTTTATTTATTATAAAACAGTTTGGGGGGCAGGGCAGTTAAATAATGTTCCAGTTTTCCTCATTTCCATGGTTGGCTTCTTGACACAATTCTGGTCGGTGAGGCATAGGTGGGTGGGTGTCTGCTGAGGGTTTCTAGAAAAGCCTTTGCCTTCCTGACAAACGGGAAAGGACGCAATTGGCACCACTCTGTCCCTCTCTGCCTGTCTTGAACCTAGACCTGCTGGCTGGCACCTGAGGTGCCGCCTTGGACACATTAAGCAATACACCAACATGCTACCCAGACAGAATGCCAGTGATGACATTGTTGAATCACTGCCCCAGCCTTGAACTGCCTACATCTGAGCTGTTTATTATGTGAGGAAAGTAACTGGGTTTTCTGTGACCTGCAGCTGACATTGGTCATTTGTTTTAGCCACTGAGCATCTGAACGCCTGTGTGTTTGGAGGATTCCCTGCACTGCAAGTCTCGGTGAAGGGCAAAGACCATTTCCTTGTCCCAGTTGGAGCTGAAAATGCCAGACACACATTCAAAGCCTCTCTTGTAGCCAGCACTCAGGCCTGTGACCCAGGCGCCACCATTAGCCTCAGAACGGCTACCACAGAGTGCTGAGACACAGCAGCTGCACATGTCAGAGCTCCTAAATGCTGACGTGTAGTGGCCATTTTGAATATCACTTTAATGTCACTCAGACATTATATTATTCTTAAACATGGATAAAATTTATAATTCCAAGATTCCTGTCTTAAATTGGACTAAATGAACTGGAACACTTTGAGAGAATTAATTTGATTAAAAACAAAGAGCAAAAATCCCTCATCAACACACAATTATTACATTTTCTTGTCTACAGAAGCATATTTTTTCTTTCCTTTTTTTTTTTTTTACTGATAACCAATCACTTCTATTTATTCAGAACATAAAATACTTTTTAGACCTATAGATGATACTGCGTTACAGCCCTGTTTAAAAATTCATGGGGTATTTTAGTTTTGCAAAGATAGGTTCTAAAATTTAAAAAAAACCACACAGATAGATTAATAACAATACACATCAAAATTAGATTAAAATATAGGTCATGGCTCTCATAATGTCCTGGCATTAAAGATGTTACAAAAATACGCACATAGAATGCTACCAAATATCCCAACTTTTACAGACATAGGTGCAGTCAAAATGTCTTTCTCTGATTTTAGCAAAGAGAAACCATCCAAATTTTATTCTTTGACTACTGACATAATCTAACTTTGGTTCGTGCATTACTATTTCTCCTACTGTAGCAAATCCTAGTTTTCTCAAGGCCTTTCCTTTGACTTCTGGATATAAAATATTCCCAACCTTCAAATTAAAATGTTATTCTGATAAATATATGTATCAGGTTGGTCTATGTAGGCTTTCCATTTTCAGGTTAAGAGAAGACATGGCTTTAATGTTTTATTAACATTATTATAGCAAAAGACAAACCAACCTAATATCAAGAGAAATTGTGACCTTCTAATCAGTGTTTGATATAGAAAAACATTGATTTCAACATATCTTTTAAAAATTCAAATGTCATTCTGATCACTCACGGTCCAAGGACATTCAAATAGTAAACCAAAAATAAACAAATGTTGAAGATTACTCTTCAAACACTATGCCAAGGATGCTACCCTTGCCCATGATCTTGCCAATAAAAAACCACATCCGCACCTCAGTGGCACCGACCCATTCAGCAGAGCTTCCTTAACTGTGAACTATTTGAAGCTTCCAGTTTGAGCACTACTAACAATTTTTTCAAACTCTGAATATCTGTAGGGATCTCAGCAGGGACTGAAGAAACCAGCCCAACCTTGGCTTAGTGCCAACCTGTGGCCAACTGGGGCTCAGAGCCCTGTGCCAGGCAGGGCCTTCTCCAGGAGAGTACAGACACATTGGGCCATGTCTCTAGGATAGAAAGTCTGTGGCCTCGAATGAAACATTTTTTTCATGGCATTCAAAATAAGAGGTTAAAATCAATGTCGTAAAAATGGTATCTTATAATATACTTAATAAGATTACACTATTTCAAATACTAAAGTTTAAAACTTCAGATATTTTCCCGTCAGCCTGTGGACTAAAGGTCTCCGTTGATTCTAGTCAAGGAAGGGCACATGTCTGAGTTACAGGCCCAATCCCCAGCAGGGGTTGTGCAGGAGACAGCCTATCAATGACTCTCTCTCATCATTGATGTTCCTATCTCTCTCTCCCTCTCCCTTCCTCTCTGAAATAAAAATAAACAAATAAACAAACACAATACCTGCATATCAAAATATGTTAAAATTAATTTTAAAAATATATATATTTTATTGAATTTTTACAGAGAGGGAGAGGGATAGAAAGTCAGAAACATTAATGAGAGAGAGACATCGATCAGCCGCTTCCTGCACGCCCCACACTGGAGATGTACCCGCAAGCAAGGTACATGCCCCCAACCGGAATCGAACCTGGGACCTTTCAGTCCCCAAGCCGACGACACTCTATCCACTGAGCCAAACCAGTCTCGGCTAAAATTAATTTTTAAAGATGTATGTATGATAGAAAAGAATTGGTAACTTAGACGTGATCTTTGAATAACACTAAAAGTAATTATTTTCTTTCTGCCTATTCGACCCAATAGTAGAGGGTTATTGTCTAAGCTACTCCAAATGAGTAATGTTAATGGGGTCTACTCACTGACATGCTTTTTTGTTGTTTTTGGAAAATTTTTGACATATACCATGATAAGCAAAATTAGATTGATAGGAGAGTCCTCGTTTCTAAAAGAAAACAGAAAGTGCTGAATGTTAGGTTCCCTTCTGCTGTGCCATGTTGGTTTGAGTAACAATGCAGCCAACACGATCACCATGTCTTATCCTTAGGTGCTTGTATTCTTACACAGCAACAACCCTTTTTTTTTTCCTGATATTGGCCAGAAATTCAGAAGAATAAAATTTACTTCTTGTCTTTTTTACTGTTAGGTAACACCAAAGGCTTGCTCCCCCTCCTCATAACCCATGACATGGCACTCTCAAACACTGAAGAATGTCCAAAACATAGATGTAATTAACATGCTCCAAATTTTCTTCATGTGCTACTGATATTACAAGAGCTGCCAAGGCCAGGGATCAAATCCTATCCAAAGTACATGGCCATGAATGGGAATCAAACCCACAACCTTTCATTTCACATACTGATGCTCTAAACACTGAGCCAAACAAGCCTGGGCCAACACAATTTTCTTGCAGAAAAGGCATTTGGCAAAGTCTAACAACATTACATCGGTGATTTTCAACCAATGTGATGCAAGAATTTTTATAACATGCACTATCTAACTAGTCAGGAGCACTGATCTCTTTTCCCTTAGAGTCAGTGGTTCTCAACCTTTCTAATGCTGCGACCATTTAATACAGTTCCTCGTGTTGTGGTGAATCGTAATGTAAATATTTGTGTTTTCTGATGGTCTTAGGCGACCCTGCTAGTGGTTCTCAACCTGTGGGTCACTGCTGTAGAGCCTAAGACCATCAGAAAACAGGTCACGACCCACAGGTTGAGAACCGCTGCCTTAGACTATCAAAAAAAAAAAAAAATGACAACAGCCAACACAACAATAGCTGTCCAGTGTGAATGAATCAAAACTATACCTATTTTTGTCAGATCACCAAAAAATATTTTTTTTGGGTGTGCTGCAGAATTTTATAATTAGTTTATGTGTGCTATAAGGTGAAAAAGGTGTCCCATCATGTGACCGTACAATTTTGTGGGGAAAATTAAGAAGAAAAGAAAACGAAAGAAAAGAAAACAAAGAAAAATGATTTGTCTTCCTTGGTTCTAAAAATCAGGGTTGAGACCTCCCAGTGCTTAGCCACAGGCTGTGTTCTTACACTGCCTGTACAGAAAGAGGAGGCAGCCCTAGCAGGTTTGGCTCAGTGGATAGAGCGTCAGCCTGCAGACTCTAGGGTCCCAGGTTCATTCCAATCAAGGGCATGTACCTTGGTTGTGGACACATCCCCAGTAGGAGGTGTGCAGGAGGCAGCTGAATGATGTTTCTCTCTCATCGATGTTTCTAACTCTATCCCTCTCCCTTCCTCTTTGTAAAAAAATAAAATAAACAATAAATCAATAAAACATATTTAAAAATGTATAGAAGATGGCCACTTAGGGACTTCGGGTGGGGCAGAAGCAATGCATCAGAGCTAAAGCCTTCCCTCTCACTAACACCCTCCCATTCCTCCCTCCGAGTCATCCATCCTCTCCTGGACCTACCAGCTGCCAGGCTCTGGAAGACTAAATGTCAGCCCAGCCTACTTCCCTTCCCAACTCCCTCCAGCTCTTCAACACCCCTCTCCTACCCTCCCCCCCACCCCCACTCCCAGTTCTGTCCTGAAGAAGTTTAGAGAACAATCTGCTCTAGGGAAATCTAAAGTTCAGGGCTTTGGGCAATTAAGCTCAAGGCCTCTCACTGAGCTAGAGGTGAACGACCCAGGGAGCATTCATTCCGGTGGAAATGGTTTGAGGAAGCTGAGTCAACTAGTGTCTTTGGCAGGGCGGGCCGGCAATTGAGCCTCTGGAGGTCAATGCCCCAGTCTTCCGGTTGTACCCAAACCTCCACCTTAGGAGGGATTGAGCCCTTGAGATTCCTGGGTCCCTACATTGTCCTGCCAGAGAACTAACTGTATTTGAGGAGGAAAATAAAAGAGGGAGAGAACTCTGCTTGACACAAAATACGGGAAGATATTTTGAAGTGTTTTGAGACAAGAGTAGGGAGTTTGGGTACCACATCAGTAACTGCTTCCTCGATTGTATCTACTTATCAGCCCAGCTCAGGGAGCCTCCTCTGCCCTCTCATGGGACCTCTCTTACTATTCAAGGTCTTCACTTGAACCTCAACAGAGCCCTGAGCCAGGTCCTTTCTGCCTCTTTCCATTCCACCTTGGCTTTCTACTCAACCTGGTGTCATAACCCTCTGACCCTCAGTTTCCTTATTTGTAACATAGAAATAAAGATAGCACTTACCTTTGAAGGGAGATTGTAAGGCTTAAATGAGATAAGGAACATATTGCATTTCCAACAGCACTGGGTGCACCTGCAGTGCTCAATAGACCTTAGCTGCTTTGTTGCTATGATTTGATGCTACCAGCCATGCAACCACTTTTTTGAAAAAAATATATTTTATTGATTTTTTACAGAGAGGAAGGGAGAGGAACAGAAAGCTAGAAACAGCAATGAGAGAGACATCGATCAGCTGCCTCTTGCATGCCCCACACTGGAGATGTGCCCGAAACCAAGGTACATGCCCTTGACCGGAATAGAACCTGGGACCTTTCAGTCCACAGGCCGACGCTCTATCCACTGAGCCAAACCATTTTTGGCCATGCAACCACTTCTAAGGAGCACTTGGTGTGTGTCAGGCCCTATTCCAGGAACCTCAGAGCGCTGTGCTTGGCCTCAGATAGGTTTAAATCTATTGGGAGAGAAAAAAAAATCACCAATCAATAAAATAGTTCATAAGCAATTTAACAGTTTTAAAAAAATTTTGTCCATATGCTTGCAAATCTCACAATTCTGCCTCTTTAAGACAGCCTCCCTTTCCCATTTGCTGCGTCTTCTGCTGCTGTTTGGCTGGACAAACCCATCATCAAGATGTGGCGGGCTTTGGGAAACTCACAGGGGCCTTGTCTGGCTTTTTCAGCTCGTCCTTCCTTCCACATGCCAAGCCCCCATAACCAACACAGTCAAGGCCTCAGCTCTGATTCTCCCACCCCCAGAGTCCCAGAGCCTGCATTTCAGACAGGTTCTTGAGAAGAAGTTGTTGACCAGGGGGCATTGAGAACTTTGTCTACCACCACCACCCTAGAAGGCTCTTTAGGGGACAGGAATGGGCCAGGGGCAAAGGATGGCTAAAGGTATTTATAAGAAGGAAGCAGGAGAGACCACACCTAGGGGACAGGGAGGAGTCAGAAACCTGGGAACTCAGCCAGCTGAGAGGATCAAACTTCAAATTCCTCTGATGAACTCAGAGATTGAAACTGTGGGCAAGGAAGCCTGAGGAGGGAGAGAGCCAGAGGGAAGACCCAGCCACTCTTCCTACCAGTCCTTTGGGAAAGGCTAGCAATCAGCAGGACCGGGAGCCATCTATCTCAGGGCCCCCACCTGCCTGCCCTTCCTGGCCTTTCAGCACCTGCCAAGAACGGAGAACCGAGCCGGAGAGGGGGAGGAGATAATGGAGCCAGACAGGGCTCAGATAAAGCTTGACCCCAGGTGAGTGAGGACTGCAGGCCCTGAGCCAGGAGCCAGTTGCCAAGTAGCAGGTGGCCTCTATCTCTCTGGCCTGTCCCTACCTCCATCCCAGGACCCTTTGGTTCCCAGCAAACAGAATGGGACAGGACTGATAATGGTCTGGGTGTCCCTAAGGACACTGTGGGGTTGGGCCAGCGCACGACCCTTCAAAGTCTTGGCTTTCTCTTCCCATTGAGGAGAAGAATTTCCCAGAGTTGGGAGCTGGGTGAGGGGGTGCATGCACAGAGCCTTTACCTGCTGGGGAACCCAACCCTAATGCTAAGGGTCCACTCTTTCTCTGGGATCCTGCTCTTTCTCCCTGGCCAACCCCTGCTGCTGTCCCAAGGGAAGGGGAGGGAATGGACTGTGGGCTCTTTGGGCACTACAGCCAGACTGTCCACGACCTAACTAAAAAGCAGGCTGCCTTACACACTAGACCAGGTCCATTCTCCATTCCCTCCCAGAATCAGGTCCTTGGGGGAAAATGGACAAGCTCCCTGAATCCAGAAATGTTTGAGGGAGTGTCAAGTAACTGGTGTCCCTTCTGATTCCCTCTCCGTAAGTCCCATTATCTGAACGCAGGCTGGTGTCTCTCCAGGTACACAGCAGATCTTCTGGAAATCCTGAAGACCAATTACAGCATCCCCTCTGCCTGCTTCTCTCACCCTCCCACGGCAGCCCGACTTCTGAGAGGTGAGTCCGGGGCCCTCCCCAGAGGACAAGAAAGGAGGAAATGAGCATCCTGGTGGTAAGTCAGGAGAGCTGAGAGAAACAGAGGTGAGGCGGCCCTGCACGGCCAGAGAGGAAGGGTGGGCCAGTGTCTGTCTGTCACGGCTAACACCTTGGAGAAGAACAACCCCTCGAGGAGCCAATAGGTCAAAAGAGAGGCATGGCAACCTAGCCCTGGAGACAAACCTGCATGTTGGGCCTCCCACTTATCCTAGCCTCAGTGCTCATTCCAATTGGGGCAGCAGCCTAGAGCATTTTTCAGACCGCTGGACCATCCAGGGACTCAGGATGGTGCCAAAATGACCCAAGCCCCACAGAGTCCCCTGAGGCACACACAACAGCTTCTTGGGGAAGGGCCTATATCATTTGAGAGGAGTAGTTATCTACACTAATAAAAGAGAAATATGCAAATTGACCGTACCTCCAGACTTGCAGGGAGCGAAGCCAGGGGAAGGAAGGCCTATTCTTGCACGAATCTTCGTGCAACGGGCCTCCAGTTCTGAATCATGTTCTTTAAACTTAGGTGAGCCAGGTTGGCGTGGCTCAGTCGTTGAGTGTTGACCCATGAACCAGGAAGTTATGGTTTGACTTCCAGTCAAGGCACATGCCTGGGTTTGGGGCTGGCTTTCCAGTAGGGGGCATGCAGGAGGCAGGTAATCAATGATTCTCTCCCATTATTGATGTTTCTCTCTCTCTCTCAAATCAATAAAAACATTTTTTTTAAAACACACTTAGATGAATCTGTAAGAGTATTCTGACAGTGCCGGCCAACTAGATTCCTATTACTGAATTGCTTTTGAAAGTGAAAGGCTGAGGATGGAACTCAGTTTATTCTGTGGATGCACAGAACCTGCCATCAAATGACCCTAGCATCTTCTTAGCAAATGTGGCTCCTCCACATTTTATTTTGTTTTCCTATTTTGTTAATAATTGAGTCAAGCTGACAGCATATCCTGGGTACTAGATCTCAAATGCTCCCCTTCACTACCTTTCAGACACTGATGAATGGGAGCTATGTCTCTATGGTACCCAAATGCTTTCCCAGCCTCCTTCCCCAAGGAGTAGACTCTGAACAACAGGATGTGATCAGTATGAGTCAGGAGGCCACCGGGGCATGTACTTGAGCAACTTGCTGCATGTGCTCTGAACCACAGCGAATGCCAACTGCCACAGAGTATCCCGAGAAACCCTTTAGATGCTCTGTGGTTTGTGCTGGCAGGCAGCTCCAGGGACCTGTTGCTCACAGTACAGGTGGCATACAAGTCTTCCCTTACACGGGACTTGTCAGCCAGAGTCAATTTTGTCCCCTGAGGGGACTTTTGGCAACGTCTGGAGGCAGTTTCAAGTGTCTCAACTAGAGGGTGCTGCTACTTGGCATCTAGAGACCAGGAATCCTGGCCCAGAAACAAAGGAAACCCTCCCACCGCCAGGAATTATCTTGGCCAAGGGTCCATAGTGCTGAGACAGAGAAACCCTCCCTTACACAGTGAGAGTGAATCTCACACCGCGGGGCTACAAAACGTGCAGATAGGATGTTCAAAGCCGGGAGACCATTCTGGGCCTGTTCCCAGGTGAGCTGTGGGCGTGGCAGCAGCTGGGAAGTGGTGAGCAGTGGAGGGCACTGCTGGGGTGGGGAGGAGACAGGGGCAGGCAGGTCCCCCAGACACTGAGGAGCTGGATCTGGCAGGACTCAAGGTTGCTAGTGGGGAAGTAGGGGACAACTGCGAGGCTGGGCAGGTAAGATGGGGCCCAATGAGTGTCATTGGGCAGAAGAGCTGTACTTTATCCTGCAGACAGAAGGAGCCTGCTGAGGGCTCTGAGACCAGGAGGGGCGGGATGTGCTTCAGGACCATTAATCAGTAATCAGAATAGACTTCAAGGAAGAGGAACCTGGAGACGCAGGTGTATAAATTGGGAGTTATTGCCCCAGCCCAGCACGAGGGACAAGAGTCTGAGTCAGAGCAATGTCAGGGGAAGAAAGGGAAAGTGGGAAAACACAGGAAATCCAAAGACAGAGGAGGCAAACTGGTAAATAAATATCTAGACAAAGGAAGTGAAGGATAAAAAAAGACTCTAATGATGTTGGCGAAGGCAAAGGTGATGACACTGACAGAGATGGAAGGGAGAGTCGGGAAGAGGCTATGGGAGGAGGTGGAGAAACCCCTTCCTCCTTCCTCTGTAAACTGTGCTGCTCCTTAAAGTAAAGGCTATTTAAGAAAGGGCTCTTCTGGGAGAATGACTGAACCTTTTAATAATCTATTTCTGAAATGCCTGTGATATGATTGCAATGATAATCCTTACAGCATTTTTTTAAAATGGGCTGGTTCAAACATTTCTATGGAACATTAAAGGCCCCTGAAAAGCCAAGACAATTTTTAAAATGTATCAGGGCAGTAACTGCCCTGCAGAAATTAAGGCTTCTTAGTCTAATAAGACTAGAAATTAAAGCAATGCGACAATAACTACAAGGGGTCTGACAAGTAGAAAAATGGAACAGAATACAGGGCCCAGCAATAAACCCATGTCCACCGGGAACTTGCTCCAGGAAAGGATGCTCTACACATCAGTGGGGCAGGATGGACTCATCAAGAAGTGATGCTGGACCGTGCCTGTTCCTATGGCAAATAAACAAACATGAAAATAGCTCCAATGTAGCTTTAATCCAGGTAAAGGCAAACATTTTTTTAAAAAGAAAAAATAGAAAGATATCTTCATGAGAGTAGAGAATAATTTCTTTTTTAAAAAAAATGTTTTTATTGATTTCAGAGAGGAAGTTAGAGGGGGAGAGAGAGAGAGAGAGAAACATCAATGATGAGAGATCAATTGGCTGCCTCCTGCACATCCCAAACTGGGGATGGTGCCCGGAACACAGGCATAGGCTCTGACCAGGAATCAAACTGTGACCTCCTGTTTCATAGGTCAATGCACAACCACTGAGTCACACAAGCTGGGCTAGAATAATTTCTTAAACACAAGAAAGAATAAATGATTGTGGAGATTGACTACATAAAGCAAACAAACCTCTGTATAAATGAAAACACTATAAAGAATGTTAAAAGCCAAACCACAAACTGGGAGAAGATATTTTCAAGCCTATTACCCACAAAGGATATAAAAAATTACCCAATAAAAATTGGATAAAACATATGAACAAGACAAGTCACAGAATAGGAAACCCAAATGGCCAATAAAAAATACAAAAAGGTTGCCAAAACTGGTTTGGCTCAGTGGATAGAGCGTTGGCCTGTGGACTGAGGGGTCCCAGGTTCGATTCCGGTCAGGGGCACGTGCCTTGGTTGCAGGCACATCCCCATTGAGGGGTATGCAGGAGGCAGCTAATCGATGTTTCTCTACCATCGATGTTTCTAGCTCTCTGTCCCTCTCCCTTCTTCTCTGTAAAAAATCAATAAAATATATATTTTTAAAAAATACAAAATGATTATTTTGTTAGGAATTTGGGAACCAAGAGTTTAATAGTAAGATATTATTTCACTACATTCTTATAGACAAAATAAAGTCTGATGATCCCAAGTGAAGGTGAATGTGAGGTTAACTGTGACTGGAGGGGGGATTATAAGTTGGTATAACTACTTTGTGTATCTGTAACGTTGAAGATGCTCATTTCCTACCACCCAGCCATTCTAACTCTAGGTATGAATAGAGGGACTTTCTTGTATGTGCCAAGGAGAGATGGCCAAGAATGCTTATTATAGCATTTGTTTGTTAATGAAAATAACAATTACAAAAACCATGTTGGTAGGTACTGAAAACTTATGGACCTTTGTCTTAGAGAAGATTTTATAAAGTTGACCTCAAAAGCAAGGGAAGCAAAACAAAAATAAGTGAACAAGACTGTATCAAACTAAAAAGCTTCTGCACAGCAAAAGACACTGTCAACAAGACAAAAAGGCAACCAAACGAATGGGAGAAGATGTTTGCAAACAACACTTCCAATAAGGGGTTAATATCTAAAATATATAAAGAACTCAGACAACGCAGCAACAACAAAGCAATCCAATTAAAAAACTTGCAGAGGGCCTCAGTAGTCACTTCTCCTGAGAAAACATACAAATGGCCAGCAGATATATGAAAAGAAGTTAAATTTCGCTAGCTATTAGGGAAATGCAAATAAAAACTACAATGAGATACCACTTTACCCCTGTTAGAATGGCTATTATCAACAAGACAAGTAATAATAAGTGTTGGAGAGGCTGTGGAGAGAAAGGAACTTCTGTCACTGCTGGTGGGAATGTAAACTGGTACAGCCCTATGGACAACATTATGGAGGTTCCTCAAAAAATTCAGTGTAGAAGATGGCGGCATAGGTAAACACCTACACTG